>PVIJ01000345.1:0-233744 GCA_004024925.1 Scalopus aquaticus
TCCAGGAGTTGTATTTTGAAATTGATCTCACACTGAGTAACAGCTACAACTCTACCAGAAAGAAAGTTGTCCTTTTATCCAGAAGGGGAATGGAGAGGGGAGCGAGTGAGAACTCTTTTGGGAGCTGTTAGGAATGGCTAGATGGTGTTGGAATGGAGAAGGGAGAAATATTTGGTCCAGTATTTATAAGCAGCATCTTTATAACTCATGTAGTTATTAAATGGTAGGAAAAATAAGGATTCCATCCTATTTGAATTGGCATATTGAATTATAAACCCTTAAAGTAAAATGAAATGGTGGACTATACAATCTGGCAAGTTATAAAAAAATGGCAACATTTTGGCAAAATGGACTTTCCATACTTTCCTTCTCATAACAAATATTTAAATAATAAAGCACTTAGACATTTCAAAGTTTTAAAATTCATATTGAAAAACACAGTTGTGAAATTCCTCCAGGAGTCATTTGAATTAATATATATTCTTTTCCTTTTTCTACAGATGTCTCCTTCCCTACTGCTCTTCTTATTTGAAGAGTGTTTTATTTTCTATGTGGCTGTGGGGTTGCTCCCGGAATATTGGGTGAGCCCCACATTTTCATGAAGATTGCCCCTGATCAATAGAGTCCACTAGATGGCGCCCAGATCTGCACTGCGTGTTGCCTCAGCGAGGCTCAGGCCTAAGAAGGTCTGTGGATTTTCTAAGAATGGCTGGAAAGATCAGAAGGATTCATGAGCCGACTGCAAGGTCGGCTCCAAACTGTTGTAAGCCTGGTGCTTCAAACTGTTACTGTAATGGGATCACTAAATATGGACAACGATGGTGGTTTTGTTTGTTTGTTTGTTTTTGATGGTGTGATTTTGAGTAAAGAAAGCCTGTAATTTTACTGTGTGAGACTTAACCACAAGCAGAAAGACAGCCGTTTTGCCGCATTTCACAGCCTATTCAAGGACAAATAAATAGCATGCTGGAGAATTAGAAGCGACACCTTAATGCCCAAGTGTTGATTTAGGCAAGGACACTGCCTTTTATGGGAAAGGGAAACAAAAACTAGAAGGTATCAAAAAGGGAGAGATTAATTTAATATTCACCTTTCATTTGGGCACAAACTGAGCATTTTGACAACTGAGCCCTCTGCTTGATAATGCAAAATAGAGCCTGTACTCTGATGTAGCTTTCCATAGTAGGAAGGAGGTATTTTATTTTTCTTTTGAATAGCACTGGGTAATCTTCGTTTTGCATATGAAATGCTGAAGGCTTTCTAATGTTGTTTTACATTTTATTACTCTTCTAAAAAGGGGCTGATTGCCTCGATTCAAAGTAGTGGATAATGACTTTGGCAGCATTTCCCTGCTTTTTTCAAGTTTCTAGAAGCCCGTTTCTCATCATTAGGCTGAAGATGCAGGTCAGAAAGGATGAGTCGTATTCTGGAGCTTGTCACATCAATGTTGGTTCTTAGGTGATTAAAAAGAAGCAGCGGATCTTGAAGAAAGCGTCTGACAAAAGGTAATGGAAACCTAGGAACAGCTGAAAACCCGTGATAGATTAGGCATAACGGGCGGAAAACCCTCTCTACTAAGTACATGTGTGCATTTCAGTTCAGGGGCAAAAATAAGACTGGTCTTCTGAGGCTCTTAAAAAACCTGACCTGTGTTGGCCCCACAAAGTAAGGTTTATTTGAGGCTCCCTGAAGGTGATTAGACCCAGGAGGTGTTTTTCTGCTGTTTAGTTTAGGAACCCAGCACCAGTCAAATGCTTAATGCAGCTGCCAGTTGATAGGTTCAAAAGCATGGAGCTTCTTTAATTAAAAATCGTCAGGCTCATTTTAATTTTGGTTAAAATATGTTTTGTTATTTTAAACTTCCTGGGAATAAAGCAATGTTTTTATTTTCTTTTCTCATTTGTGTCCAACTCTTATTCCCACCCCCATCCTCTGCTATCATCATAATAGGGGGGTTTAAAATGGAATTTAAAAAATTAAAAATCTCCACAGTGATGACTTGGTTTAGGGATATATGGTTGTTCAAAATTTTTTTGCAAAAACATAATTTGGAGTGTATGGAAATTATGTGGTAGTCACAGAGCTATTTCTTCACAGTGTTTTTTCTGGTAATTTTGATAGGCTTAAGTAGGTGAGTGGGCATTCTATTCTGCTTTGCCTGGTGTGCAGTTGGCTTTTTTGTTTGTTTGTTTTGAAGGATGGCATGCAATTTGATCCAAAGTACTTTTTCTAAAATAAGATATTTATTTCTGTTCATTAAAAAGTGGCATTTCAACTATGTAACTAAGAAAAACTGATTTCTGATACATTATTGGTGAAAAATCTGGAAGTGACAAAAAGGAAGACTGAGAAACAGATTTGGTTTACCATGTGCACTCTAGAAGTAATATACTTTTCACCTCTGGGTGCCACTGTTCAACTGCTTCTTGTTTTTTATGGCTGTTTGAAAGCTGGGTGCTTCCTGTAGCTGTATTCATAAAAGAATCTGTTAAAGAGACATTTCCTCCATCTCGAGTTATCTGCTAAATAACTTTTTGGCACTGGGATGTAAATTAAGCATGGTTGTGATTTGCCATTTTAATTACCAAATGATTACCAAATAGCATTGAAAAGTGTTTATGTGGGCAACTGGCCAGGTTAAAAGCCTGATTTCATCTCCTGTGGAAATGAATCTTACCCTTACATTTTTGGTAAGAAAAAGTCATTAAAACACAAAGGAGTTTTAGTTAAAATTTGTTGCTATTTGTAGACATGCTTTTAATATGCACAAATATTTCAATAGAAACCAGTTTTATAAAAGGGAAGAAATTGGTAATCGTTGGGAGGAATGAATTAAAATCTATTTTTAAGATTTTGGCCTTGTTAACTGAGATATTATTTATCACATAATTTTAAAACTTAACTGCTCTGTATTTTCTTTAAAAAAAAAAGCCCTTAGAAATCTTTCTTTGTATTTATAGGACTCAGTTCTCAGATGTGATTATTTTTAAAATTAAAAATAATGATATTTATAAATTTGTAAAATGTGTGAATACTCTTTTATTTTTACACATACTAGGCAGTGAGTTAGTATTCTGCACCAAGAAACAAATGTGTATGTTTGATTGGTTTTTAAGTCTCCAGTTATTTATTTTAAACCTGGGGTTCATCTGAAATGCTGGAAGAAAGGGTTATAATGCCAAAGTTAATTTTGTTTTGTCATATACAAAGTGGTTAATATAAAAATTATTGATTGATATTCTCCTTTTTTTAACTCTTTTAGGACTCAATATTTTAAGCAAAACTAATTTATCTAGGTGTTCTATAGCACAAAATTAATTCTACTGGGACTGGTCCAGGCTAAGCCTCATTATGGAACCGTTCGTCTTGCTGAACTAGCCTAAGTCTGATTCTTACTGGGATACTTTTTCAAAATTATTCCTAACTCTTGAGATGCTACAGGACTGACCTTCAATATTACACACATTAGGTCTTTTGGTGACATCAGGGATTAAAATGTGAGTTTTTGTCTTACCCTTGTCAGTGCTGCCTGGGATTTTTAAATTAGGCAACTGTATTTGTGCATTGGAGGGATTATAGTTTTACGATTCATATACCAGAGTTGACGTATTCATTTAAAATATCCCTCTCTGTTCTAGTCTGTGTCGCCATAAGCATATTGCTGATGCAGTGTTTTTTCAAATATATGCAAGCGGTGAATTTACTTCTTTAATTGGGTGGCCAAATAGTTGTTTAGATGACTTAGCACATTTGACTGATTTTCTTTGCTCAAATATCTATCCTAATCAATTGACTATTTTGGTGATTTGGTAGATACATAGAGTTCCAGAGTGTAACTGTTAAACATTAGTTATTTGTTGCAGCTGCAAAAGTAGTTCAGTATCATTTACATTGTCCTTTTTTGTGTATATGTGTGTGATTTTCTTTTGATATCTGTGCAGAATATTACTGGGTAATGGATTTTTTAAATGTCAACTTTTATGCTGACTTTTTGCCTGTTGTGTAGTGGCTTATAAGGATTTTCCATTGGAGAACCTTTTACATTTTAAGGTTCTTTGCTCATTGTGGATATCTCACAAAATTTTGCATTTAAGTGGTTTTCTATTAGGATAGTGGATAGTGTGTGTGTGTGTACATATATACATATATATGCATATGTGTAATTTTATTTTGTTTTATTATAGTTATTATTTTGGTGACTGGTAAGAAACATTTATTTGTTGGTGGTAATGAGGCACTATGTCTATTCCAACAGTAAGTCCTTCTTAAGAATCATATGGTGGTAAACTTGAGTGTGGTTAGGTATCTTTGTGATAGAAAAGCAATAATTTAGTGTTTAGTTGGTTACTTGATCTACATGCTAATAAACCTCTCAAGAACTGACAGATTTCCATTAAATTAGTAAATTGACTTGTTGTCTCACATAGATGTACCACCAGAAGGTGTTACAGTTGTGAAGCCTAATTCATTCATCTCAACTCATTTTATCTGAATGCAATAACAATTGCTAAATTTTCCTGATGTAAAAATAGCGTAAATCAATTATTCTAGGTTATCATTAAGTCACACTAAATAACAGGATTAATAAATACACATTTAGGTAATTCAGTTGGACTTAATAAGGAAATCCCATTGGCTTACATAAATTAGATTGAGAAAAAAATCTGTCCTATTGTTTAAAATAAAGTAAGTTCTTTAAAAAAGATTTTGTTTTAATAGAAACTGTTGCCTTGTGAGACTGAGTTCTTACTCTGTAACGTGCTACTGTTATAAATCCATTAGAAAGGTCATTTAAACCGTATAGATTCCCCAACCCTCCCCCATAGTCTTGTTAGTCTAGATACAATAAGAAAGAATAAAGCTTTATATGTTGTGGACATTTAGTAAACATTAATTTTTTAATCAACAATTTAAATATGATCTCCATATAGATGCTGATCTATTTCAGTTAAAATCCTTTGACAATAAATAACAGTGTCCAGGAAATCTGGGGAGGTTTGTGGTCCTCTACAAGGCAGTGTACTTAGAGTTTAGAAGGGAACATTTTACAATTTTTCCCCCTGCATATATCGGTACTGCCAATCAGCGATGAGGGAAAAACTAAAAAATGAATACTCGCCCCCCCCAGTTATCAATTTATTTTTTATTTCAGTTGGAAAATACCCACTGAATGCATTAAAAAAAATTATCCCCACTGAATGGGTTAAAAAAATAATTAACCGTATCCTGGGAACATGTCGTTCAGGATTTTGGAATGGGAACTTCAAACGAAGTGGTAAAGGAGTCAAATGCGTAAGTGGAAACTTTGAGGAAACTGGCAGGGAGAGACTGGAAATCAGGCCGTCATTTACATTTTACTCCACCACCCTGGGCTTGTGTGAGTACAAAGCCAGGAGCTGGCAGGGTTGTGAGTCAGAATTCTCCTCTCAGGAACTGAGTGGAGAGAGATTCCCAGCATCTGTTTCCTCAAACTATCACCCAGAGGATACTGGTGGTAAATCACAGGGAATAAAAATAGCCTTAGAAGTCTGGTTCCAAACAAATGAGACATGGCACCCTCGATAGTGGTTTGGACTCTCTTCTCTCAAAATTCATTAGCTAATTTATAGATCTATTAATATTTCATATTAATAAGTTATGTTGTTTAAGTTGTTCATCAAAATTTTGAGCAAAATCTCAACATTTTTATGGATCTGAATGGAACAATTACCTAAATTCTTAAAGTATGAACAATGTAGTTGTGTGAAGCTTTGTCTATAATCAGTAATCACAACAGTTAAACTTTGCTTCAGACACGAAAAGTGTGTATCTGAAAACCAGAACTAAACCCTGCAGGCTTCTTACCACTGTCAATTGCTAGTAGACTGATAAGATTTCTTTCTCTGTATTTTGATGGCAAGAAATTGTATGAATAGCATCTTACACTTGAACTCAACTTAGGGCCTTTAAGTTTATATTTCACATATTAGGAAGTATTTTTTAGATCTGGCTAGAATTTTTATAATTTGATATTAAGTTATAGTTTTAGCTTTTCAACAAAAACAGCAGCTTTAATAGATGAGATTAGCAAGTGGTGAAAAGTTCAAAGCATTTAATGGAATTGATCTACTAAATTAGCATTGACAATTTTTAGTGGCTATCTTAAATATACATTATTATCATGAAAGAATTAGACCAATTAAGCCTTTACATTTGGAAGATGCCCAGTCTGACCTTGTTTTACTCAATGTGAAAAGTGAGAGGGTCTCTGGGCTTATTTAAATTTGGTACTAAATCAATAGGTTTGGGGGCCCTTTCACTACTATTTGGAAATGAAAAGAAACCCCAAAGTGCTTTATGGTGACAATTGGGTTATTAGAATGGTTATATGTTGCAAATAAAAATGATGACCAAAGAATAGAACAAAGTAATATTCAGTAACTAGGTCAGAAGAACAAAGGTTGGGTTGTTTTTTCTTACTATAACTGTATCTTACTGAGTATACAGTACTCAGTGTAGGTCCAAAGGTCATGCATTTTGGAACTGAAAGGATTCTATGGTTTTCATTCTAGGTTCTACTTGGCACATTCTAGTTAATAAATAACCAGCTACTTTTAAAGAAATAGAAATCTGTTTTTCAGAAATCTATTACCCATATGTCCAAAATAGTATATTTTATGTTCTATTGATACAGACATCTATGATATCTTGAACATAAATTCATGAAAATAAATATGGTTTTGCGCTTTTAGCTTAATTGTGCAAACATTCTGATGATGACTGATTACTCATATTTATTATGAGAACCAAGAAATCCTGGTTCTGGAAGGAACTTGCTTGTGGTGCTAGCTTCTTAACTCAAAGGGGTTTATATGTAACCTTCATCACTGGAGCTGAGGAGCTATCTCTTTTGTGAAAGCATTTAGTAAAATGCATTTTAGTTTTGTTGCTGTTGCTATCATTATTACCCATTAACAATATTTAATGGTCCATTTCCCTAGTATAGGTCTCTGCCCCAGCCATTTTGGGTGATTCCATAGTAAACAATATACCGTTTGTGTAAGATATCTTCAGAATTTGGGCATTGTAATCCCCCAGCTTTCTCTTCTTAAGTTAAATAACCCAGTTCTATAAACCGAATACATTTGTTTTCCTTTGTCAACTCCCCAACTTTTCTAAGATTTCTCCTTAATGGCATCAAATACTTCCTCTCCATCTTTAAAAGTAGAGCTCCAAGGGAAGCTTAGCACTTTTGTGGGGTATCCTGAGGAACATGAGAAGATTATCTCATTCATTCTTAAGAATTTATTGAAAGTCTCCTCTTGCCAGATTCTGCTAGATGCTGGGAATATATATATAGCTAGATTAAAAAAAAAAACAAACAAAAACCCAAAACTTGAGGGAGAGAAAGACTTGCCAACAAATAATGGCAACACAACATGTGTTAATATGTAAAGTGTTAATATGGGTGTGTACAACTTGAATTTATGTGTCATAGTCTTATTCCATATCCAGTGTCAACAATAAACTGCTATTGCAGTGCCTGTTGGTAGTTATATTTCTATCAAATAATTTCTAATTCTTTTTTAAAAAGTATTTATTTATGCATACAAGCTGGGGTGTAGGCCAGAGGCATGGGGGGTGGTGAGAGGATTCACCAGAGACAAGAGTGGGGAGCAGAACAGGTAGATATACTGAAGTACACTGCTGAGGGAAGCAGGGGTCAAGACAGGAGAGGTCTGCTGCGCCATGTGGGAAGTTCTCTGGCCGGGTATCAAACTTGGTGCTGCAGTGGCTCTGAATAGTTTAGTGCTGTGACTTAACTGTTGTGCCATGAGGGAGGCCCTAATTTCTAATTCTTTATCTCCTATAATCCAGTGTATTTAAAGCACATTTTTCATAGTAAGTTTAATTCTGAATTTTGTTTTTGGTTATTTGTACAATTTCGTCTTAAGTTGTGACCTACCTTCTAAACACCTTTCTTAGCATCTCTGATGTTCAGTTTGATGTCACAAAACACCAATTGTGACCTCCTAAATTTGCATGCTTTGCTTAGAATTCCCCATCAGGTATAGTTGGTTAATGATCTGAGTTACCAACTAAATCAGAGAACTAAGATCAAAACACAAAGTTCAGGATTTTAATTCCCATTAAAAAGTTCATTTTTTCATTTATTCAGCAAATATTTATTATGCAGCTAAAACTCAGTTTATCCAGTGGCAGAAGGAAAATAAAGCAATTTCTCACTTATTTTGTATGAAGAAGGTAATGTATCACATATTTGAAAAGAATCTCTTAATCTTAATCTTTTTTGGTTGAAGTTTGATCTGCACTGCGAAGTTTATTACTTTTTTAGTAAGAAAAATACATTTCTGTGAAACATTTAGAAAATACAAAATGCCCCAGCCAACCTATAATTTTACTGCTCAGAAATAAACATCATTGTTTTGATGTATGTCCTTCCAACTTATACATGTGAAATAGGATTTTAATTTAGATTTTCATCAAACTGGAATCATAACAAATTACTATTTATGATTGCTTTTTGTTATTAATGTAAACATCTTGTGATAATAAGTTTATCTCAATAATCGGTGTTAATGGTTATATAGTTTTCTACCATGGTGATATACCATAGTTTTTTTGATTCATCCTCCCTTATTGGATATTTAAGTTATTATCTACTTCATACATTGCAAACAACATTGTAACAAATACCCCAATTCTTCTATCTTTGGGCACTTCTCAAGAAAATGTCCTTTTTAAAATATCAAAGATTAGGTAAACTTATAATGTCTTTTCCTTTCATTCCAAAATTAAAAGAAATGTAGATTATTTGAATTTGTTCACTGTATGAAGTGGCTTAAGATTAAAAAAGAAAAAAAGCTAAACTGGGGCATGTTACCTAGTTGATGATAATGGAGTTACTTTCTCATATTGATTCTGAAAGATTTGTTTGGCCTCCGTTGATTTTCATGTAAATGAAAGAAATAAGAGTTGAAGTGTTTACATTTCCTGGAAGAAGTTATTACCTAGCTAAATCTTTGTGTACTTTATAAAACTATAGTAATATAGGCAGATTGATTTCTGTGATCCACTCTCTCCAGTTTTCATTTTTGTTAAGTACGAACAGTAAATATCACACTTCTTAAAGAGTGATGAGAGCAACAACTAATGGAACATTACCCAAATCACTATGAATGGTTTTGAAAATAAGGGCAGTATCACAGCACTCCCTTAATTAGAAAACACGATACATGTTGCATCCATATTTGTGGGCATTTTTTGTTATTCTTGACAAAAGTACTTCTGTTTGCCTCAGATGTTGCTTTAATGCTAAACAATGTTTATGGCTCAGTTTACTAGGTCGAACCCATTTATTAGATGGAAATTTTTGTAAGAAGGGGGTGGCAAAGTGGAATGAGCGCTGACTGTGAAGTTAGGAAGACTAATACTTTTCAGCTCTTTTTGTATTCTTATACTGGGCTAAGTCATATAACCTCCTTATCCTAAATTTCTTTATATTTAAAAAGTCTTATATTTATCAATAGTTAGCTGTGATAGGTTCTTTCTGACCATTTTCCCCAGTTGTATAAAATATGTTATTTTATTTAATCCTCACAAGTGAGGCAAATGCCACAATTTTCCTATTTTGTGGATGGGAACATGAAACTATAGAAGATAGTCTCCTTGATCAACTTCACAATAGAAAGTGATGGAGCCAGAATTTAAACTCTGACCATCTAATTTCAGAGTGTAAGATTAACCATAACACTAGATTTCTGTCTCTTTTATTATTATTATTATTATTATTATTGCTATTATTATTTTAAAAGATTTATTTATGCATACAAGCTGATGTGTAGGCCAGAGGGGGTGGGGGGGGGCGGTGAGAGGATTCACCAGAGACAGAGTGGGGAGCAGAACAAGCAGATTGACTGAAATACACTGCTTAGGGGAGCAGCAGGCGAGGCAGGGGAGGTCTGCTGCTCCATGTGGGAAGCTCCCTGTTTGGGTATTGAACTTGTGCTGCAGTGGCTCTGGATAGCTTCATAGTGCTGCGATTTAACCCACTGTGCCACCAGAGAGTTCCTGCTGTCTCTTTTTTTAAAAAAGAGGGGTAGGACTGCATAATTTTCATGATCCCTTTTTTCTATAATTGTATGAAACTCTACCTTCATCAGGTACCTCTGTGAAAGTGAAAAATGAACTGATCTCCCATGTATACTACCAAATATGCAGGTATCTACCTTTTAAAACTTTAATCCAGATGATTTCCATTCTGTGTGCCCAGACTTTGTACTGGCATGGATTCCTTGTTTCTAAGTGAAAAAATAAAGTAAACTGAGCCATAAACATTGTCTAGATGAAAAAAAAATCAGAAGTTGCAGAAGATGTCCACCCAAAAGTATCATAGTTAAATCTTTTAAAAGAAAACCACAGGCCTCCCTGGTGGCACAAGGGGTTAAGTCTCAGCACTATGAAGCTATTGGCAGCCACTGCAGCATGCATTTGATTCCCAGCCAGGGAGCTTCCCACCTGGCGCAGCAGACCTCTCCTGTCTTACCCATTGCTTGCCTCAGCAGTGTACTTCAGTAGATCTGCCTGTTCTGCTCCCCACTCTTTCTCTGGTGAATCCTCTCACCCCTTCCTCCCCCCCCCCACCTCTGGCATATACCCCAGCTCTTGTATGCATACATAAATAAAATCTAAAAAAAGAAAAGAAAAGAAAACCATACTCATTACTAGGTAAGATCTTTGAAAATCAAGATCACAGCATTTACCTATTTGGGGGCATCTTCATATTGGATTTTGAAAGAACTTCAGCCATTTGATTTAGTGTAGAGGAAGTGTTACGCATTTTAGAAATGAGTAAAAAAAGAAAAAATTGCTACCATTTTTGCTTAAAATAAATCACTGTTAATTGGAAATTGTGGGATTTTACAACTGGGAGTTAGAGGAAAAGAGGGATCATTTTTATTTTAAATAAATCTGTGCTGTTAATTGAGACCTGGTCCTATTCAAAAGCTGAGGGAAATAGGAGACTACTATTCAGTTTTGTCATGTAATACAAAATAATGGTAATTAAGCTTGGTTGAATAGACTTTTTTTCCCAAATAACCTACTAAGAGGAAGTGTCCCAGGTTGTGACGTAGAATTAAAAAAATAAGACATTGACAAAATCAGAAAATAATGAAATTATTGTGTTGGCAGAAAGAAATCTATGAACACTTCCTAAATCGTCACAGAGCAATTTGTAATATTAAGATAAAAGTGGTTGATCTGGTTGCTCATGACTTATATTTGCTAGCTGTTACACAGTTGTGTAGTTATTAGTGTTTACTGTTCCATTGTACCACAGAATGATATGCAAAGCTGATGCCAAAGAGGGAAGAGGTCAGAGGCAAGATAGAACCATGGTGAACCCATGTGGAACGATGAGGAAGGTGAAAGGTATCTGAGCCTTTGGCCAAAGAGTCAAGGTAAACTCAGTTCTGACTAAAAGGCATTGTGGGATGTTTGGGGCCCTGCAGAAAAGACAGGGACTCTGCTTTATAGGTCTCATTGGGAAGATGTTCATGCAGTAAGTAGTATTTTACTCGAATTTATCTACTTTAGAAAAAGGCTACATGAACCTTACTTGAGTCAGCAAACTGATGTCTCCAGAGAGCAAGGGCTTAGGGAGATGAATTGTGGTATAGTGGAGGCACAACAGGGTAGGACTTGGGTTTGCTGGACTTGAATGCCAAATGCTAGTGATTGCTGGCTGTGTCACCCAGGCAAGTCTCTTACGTGGTCTGTGCTCATTTTCGTCTTAAGACATTGGATCCTAAAATATTGATCTCTGAAGTCATTCCCAAATTTTGGGTATCTTGGTCTCAAATAGTCTGGTTACCCAGAACTAGTGATTTTGTTTGCTGTGGATGACTGCAAACACAATGGCTAAAATACTAACTGTCCTGAGGATTATATTTTATGTTATTGTGATGCTCATGGGCAGTGGGGAGTGGTAGGGAGAGCTATTGATATTAATGCTAAAATTTTTTATAAAGTTCAATTTAGTACATTTTACTCTTAAACCAATCTTGTGTATGTATAAGCAGCATATATTCTTGTCAACCTACTTATGTTTTAGAACTTCAATAGAAAGAAAGGCAGTCAGTTGACATTGAGATTGATTAGACATTCTGATAAAAAAGGAGCTGCTGCTTTGTTCTTGATCTGATTCTAGAGCAATCAAGAAACAAAATTATGCTAGTAAAATCATTAGAAACTGCTTATAAATAAACTTCTTAATATTTGGTTCCATGAAACACGATTCTTAGTCATTTACCTTTAATCTTTACTTTTCACCATTGGAATTAAAGTATTTGTAATCCTCAGAAAATAGAATCCTTTCTAAAACAAAAAGATAAGTTATTTTTATTGAAACCAAACCATGCTAGTACAATATCTAACATTTCTTTTGGAGAAATTTGGAAAACAAATTTCCAGGTAAGCAAGCATTTCTTTACTTGCTTATGTAAAAATGCCTGATTCATCATTTGCTTTTGAACTGGTATGGATCCAGAAATATTTCTTATGGAAAATTTTGGCTTTGTCTACAGGTTCTCCTTGGTCCAGTTCCATTACAGAAGAATGACCAGAATCTTGTTCAGATTCCTCAATTTTTCCCCTAAGGTATTGATTTTACTTCAACTCATTTGATTATTACTGCCTATGGATCCCCTTCAATTAAAAATTAGAAATATTTGTGTTTCAGGGTATCACCTTGAAGTACATGTTGCTCAGCTCCTATCAATTTCAAGCAGGGGTTGGCAACTCTTTTCTGTAGGACCAGAGAGAAAATGTTTTGGCTTTGAGAGTCATATGGTCTCTTATAACTATTCAACTCTCTGTTGAGTTGTACAATAGCTGCTATAGATTAAATATGTAAACAAATGAGTGTGACAGTATTCCAATAAAATTTTTATGTATGGAGAATAGAGTTTGATTCATCAAATTTCCATGTGTTACAAAACATTGTTCTTTTTCTGTTTTTTTTTTTTTTCCCCAACCATTAAAAGCAAAGAGAATCCCAGGTTACTGAAAGACCCTATTAATTGCCATAGAAAATTAGAAAGGCCCTAGATGAATTTAACTGAGAGGTGATAGAACTAGGATAAGATATTTTCCATGAAAAAATGGAAGTACTATTCCTACCTTGTGGGCTATGTGCATATAGATGGTTAGAAAGATTTGTCCAGTTGGCTGTAATTTGAAGACCTCTTACAAAATTGAAGCTATGAGAAATGTTTGAAAGACACGATGGATATTTTGGGGCTGACATATCTCTAAGTTCTAGCTAGGGGATCATGAGCAGCAGTGGTGTGCTGAAAGTTTCAGGTCCTGCCCATAAAGCCCTCTCATGCATGGTACTCTGTGTGCTTTTCCTGTATGCTGAATCAGACAGAGCCTGAAGATGGAAGGAGGCTGGTTATCATTTTAGCTTTACATGATTGAGAAATAAACCTCTATTCACAAATATACCTAATTCGGTGTTAAGCCAGTAAGATTTTCAGGGGTTTCTAATTCAACAGCTAGCATTATCTTAATACATCCCTACTTCTTCCATATGTTTTTGATTTGATTCTTTATTAAATTGCACTCTCAAAATTGCATATTTTCATGGGTTTATTTTTGGTCTTCTCGTTTTTGGTGTCTTCATTTCTTTCTCATATTTAACTGTCAGATGATAGAGTAGGTTACTTTCTGTGATTTAATCAAATACAGTTTGATGGCCATTCGCTTTCACTGAGGTGTTACAAGAAACCTCAGAGATGTTGGGTCCCCAAAGTGAAGCCCACCTGAGAAGTTCCTTTGGAACTCAAGGTCAGGACAGGCTTATCTTTCCCTAAGGAATGTTTTATGTTTTCTTATCAACAAAGAGAATATCGTTGAATGTGCCCAATTGTATTCCCTTTTCCCTTTTCCCTCTGGTTGCCAAGAAGCTCCGAGCCAAATTTTTGGCTCAACATTAATAACTTTGTAGACCCTGTGGCCTACATATCTGCATTCTTAGTTTCCTCCTAGTCTTGACCTTCTATTCTCCTATGTGTTTTCCTTGTTCCTGATTTTTTGGTTATTTCTATTTTTTGCTTTTATTGCTTGTTTTCTTGTAAGCTTCCGTAGACCCCTGTGGAACAAGGTGAGGTAAATAAAAAATGGCTTCACTCTATTAATAGGTTACACCAAAAGCATTCCCTAAACACCTATTTAGTGACCTGGGAATTAGGACTTCAGATTCATTTTTAAGGCTCTCTCCTTAGTTATTATGTCTCATGGTTTGATGCAGAGATAGTTTAACAATTACAAAAGCTGAAGACCACCTTCTCATTTTTTTTAATAAAAGGTTTATATTTATTTATTTATTTATGCATACAAGAACTGGGGTGTAGGCCAGAGGTGTATGTGGGGTGAGAGGATTCACCAGATATAGAGTAGGGAGCAGAACAGGCAGATTGACTGAAATACACTGCTGAGGGGAGCAGTGGGTGAGATAGGAGAGGTCTGCTGCACCATGTGGATTTAGCTCCCTGGCTGGGGATTGAACTCATGTTGCAGTGGCTGCTGATAGCTTCATAGTGCTGAGACTTAACCCTTTGCACTACCGGGGTGGCCCAGAAGACCTTCACATTTCTTCAATCTCTTTTAAAGGAAAGAGATCCCATGTTATCAGAATCCAATTATTTGCCATAGAAAATGTAGAAAGGTCCTAGATAAATATAACTGATAGGGGATAGAGTAGGATAAACTATCTGTAGTTTAAAAGCAACGAAGGATGAATCTGAAGAACGTACAATGACCTATTGCAAATCAATATAAAAAGATAAGTTCAACAGAGAAATTATCAAAAGATATGAATAGCAGGCCTCCCTGGTGGCACAAGGGGTTAAGTAGCAGCACTATGAAGCTATGTGTAGCCACTGCAGCATGAGTTCAATCCCTGGCCAGGGAGCTAGCCCACATGGAGCAGCAGATCTCTCATGTCTTACCTGCTGCTCCCCTCAGTAGTGTATGTCAGTAGATCCGCCTGCTCGGCTCTCCACTCTGTCTCTGGTGAATCCTCTCAGCCCCCCACACCTCTGGCCTATACTCCAGCTCTTCTATGCATAAATAAATAAATCCTTAAAAAAAGATATGAATAGGTTATTTTTGTAAGACTATACTAGAAAATCTAACAAATATATGCATACATATGAAGAAAGGCTGAAGCTTATCAGTAATCAGAGAATAGCAAATTTTAACAATATTCATCCAACTGGCAAAAATTTAAAAAGGTAAATAATAGTAAGTATTGTCAAGGATATGGGCAACAGGCACTGCCCAGGTGTGGGAGTTTATACTGTACACTCATTTCAGAAAGTATCAGAATAATCAAAGTTCGTGAATGTTTGTATGACCCCTTGTAGTTACATATTCTAGATACATTTTTCCATAAATCTAGTAGGGGCTACACAAAAAAAGTTCATCATAGTCTTGTGACACAGGGCATTTGAGACATATATATCTCAAAGGGAATGAATGAATAAAATGTGGTGTGAATGCATACTTTGCAATAGTTAGAAGCAATATCGATATATGGTATCATCTTGTGATTTAAAGTGTTCAGTTAAAAATATATGAGTAATATCTTTAGCATAATGCCATTTCCATAAACTTAAAAACAGTCACAAGGAAAATGGCACAACATAATTTAAAGTCAACTGGACAAAGTGGTTAATATATCAACCCCATTGGATTATGTATGCACAAGTGGAGAGGACTAGGAGGGATCATCTACTATGAACTCAACTATCTGTACAGGAGTTAAAAGGGAAGAATATATGATCCTCTGGGCACTGTACTGTTGCCTATATATGTCCTAAGATATCAAAGTCCAGTATAATAATTCACTGGTGGTGGCAGTGAATTGAGACTCACCTGGCTTTGATCTCCCAACAGCTTTGAATTTACCAGTATTTTGCCGCAACTTGGAAGCAAAACTTTATTTAAAAAAATCTGTCTCCATAAAGGAAACACCTCTAATTTTGCTATTCATTCATTGCAGGGCATGGTGGTTCAGAGCATGAACTCTGGCACCAGTTCCTGGCATTGTTTTCATTACTTATCTGTGTAACCTGGGGCAAGTTACTTAATCTGGTATACCTGTCTATTCGGCTGAAACGTGGGGATAATAGCCGTTCTTACCGTTAATATAGGGGTGTTCTGAAGATTTAATGAGAATTTTAAAGCACTTAGGATGATGCTTGGTACATAGTAAGTTTTATAAAAGTGCCTTTTAAATAATGAGTATTTGTTGAATATTGGATTACCTAATGAAAATATTAAAAGTAAAAGTAAAGATGGAGTCACCAAATATGAGTAAAAATGAGAGCAGGAAGTCTGTAGAGAACTGGAACCAGGCACGTCCAGATTCCTGAGCATTCTTAGGCATGTTCAGAATAGTCCACTGGTGAGAAGAAAATAAAACCAACATCCAGGCAAAGACCAGCCAGAATTGTATTTCTACCAGTCACTACTTGACAAGCTTTTCATCAATCAGAACTGCACTGACTAAAACCTCATTTGCATAAAATGAACCTGACTGTGGATCATCCTGCTTTTTTGTGTGTATAAACATTTTCTAGGCCTCCTGGTGGTACAAGGGGTTAAGTCTCAGCACTGTGAAGCTATCTGCAGCAACTGCAGCACAGGTTCGATCCCCGGACAGGGAAATTCCCACATGGCACAGCAGACCTCTCCTGTCTCTCCCGCTGCTCTTTATTTCAGCCAATCCGCCTGTTCTGCTCCCCACTCTGTCTCTGGTGAATCCTCTCACAACACCCCCCTCCCCCCACCACACACACCTCTGGCCTACACCCCAGCTCTTGTCAATGCATAAACAAATAAATCTTTAAAAAAAAAACATTTCCACCCCAGAAAATTGGCACATGTACCTCAAATGCTTCTTGAGTCTGTCCAGAGCCCCACCAAAACTAAGGTTTTTCTTTGTTGTAATTTCATTAGGCAAACTGGAGCCATATAGACTAAATGGGCAAGCACAGGAAGGTACTGAGAAAAAAAATCTCAGAAAAGAGGGCCTTTACCAATTCTTTTGCCCCTTGGTCCTGGGTTCTGAGGTCTGAGTACTTGCTTCATGGCTAGTCCCCAAGCTCCAACCTATTTCTTTCCCTGGATCTTTGTTCTCTTCTCCCACACTTGAGTCTTTATTCTCTGACAAATAGCCAAAGTACTAAAAGTTTGGGGGCCTAGGGAGGTGCACTGGTGTTTGAGACCCTATTCCTAGACTCTTCTAGTGTCAAATGCAAACCTGCAAATCTGCTCTTGTCAGACTCCTGGCTCTTAATATCTCACCTGGTGGTCCTACTTGCCTCTTCTCCTAATTGCTAGGTACTTTCCAGAACATCTCATCAGGTCTGTCAAAAGATTCTGTTTTCATAAGTCTTTCCCAGCACGGTAAGTGGTCCTTTCCAGTGGCTCAAGCCAGAAACCTAGGAGTCATCTTTGGTTCCTTCCTCTTCTCTTACCTACTTGAATCCATCAGCAAGTTTTGTTAATTCTACTTTCAAAATATCTCTTGAATCTGCACAGTTCTGTTGGCTTACACTGTCATTTCCAGGTCCAACTTACCACCATCTTGTGCTTGAACCCCCACAATAGCTTCCTTCTGGTTTACCTGCTTTTACTCTTGTCCCCAGCATTTTATTTGCTACATGGTGACCATAAGGATCTTAAAATTTTTTTTAAATCATGTTTATTGAGATAATGATTTATGACACTGTGTATGTTTTAGGGGTAGAGATTCATACCTCTACAAATGTATGTTACCACGATACGCCTACTACCAAAGCACCAATAATTCTCCACCCTAATCCATTGGGTTCCCTCACCGCTTTGCTCCCACCCTCCTCCCCCTTTTAATAGCCTCAGTTCTGATTTCAAGTGTTTATTTTTGTCTGTTATTTTACTTTGTTCTTTAATATTCCATATTCCGGTAACAGTGAAATCATTCAATGAGAAGGGTCTTTTAAAAATGCAAATTGATTGTGTCTAATCTCTGACAAATAGGCCAACTTCTTAATGACCTCCCATTGCACTAAGAATTAGGGATACTAAACCATGGTTTAAGTGATAGGAGTAAGTTTTAAAATTGTTTTCTAACCCTCGGTTTGACCCCAGAGTTTTTGCTATGAAATTTTCAAAATTAAGGGAGCACAATTGCCACATTACTTGCTTAATTTTCTTTTGTTACTAGATATTTTGCTGCTGATATCAGTTGGATGGGAAAGGGGAAGATTGAGGCCTGCTAGCAAGTGGCTTCAGCTCTGAGAGGCTGGTTTCTATAGTCTTCCAGCAGGTAAGCACCCCTCCTCAGCTCCCTGTGTCTTTTGTTTTGGGGGCAAGGGTTTAGATTCTTTCTTCCTTGGAAGAAAGTCTCTTTTAGTTCTCTTCTAGTTCTAATCAGAACCAATATCAAGGCCCAGACCTAGGTCAAAAACAGGATGTGGGGGAACATGCAGAAGGGTACAGAGAAGTGAAGGTTGGGTCACCAATGGGACCTGAACCAAAGGTATCTGCAGGGGATGGTAGGAGTCAACCCGTGGCAATGAAGATGAATGTAAGTGGAAGCAGAAGATGGTATTAAGGGCTGGGTAGGCCCTCACAGTGAAGAATACTAGAGGTCTTAGAAACCTGGCGGGGTTTACTGGAACTTTCCCCAGTCACAGATTATTTTCTTTTTATTGACCAGTTTATTTTCCTGGTGAGCCTAATCACCAGAACACTTAGTTAGAATGTAATGCTCCTTTAAGGCTGATGAGTCTCATCTTATTAGAATCACCTGAAAACTCAAAAAAAGGGGGGGGGATGCTCAAGGCCCACTCATCTATGAGCAATAGGGTAAAGGTCTAAGGGGTCAAGTGGTGTGGGCTAAGTGGGATTGGCCCCAGACCTATGTCATTTCTTTAGAGAGCCACTCTGATTCTGCCGGACCGTGTGGATTGAGAAGCACTGCTGTGAGTGCTCTTGCTCAAACAGGGTCAAGCACGGCGTTTGAAATTATTTTAAATTAGAGAATTACTAGACATTCCTTTAGTGCAGTGTTTCTTAAACATGTAACTTTGAGACTCACCTGGGGGTCGATTAAAAAGCAGATTTTAGTTTCGGTGGTGGGAAGTATGTTCTAGGATGTGGCATTTCTCACAAGGTGCGACTTGGGAGCAGCTGGCTGAGGAGCTCCTCTAGTGCAAGGCTTCAGATCTGATTCTTGTGGAGTTCTCACCAGCCCAGGCCTGGGGCTTAGAGCCTCAGCCATCGAATTCTCGCCAGCCTGGGAGAGAATACTGTTTATATCTCCATCGTACAGATGAGAACACTGTGGCCCAGAGGAGGTCAGCAGCTTGCCCACAATCTGAGTGCTGATAAGTCGTACATTCAGAATTTGAAGCTAGGTCATCTGATTCTGGAGCTGGTGAGCTTAACCACCATGTGAAGCAACTTCAAGGGCAGAAGGGAGTGTTGAGGACTTTCTTGAAGCTGTGTTTTTGTATAACAAATGCATTACTTTTACAAAGATGTGTATACATTTGAGATGGTTGCTGGAAGAAAAGTGATAAAAATGGCAGTGACAGTGGGGCTAAAGCAAGTCTAAGGAAACCAATAAATACATCTGTCCATTCATTCTCTCCTCAAATGGTCACTAGTTTATCTACTCTCATCGTGTGTGACCCATCAGGGAAATTCAGATGAGTCATACAAGATTTCTTCCGACAGGAACTCTCTTTCATATATCTGAATAACAGTGTAACCTGCTGTGCTGTAATTGAGTGAGCATGGAGGAAGTGGAAGGGAAGGATTCACGTGAACGCTGAGCTTCACGCACGTAATACAGGAACCATGCTGTCGGAGGGCAGGCAGAACATTAAATGGAATAGCTCCAGGCAGATGGGGGTGTAATGTGTTTGTGGATTACTAAGTCCCTGATACATTATACTGGACTTTTATTGGAGACCCTAATAGAAATAATTCATGGTATTTCAAAAGGTATCTGACAAACACCAGGGAAAATCTGGCTTCCTATCTCTAAGTAACATTAATAGTTTGCTATGCCAGCCGAGAAAGACTGTTGGTTATGCTTTGGTGAACGAGTCAGAATAACTGATTTGTGCTTGCAATAAAAATAGCCCCAATTATTGGTGGCTAAAACAAGAAAGGTTTATTTCTTCCTATCCAGTGAGGATTGGTGTGTTGATGGGTGGTGAATTCTGTTTGAGAGTCATTTAGTGAGATGGAGATTTCACCATCTTAATATGTGACCTGTCTGTACAATACTTCAAGGCTCATCAAAGCAGGATAGGAGAAGCATGGAGTCAAGAACACCCAGTGAATCCTTATGCCTCGAAGTGATGTACTTCATTTCTGCCCTAATTTTATTGGTCATAAAGTATTACTTGGCCATGTCTAAGTTCAAGGGGATGGGAGAATTATAGTCTTTGTGTACGCTGAGTGGAGAACAGATGAATCAAGGGGAATGTGACTAATGTTTGTGGGCAATCCCTTCAGCTCCACTCGTGTGTTGGAGACAAAAAGGTTGTGCTGTTCACACATGATGGAAAAAATGACTTCATTTCTAGTAGTTATTATTCTTACTCTATTTTAATACACATGGGATTGTTGCCCATCAGATTTTATTTAAAAGTAGTAGCAAGATCAATCTTCATCAATATTGAAACAATTATTTTAAAGCATTGAAAATAAACTACTAAGGCTATTACTAGAAGCAACTTGAATATGAATTCCAAATACCAACCAGCATGATGACTGCATGACAAAAATAATTATAACTGAATAATGTGCCCTGGCAGAGTGCGGGAGCATGGGGATTGCAAGAGCAGCTTCACTAGGTAGGAGGCTACCCTAGTGAGCTGGGTTATTATGAGGGGCAGCAGCACAAATGTGGGCATAGCACTGCATTTTGAAGATTTTTTTTCCCTCTGTATTGCCTTCAAAATCTCTCACAAATTACCACTTAGAAACCGGGATGCACTATGCTTAGAAGATATGGGAAGGAATTGAGGAGGAAAAAGAGTGAAATCCACAGAAGAAAAAAAGGGGTGGATTTGGTGGGACTGAAAAATTTCTCTGAGAAAGAGGGAACTGCCCTATTTTTTCCTTTTCTTCTTCTTGGTTGACTTTCCAAGTAGTAAGGGAACCATAATTCTCCTTCTTAGTTCTGACCTTTGGAGACTAGTGCATCCAGAACATCTCTCTACATTTGTACCGTAGACCACTATGGTGGTCCCTAGGCAAGATGGCTGTGGAACACTTGATGTGTGGCTAGTGCAATTGAGGAATGGAATTTTGAATTTTATCAAATGTAACATTTTTAAATAGCCCAAGAATCTAGGTGGTAGGAGAGAGGGTAGGTGAGAGGGCGGTTGATCTGATTCCTGCTTTCTTAGTGGAGGTTTTTGTGCACATCACAACTACTTGATCTCCCATGCAGGAGTTGTAAAGGGTGAGATGGCCCATTTGAGGGCGGGGTAAAGGGGAGGACCTAGCAGAGATTAGCTTTTGGAAGTGCCTGCTTCCTTTGTGTGTGCAGCATAGGTTCCCATCACAAACGTGGAGTCCAGGGGACTAGATGATAAGCAAAGACTTTGTAGACATCAAAATGGGAGTGGTTGCATGGATCTCAGACTTGTCCTTTTCAAGTGATCTTGGGTATGGGGAGAAAGGAAAGACAAATGAACCTAGTGAAGCATTGTATCTTTAATGGGGCACCATACCGATTTATTTGTAATATATTTGGATGTAAAATCTTTATTGTGCTTGAAATTCTTATTAAAAATATAATGAACTTTAGTTCGCACATTTGCAGCTTTTCCTTCCTCAAATCATTCTTCTGTAAGAAACCACTTTTTCTTTCCTGATGGTAATTGTTTAATGAAAGACACGAGCAATGATTGAAAGGAAGTGAATGTCACCCAGTGACTCCTGTGTGCTGCTGTGGTGCTAAAAATGAATGGTAATTTGCAACACTATTTTTTAACAAAATGACTTAGCTTTAGAGTCCCCACGAAGGTGTGTCCTGAAAGCCTATACATGTCTCTACCTTTGTCTACTCTTCCTTTTGGAAAATATCTATTTTTGCTACATGATAGTAAAGACTAGTGCTCGTATTAAACAGTTTAATGAACCGAAGTGCTCAGACCCCACAAAGCCTGACTAACTGCCCCGATCCTGGAGCAGAGGCCAATACAGAGTACTTTGGTGAGATGCTTGGATTTTATTCTTGTTCTTAAGGTGAAGGCAAAAGAGTGAGGAAAGTAGGAAAGCAAATATGATTCCAAGATAATTGGGCTTTGAAAAAGGTAGAATTTTTTACTTTCTGAATTAAAACTATAATTCATTTTAAATAAACTTAGCACATGGGAAGTCCTTTTCCAAACAATGTTCAATGACATCAAACACATTTTTTCCCATCAGAGCATACATATAAACAGGAAAAAATATTTTCAGTGGAAGGTTAATTGACACCACCATGTTTATACTCAAGTGCAAGACCATTCCTGGTTCCACCTTTATTTTACCCCCCCATTGTCCCATCATAAGATTCAATATGCTAATGACTTCTCCAGATCATACCCAAACTTCTGATGCTGTGAGACCAGTGTACACAGTTTAGTTTAGGAGTTCAGAATAATTGGGTAATTGGCACCATCCTGTGACAAGTTCCCCCTTTTCCTGAGGTCTTTTTGACTAATGGCCCTATTGTTATTGTTGGAGTGGCTCAAGCACTGTGGAGCCATGACGCAAAATGTGATCTTTGGTAGAAATGCCTTACACATTTATTCCTTCCAGGAAGCCAAAGGGCAGCAAAGCCACATTCCAGGTTGAGAACCTACCTTTTTGCTCCATGACCTAACCTGCTCCAGGTGAAAAATATTAGGTCAAAATAGTGTCATAAGAAAAATTTTCCTTGGTTTTTGTAGTTGTTCTCCAGCTTCGCTGCACACGAAAGTCACCTGGGAGACTTAAAAAACCACCACCTGCACCCCACCTGAGACGTGTTAACAAGACTGACTCTGGGACCCATCTCATGTTCTTATTGAACTTAGACTCTCCATGGGAAGGACTTCCAGGTATCAGAAATTTGGCCAACCCGATTTAGGGTGTTAATATTGGGAAGAACACTTCCCTTCATATTTTGGAATGAATTTCTGATGTTGGTGTCCTGTTTGTCTTTTTACTCATTCACATAGGGCTACTGTTAAAGAAGAGATACTTAATAGAAGAAAAGTTTACTATTTTTATCCTGTCAAATCAAGTCTGATCCTAGGGGGTGATTTCATGTATCAAAAATAAAATTTGCCTTTTCATATGGCAGCTTTCTGAAGCACCAGTTAGCAGTGTACTGTGGCACAGTTTGCAGCAGTGGAGCCATCACCCTCTGCTTGTTAAGAGGGAGCTTAGCACGAATGGAGGAGCATCTGGGGTTCCTCTTGTGCTTTGGGATCAATTTGTCATTCTAAAGCCAACTGAAACGGCAAGGGTTCATTAGTTCACCCATTCTCCCATCCAACAGATATGTTTGAGTAGCTGTCATGTGTTAGACTGTGCGTTAGGTGCTAGGGATACCAAATGAAAGAAATTGGGGTTCTCCAGTAGGGCTTCTCAAAGTGTTGTCTTGGATCAGCAGCAGCAGCAGCCCTGGGAACAGCATCCCCTGGCACACGTTGCATTCTACCCGTTCCAGACATCTCAAGTCGGACACTCTGGGGGCAGATCCCTGCAATCTGTGTTTGTTTGCTTGTTTGTTTTTAAGGATTTATTTATTTATACATACAAGCTGGGGTACAGGCCAGAGGCGTGGGGCAGCAAGAGGGTTCACCAGAGACAGAGTGGGGAGCAGAACAGGCAGATCAGAAGTACACTGCTGAGGGGAGCAGCCAGCGAGGCAGGGGAGGTCTGCCGCACCATGTGGGATTCTCCGGGGCAGACAGCTCCACAGCGCAGCACTCAACCGCTGCGCCACCACGGAGGCCCTGCAATCTGTGTTTTAACCAGCCTTCTAGCTGATTCAGATAAAGTTTGAGAACCACTGGTCTCTCGGAGGCGCATTGCTTCGGCAGTCACTTAAAGCACATTGTGATAGGAGCAGTTGAAATGGGGAGAGATCTGGGGGCATTCGGGATGCTTCTGGGAGAAGGCAGTTTTTGAACTTTCAAAGTAGTTTGTATAGAGTGCTGAGAGGTTAGAGGGACCACACAAAGTGTTATAGACCTCCAAAAAGTAAGGGTCTGGGGACCCTCTCAGAGAAAGAATTCATTAGAGAGTTTCAACTGAGCCATTCAAGGTTTTATTAAAGACTCATACACAAGGGAGCCAGTACCAGGAAAGCAGAGTTACAGCTTGGATCCAGCAAGGAAAATGGGAGGGAGGGGGCCTGTAAGGGGCAGATCCAAGAGGTGGGGCAGAGGCAACAGCATCACAGTGTGTTTGGGTCAGACTCTGCAGGAGCATGCGCAGATGGGTTACGTACTCCATACATTGCATGTTTCTTCGGCATTTACCAACTGGGCATATGGGCTCTTGGCCTTCCCTCTTCAGGAAATTGTGAGACAATTGTGAGTCACGATCTAATGCCTTTTGTCTAGCCTGGCACCTTTGTTCTGTCTGGTGGACCAAGTTATTTGAAGAAGATGTTAGGGTAGTCTGTGATTTAGTCCACCTGTTCAAACAGGATACTGGGTAACTCCTCAGCTCTTAGCCTACCATTTCAAAATTCTTTCTACCCAGGTTGTCTCAAAAGGAGTTGGTATTTTAATCTGACCGTAAAGTCAGGTTGTTTGCACTCAGTGTAAACTGAGTCACCCAGACTTTTGCCCAAACCTTGAACTGAGTGTAATGGGTTTGAGCTCTATATCTCAGAAATGTGAAGTTAGAGAAATGTGGACGTAAAAACAATTCCTCTTGCATTAAAAATCTAACATAGTAAGTGTTAAATAAATATTTGGTGAATAAACAAGTAAATGAAAGAATGGACAAAGCTAAGGCTTGTGAAGTTAAGGAAAATGTATAATGGGAACATAGAGTAAGAACTGTTTTCTGAACTAGTTGGAAATCTCATGGCATTAAAAAGATTACATAAACCTTTAGTGCTCTAACCAAAGAAAATAAGTATCTTTCCCATTCCTCAGGGGAGCAAATTCAAAGGCTCTAAGTCTCCACCATGCAGGAAGGGAGTAGAAAGAGAAGCCAGAGTTTCTCTGCAACTCTGCCTGCACCACTGCTGGTTCTCCCAGGTTTGTGTCCTTATTTGCACAATACAGGTACAGGGCATTGATTTGTTCCAGGAACTATACAGGTTTCCCCCAGTTTTCAAAAACAGAACATTTCTATTTGGCAAGATTTGGTAGGTTATTTTTAGGGTCTGAAGATGCTATTACCACTAATTTATATGGAAACATTTTCAAGCATTCCCAGGCCCAAAAAAATAACTTTTCAAATCATACCAATCAGGAATGCTCTACTTTCAATTTTTGGGAGAAATCTTAAACATACCATTTTTCATATGCTCAACAACACCGAAAAGTAGATATTACCATCCTCTGCTTCAAAATCACAGGGCATACCAACATTGCCTCAATAAAATAATATAATTAATAAAAACAGACTATTGGCAAAATTTTGTAGAAGACATGATTACTAGCTTTTCATTTCTGTGTTCTGGTTTATTAAGACATGGCATAGTACAAGTCAAACATTAGTCACTTTCCACCTTTTCATTGGGATTATAAGCTTCCCCCCTCCAAACAACTGTAAATATGTTACTTTTCTATATTTTCTACTATAACAAGTTGTGAGGGAAATATGAGACTCTTGGAGGAGGAAAGAAAGAAAAATAATACCTCTTTCAGATATGAAGGTAGCTACTTCTTGGATGTCTGATGCAGTCTCCTGGGAACCAAGCAGAATCTGAGGTCTACCCCTGTTCCCATCATCTCCCCCATTTCTGTGGGTCCTGTCATGATGCATAACTATAGATGAACTCAGTACAGCTCAAGAGAAGACTTTCCTCTCCTTTCTTTGTCCTCCTTGCTTTCTCTTAGTTAAATTCAGCAGATAGTAACTCAGATTAAAACTCACTATCTAGATATAAACAACAGTGCTGATTAAATGAAACACTTTGCCAAGGGAGATGCAGCTGGAGTGCCCATTTTTCATTCAAATGTTCCAACCTACTGGAAGTAGCTTCCAGCCCTAAATATATTGAATCACCATTAACCTACTGGAAAAATAGGAACACTAACACACATTTTCTTATTAGATGAACATGGCAGGTTGTCTGATAATGCAGACAATTAAATGAAAGCATTTATTTATAGCTTCCAAAGGATCCTGACAAAAATCCTTTCTGGCAGAGGAACACGGTTCCTTTCCTTTTGAGCAGCCCCAATGGAATCTTGCAATTCGAATCTTTTGGTGTTTGGGGATGTGTGTCGATTTCTTTGTAGAGGGTATTTGTTAGAGTGCTCCATAAAGAGTCCTAGGTCCTTGCATCTCAAAGAATGGCCTCAGCCTAGCAGTATCTCTTATAGGTGGGAGCTTGTTAAAATAGCAAGTTCCTGAGTTCCACCTCTCACCTATTGAACTAGAATGGGAATTTGAAAAGATCCCCTGGTGATTTGTAGGCACATTCAAGTTTGATTAAGATTGTTCTAGCAGTGGCTCTTGAACTTGGATCAGAATCTTCTGGAGAGTTTACTAAAGTATAGATTGCCTAGAAATTCTGATTCATTAATGTAAACATTATCGGGGTCCAAGAATATTTTTTCTACATGTTTCCAGATGATGCTGATGCTTCTGGCCCAGCGACCACACTGAGAACCACTGCTTAAAGCAGTGCTGTCTGATAGAATTATGATGAGCCCCATATGTAATTCAAATTTTCTAGCAGTCACATTTTAAAAGTGAAATTATTCAAAATATTTTTTGTTTAATACATATATCCAAAATGTTATTTCAACATCTAATCAACTTGAAATTATTAGTAAAATAGTTTGCACTCTTTTTGGTAGAAATTTTAAAAAATCCAGTGTGTATTTTATACTCACAGCACATCTGAATTTGGATTTGTCTCATTTCAAGTGTTCAGTAGCCACAAGTGACTGGTCAATGCCACCTTGGACAGTGGACTGGGGCACTGGTTTCCAATGTGATGTTAAGGACTATTGCTGTTTGTGAAACTTTCACTGACCTTGAGAGAAATGAGAAAAGTAAGCTAAGTTTATGCAATTTAAATGATTTTCCTTTATTCTGAGATTATCATTCATCAATTTTTCTCCTGCAGAAAATTGCCTCTTTAAGGCAGTGGTTTTCAAAGTGTGGTCCCCTAGACCACACTAGAAATATAAGTTGTTGGGCCTTAAGCTACTTAATCAAAGATTCTGCAGGTGGGGCCCAGTCCTCTGTCATCTGTGACTTAACTGGTCCTCTCGATGAGGCTGATACATGCTCAAGCTGGAGAAGCACTGCTTTAATGAAATGATGGTAACAAAATAAGAAATAGAGTGAAATTATTTTTGTATAGCTGTCAGTGGCAAAATAAGAATTGGTAAGTTTATGCCAGTCTGTCAGTTAAAATGTTTAATTTTTTGTTGGCTTAGGAAATCTGAAAGCCAGAATACCAATGTACTAGAGGTTAGTTAAAAATATTTTGTGTGGCTGTGGATTAAATACAGTTTAAAAAATAGGGAAAGACTAGGGAAATGAGTGTGTATTAAACATACAAACGAGTCCCAGAAAGTCAATGCTTGGTTCTCATTAGTAACACCTTTATGCAGTTGTGGCTAGAAAATGAATATACTCACTAAACAACACTTACTAAGAAAATTCTTATTTCCTATGAAATAAGAATTCCTATGAAATAAATTTCCTATGCAAAATAGTGAAAATGAGTCAGAAGAAAGATTCCATCAATATTGATGATCTCATTCTCTAGCTCTCTGGTGATTAGTCAATATTTGGCTTTTAATGCTACAAAAGTGTTCTACAAAAGTTATAATATCTGATCTTTACACAATCAGGAAAACAAAACCTTTTACCAGTTGTTATTTCCTTTTGGAAACATTACCAAATAAAGCATGAAGTTGTCATATTAAATTTGGTTCCTGAAGCCAACTGAGGGATGGAAGGGAGAATATTGAAATGAAGTAGAGTTGGTAAAATATGAAATAATATAAGGAAGGGTTAACCATGAATGATTGGACAAGGGGAACCAAAAGAAAATAGAATAACCCAAAGAAACACATATGCCCAGGGGTATTAGCTTAGGGGGCCCACGACCCAGGTTCACCTTTTGTCTCCGCATGTAGGTGATTTTAGACATTCTATTCTCAGGTCCAATTTTTCTAAATATAAATGAATTGAAATGGCAGAATATGTCAAGACTGTTGATTAGTGAACCAATGTTATTTAGATTTTTTAGATTCCTGAGGAAAAGGGGCTTAAGAAGTCCAAAGCATTATTATTTCCCTTGTACAAGAAGTTCCTGTTCTACCTTATCCAGAGGAAATTCAGGGATATAAAGAGAAAAGATGTGATACAAATGACCAGTTCTATTGTTCTGTGTAAATAAGGTACCTACCTCTACTTAATACTAAAATTAGAAATCTACTCCTTTGTAGTTTGGAGGCCTGATAAGCCTCTGGGCCTGGGGGTAGATATCTCCTGATTTCTAGAGTTGAAGCCAGTGGCTTGTTCTTCATTTGGAGACCTTAACGCTGTGCTGTCCGGGAGGGTAGTCTCAGGCCACATGTGACTGTCCAGCACTTGAAGTGAGACTAGTCTAGATCGAGATATACTGTAAGTGCAAAATACACACCGGATTTAGAAAATTTAGTATAGAAGTATGCCAAACATATCAATAATACTTTGTGAAAAAAGGATCAGATGTTGGAAAGGAGGCTACTAGGAAGTTTAAAAGTTCTTATTTGGCTTATGCTATATTTATATTGGACAGCACTGCTATAGAGTGATATTTCTTTGCTATTATGAGTACTGTTAAGAATAAAAGAGAGATGATATAATTTTCTACCATCCTTTGAGTGACTATGAAAACTTATATTGCTTAATTGAAACCTATTGCTAAAATAAACGAATAGGGATTGTGAATAAAAATGTTTATCTTTAAGTCTCTAGGTGTTGTCACAGAGAGAACCCCCAAGTTCTGACTCTTTTTCAAATGCAAATGAGGACACTGAAATAATTGTTCCTGTAATTCAGGAAAAATTCAGATAATTAAGGCAATTGTCAAATGACTTTAATCTTATTTTTTACTTTACAATATAACAGATACACAAAAGAATGTATGAAAATATATGTGGGCAATTTAAAGAAAAATAAGTGGATTCCTCTATATCTAGCAGAGAAATGGAACAGAACCATATCTCTGTATGTCCTTCTCCTTTATTTTTTTACACCAGTCCAGCCCCTCCTTCTCCTTTAGAAGAATCAACAGTTCTGGGTGTTATTAATCCTTCCCTTGCTTTTCTTTATTATCATCACTGCCTATTTCTATGCCTTTAAACATTGCATTGTTTAGTCTGGATTGTATATAAGGTTTTAAAACTTTATATAAATGAAAACAAATTGCACATATTCTTCTGTGACTAGTTTCTTTTAATAACATTTTACTTCTGAGACCTATACATGTTGATGTTTGTAGCTCTAGTAAATTGTTATTGTTGTACAATATTTGTGTATGAAAATGTAACCCAGCTTACTGATCTAGTCTGTTGAATACATTGAAGTTGTTTTCCAGTTTTATCTGTAATAAACAATGCTGTCATATACACCTCTGGATGTCTCTTGATGCACATACACAAGATTTCTCTAGGATTTATACTTAGGAGCAGGAACATTGGATGCTAAACCCTATATGTGCACTTAATTTTCCTAGGTAATGCCAAGCTGTTTTCCAGAAGGTGGTGCCCATTTACATTCTCACCAGCAGGGAACGAGCATTCTTATTGCTCCTCAACCTCATAAATAGTTGACTTTATCACACTTCCTAAGTCTGGCTGTTTTGGAATGGTCTTTCATGGTTTTAATTTCCCTGATTTACCATGAAGTTGAACATTTTTTCTTGTGTTTATAGGCTGTTTGTGCTTTATTTTTCTATTTGGTTGTTTGTCATTCTTGCTGATTTGCATAAGTATTAAAATATAGTTTGCATTCTGATACTTAATGTGTTGCTATTATCTTCTCTCAGTTTGGGCTTGTCTTCTCACTTTTTATAATGCTTTTTGAGCTACAGAGGACATTAATTTTAATGTTGTCAGTATTTTCCTTTATAATGTGAACTTTTAGTATCTGGTTTAAGAACCCTTTTCCTAGTCTGAGACCATAAAAATGTTCTACTCTGTTGTCTTCTAAAAGTTTTACAGTCTTGCCTGGGACTGATTTTGTTTACTGTGTGGAAGGAGTTTAATTTTTTCATGTTGAAATTTTTTTCATATTAAAAACTCTTCCATCCCTATTTATTGAAAAAAAAAAAAAGTTTTTTCTCCACTAACCTGCAGTTGCACCTCTAAAATTTGTGTGTGGGTTTATTTCTGGACTCTCGCTGCTGTTGCTTTGGTTTAAGGTTCTATCCTCTTTTACCTTCTTAACAAATATCAATCTCACTGTATAGCTCTTCATTAGCTAATGTCTTCTTTATATCTCTCAATAAAGTTTTGTATTTTTCTTCTTAAAGGTCTTGCACATCTTTTGCTAGATCTATTCTTAAGCACATCATATTTCTGGTACTATAATAAATGACATCTTTAAATTTTTTTCTGCTTATTATTGGTATACAGAAATATCATTTTGTATAATGATTTTACTGTCAGTATATTTACCAAACTTTTTATCTTAATAATTTATATATTTAGATTATCACTTAATTTTTGAACGACAGGGTTGTTCTTTCTTTCTAAATTCTTTTTGTTGTTGTTATTGTTTAAAGTCACAAAAAAATAGTATTTGTTTTTATTTCATGATGTGGAAGGTTTAGTATGCATGGTGACAAAAGTGATTCAGTCATAGTTGGAATTTTAACCTAGAATCTGACTCCAAAGCATCACTACTTTATGCTGCTTAATAAAGTTGAAATCAAGAAGTGTTTTATTTACATAAAATGATAAAAATGGGAAAAACTACTTATTTTAGTTCAAAAGTATAACTAGTAAACAAATCAAAGCTGAAGTTACAATAGAATAAATTTTCTGAGCTAGACCATCTCTACCAAAGGTTTAAAGGCTTTTGGTGAATTTGCCTTAATGGAAAATATTCCAAGGAATACTCTAATCCTAGGAAAAAACATCAGATTGTAAAAGCTGCAATTTGATTCCACAAATCCCAAGGCAGCATAGTAATTTAATCCTAATACCTGTCATTAACAGATTTATAGCAGTTACACTGAAAGATAGAGAACTTACAGAGCGTATATGTATACCTGAATATTTTTCTTTTCAAATCCCAGCCATCTATACCTCCATTTCCTTTGTCGTAAGTTTGAGACAAAGTCAAAATTTTGCTTCATGATGTAAAAGATAATAATACAGTTTCCTGTGGCATGTTTCATTCCATGAATATATGTAGTGTCTTGTCCCAACTTTTTCTCCTTAGATTTTAGAAGAATTTTGTCTGACCTATAGATCTTCTCTAACTGTTCACCAGTTTTGGAAAATTCTTAGCCATTATCTCTTTGAATGTTGCCTTTGCCCCATTCTCACTTCCTTTGGATTTTTGGAAGTCTGATTAGCTCTATATCTTCTGTTAAAAGCCTGAATTTTTCAGCATTCCTTACAGCATAGTGTGGCCATGTGTGTGGCCATTTTCAGGCCAACGCTTTTAGGAAGTAGATGTGTCCCCTTTATGGTCTTTTCCTTTATGTCTGATGAATACAGACTATGAAGAGAGGCCCAAGGCTCAGGGGCTGGCTGAACCATGAGTTAAAAGGAGCTGCAGTCACTGAATCAGAGTATTACTCACAGGCGAGGAACAGTCCATGTGGGATGTGATGTCAGACAGTTCTAAGCTTCTGGTTTGTTGGAGCCATTTTGTATTTTAAGTCTATTTGTTTCTGAAATCTAGCTTACTTTAGCTAATGCAGACTTTTAATTTTTAAAATTGATTTATTGAGATCATTCAGACACTGTACAATTCACTCATTTAAAGTATATATTTCGATGTTCTTTTTTTAAAAAAAGATTTATTTATTTTATGCATACAAGAGCTGGGGTGTAGACCAGGGGTGGGGGGGATGGTGAGAGGATTCACCAGAGACAGAGTGGGGAGCAGAACAAGCAGACTGACTGAAATACACTGCTGAGGGGAGCAGTGGGTGACACAGGAGAGGTCTGCTATGCCATGTGGGAATATTCCTGGCCAGGGATTGTACTTGTGCTGCTGCTGTCAGCTGTCGATAACTTAAACCCTTGCGCAGCCATGGAGGCCCTCAATGTTCTTTCAGTTTTTAAATTCAGTTGTTGCTTCAACCTTCATTCTTGATAAGTTATTTTATCGGTCTTCTAGTTCACTAATTCTATTATGCTATGTCCTACCTGCTGTTAAATCTGTCCATTGATTCTTTAATTTCAGTACTACTATTTTTAATTTCTAGGATTAAATGCACTTTTAAATATTCTGTATCTTACAATTCAAGTAGCTTTCACTCATATTTGATATGTTTTGGATCTGATTGTCCTGTTTTATTTCTGCTGGCTCCTACTCATGGCTTTGGTTCCTTGTGTGTTTAGCAATTTTGACTCAGGTTTAGTTCCCTTGAAAATCTATCCCTTGAGATTCTTTGCGTCTTGGGATGAAAGAGGCTTTTCCTACAAAGAATTTGCATTTGTTTTTCTAGGCACATGGGACATTACCAGTGTAGGATCACTTTAAATAATATTGACTTTGGGTTTTATTTAGACTGTTTCAAAAGTGCAAATTTGTGGAGCAAACTTGTAAGCTTGTGCTTACAAATTCTCAGGGTATAATTTTTCTCCACTCCACTCACTGCCAAGTTTTGAAACTGTTAGTTTCCATATAATCTTTGGGATGGGAGTGTGGAAATGGGTAGTTTATTTTAGCCCCCTTTTTCACTGAGTGTTTGCTTTTAGTTCCCAATTTTATGAGGGTTCTACCGTAGGACACTCCAACGTGGGTAGTGCCTGGGCTTTGTCTTCTGTCTCTAGAGCACAAAAATCTGTGCTCAAGTTCAGTGGGCTTAGAGTTTGTCCTAAGGGTAAAGTTGATTTAGTGTTGCCTTCCTAGTTTTTCCTTACTTATTTGCTCTCATGTGGATGCATTCAAGATGTTCCTATATTTTATCCAGTATTTTTAGTCATTACCAGTAAGGGTTGGTATTGATACTTAGTCTGATGTGTTGCCAGAAACTCAGCTACCTTTTTGAACTAGATTTATTCAGATAAATCCTCACTTTTGATGAAACCTTGCTTATTACTCACAGGTTTGTGGAGTGTCTTGGTGGTAGGGTAGGCAGAGTTTATATTAACTATTGGCTCTCTCCATTCCTTGAACTTCTAGGTATTGCAGGCAAGGAAAAGAAAGTCAAAGGTAATTCAGAAAAAAAATGATATGTGATTCCTTAGGGCTTAAAAGGAAAATGTGGAGAGAAAACAAACCATGTATTAACTCTTTGCTTGATTAATACAAAATCATTATGCTAGTACTTTACCTGTTTTGTCTCAGCACAATAATGTAAAGCAGACATAATTATGTTATTTAACAAATGTTATAATAAGTGAATGTTTACTGTATATGAGGTCATTGCCAAATAATTTACATGTATTTTTTTTTTCAGTTAGCATCATTTTATAGATGAGGAGACAGAGGGTTCAAGAGCTGCTGGCTTGATGTTAGTAACCACTGACCAAATAACTGGAGCGCTTTTAGAATTAGGGTGAGATAATGCTATTTGGTGTCTCATTTAAAGTCATGCCTGCTTTGCTGCTCAACTCCTTAACAGAGAGTAGTGCTAATGAGCATGCTTATTATGTACCAGACACTTTTCTAATGGCTTTATATACATTACTCATTTAATCCTAAAATAACCCTATAAGGTAGGTCCTATTATCACCATCCCATTCTAAAAATGAGGGAATTAGAATTTAGAGAGATTAAGTAACATGCCCAAGTTATAAGGGGGAATCCATTTGTGGGGAAGTGGTTCAATTTTCTTGATTTAAATAAATAAATTTACTCTGTGAGAGTGAGCAAATGGGAACTTTAGGGGTATAATTTAAACTATTTTGGTGAAATTTTATAGCAAAGGGAGAAATATTAGTCCTTCAATTAAAAAAATTATTTCTCTCAAAATAATAAACATAAAACTTGAACCCTAGCATCCTTCTCTACAGGAAACCAAAACGATGTTTTTTCTTCCAAAATTGGTGCTTTTGTTTAGTCTTCTAGTATGTATAATTAGCATATATAGTGATCTCAGCTTAAAACTGGACTAGAGTCTGAATATATATAGCTGTGTCTGGTAGATTCATGGTACAGAAATATTTTCCTTAGAAAATATTTCTAAGGGAGTCTGGGAGCGTCCAAGGAGAATCCTCATTTTAAAGAGAAGAGTTGCTGGGCACACAGTAGAGGTCTGTGGTTACTGTGGAGCATGTTGTCTAAAAAAAGCCAAACCATAACATATAATTCAGTGTTGTGTCAATTAAAAAAAAAGGTCAGACCACAAACAAAACCTAAAATCCCAGATGGCACAGCCATGCAAGCATTGCTACTTTGGAGCCTTTGGACAGGCAAGGCCACCGTTTGTCAACACTAGGTAGTCATCAGGCACTGTCCCATCGCACTGTACAGCTTGCCACCTCTGGTGGCAGAAGCGCAGCAATGTGGTCTGGTGAATGTAAGCCTGGTCACATGCCATCTGCCTGGTCACATGGAAGTGCTCAGTCGGAGAGAACCAGAGCAGATGCTCAGATTATTCTTGAGCACACCTGAATTCCAGAAGCACCTGACTTCAGAGAACACTTGGAATTTCAGAAGCGCTTGAGAAACTATTATAGGATGCTGGATCCTCCTGAGTGGATGCAGGGGCTGGTAGAACTTGAGTTTCAATTATTAGTGTGATTCTATTTGTATCCACGAGTTGGGGAAAGGAGCTACTGACACTCAGTTTGCAGCTATATTTGTACAAGAAATGCTCGGTACTAGAACTACCAAATACATGTCGTCATGCTGCTGAACATAGAGATGCCATAGGATTTGGTATCCTTAAGAAGTTTAAAATGGGTGAATGGGGTCAAAAGGCACAACCTTCCTGAGTAAGTCCTGAGGATATAATATGCAGCAGCACGTAATAATACTTGTATTTTTCAAAGTTGCTAAGAGAGTAGACCTTAAAAATCCTTGTCACCAGAAAATATGTGTAACCACATGAGACAAATGTTAATAAAGTTATTGTAGTAGATTTTTGCAGTATATACATATATTGTCATTATCTTGTGCACATAAAACTAATACAATATTGTCAATTATAAACAATAAAACTGAAAAAAGGCTGTGTAAGCATGCATTAATTGATATATCACAGGGTTTTTTTTATTAATTTATTTTCTTACATCATTGTGCATTTTTGTACAATGTTTGGATTCTCCCCTTTTTACAGGGCAGGGAGAGGGACACCCCAGAACCCCCAAACCTCCCCACTCTAAATAGGTTCTGCCATCCGCTGCATCAGTACAAAACAGACAAGACCTTAAGTGGAAACAAACTTTAATACAATCAGTGTACAATACAAAAGAGACAAAGAATGTAGTTTCTAAATCAAGCACCCGAAGTTACCCCTCACCTGTGGGTAAAAGTTCACCCAAATAGGATTGGCCCAAAGCAAGGCCCAAAAGCCTGCCAACAGTCTAAAACACCTTTTGGCAGGGACCCATAGAAAAGAGTCAGAAACAACCAGACAAATCTCTGAGGAAAAGAGCAAAATCAAAATCCAGATCAACGTTGCCATCGTTAGCCAACCCACGGGTCTCTCACCCCCATCTGTTTCAATCAGTCCAGGCCAGTGTAGCTTCTTTACATGTCTCTCTGCTCCATGTGCCTCTTCCGGCCTCCATCCTTCTTTCTTCATTTTCCAGTCTCCTCTTTTTTTCTCTCCTCTCTCTTCTCCAGCTTCTCTGTTCCGCTCAGCTTCAGCCTCCCTTGGGTGGGGACAGGGAACCTGGAACACACCCTTTTTCCCAGGGACCACCCTATTACACCCTCAGGTGCCTTCCCCATAGTTCTCCCCACACTGTAGCACCCATGATCCATAACCATAGTCCCTTGTGCAATTCCCTCCCGTTTTGACCCTTTCCCTCTCCATCCCCTGCCGTATGCCTCAAATCTATGGTCAGCTTGCAAGTTTGGACACATCACAGTTTTGAAATTTAGCATTGCTATATATATGTGGGTTTTATACTTGAAAATCAGAAGTACATTACAAACTTTATGTTAATGAATTTTTAATATTTAGATTTTATAACTTTTCTTCTCTTATTGGTAGGGAGGTTTTGAGAAAGAATGGCCGATGAGCAAGAGTCAAATAACATTGGTGATATGGACAGCTGTGTGGAGGTTCCTCAAACTACTAAAAATGGAGCTACCATATAACCTAACAATTCCACTCCTAGAGATCTACCCAAAGGGCACAAAAACATTAATTCAAAAGGATACCTGCACATCTATGTCTGTTTTAGCACTATTTACAATAGGTAATATTTGGAAATAACCCAAATGTCCAAAACTAGATGACTGGATCAAGAAGATGTGGTATACATACACAATGGAATACTATCCAGCAATCAAAAAGGATAAATTTGTGCCATTCGCAGCAACGTGAATGGAGCTAGAAGGGATTATGCTCAGTTAAGTAAGTTAGAAGGAAAAAGAAAAGCATCGGATGGTTTTACTTATAGGAGAAATATAGGGGAACCAAATAAAGGATCAGGGAAAAATAATAATAATAAAAAACAAAACAAAATTTACAGGTAACTATAAATCAGAGGCATTTTGCAAGGGAGGGGGAGGAAGAGGGATCAAAACAAGGGCGGGAAGAGCAAACAGGACTATGGTGATGGTGCACGGGTGAATTGGTGGTGGGGATTCTGTGGGGACTATGCCTGAGAAAAGAAAGCAAACGTACAAAACTGAACAATGATGTAAAATATAAACATATATTTAATTGTGCATTTCAGAAAGTAATTGGCTAATAAATATCTATTAAATAAAATTTTCAAGTAAGGCCAGTAGGTTCCAGGGAATTTAATTTACCAGTTTCAGGTCACCTAACAATGCTGAGGGTTTAAAAAAATTTAGGAAGACTAAGCTTTTCAGTATGAGATCAGAAAAAAACCTGACCATGTCAGACTGCAAAAATATACAATGTTAAGTTGTTTTTAGTGAAACCCTCCCTGTGTACTGCTATGTATCTTATGTTACTACAGAAACCATTGTACTGTGGAGTGGAGTATACTATGGAGTGTACTATAGAATAAATTTAGTTGAAACTTTATAATTGACTTTAAACTGTATTAATTTCAGGTGTACAACATAATTTGGTATATGTATATCTCATGAAATGATTACCATCTGTCCTGCATAGTTACAAATTTTTTCTTCTTGTGATGGAACTTTTAATTTTAAGATTTATTCTCTTAGCAGCTCTAAATATACAGTACATTCTTGGTAGCTGTAGTCACCATACTGTACATCACATTCCAGAACTAGTTTTTCTTGTAAATGAAAGTTTGTGCCTTTTGACCACCATTTGGCCTCCCCATCCCCCACTCCCACCCCACCCATTTGTTCTCTGTCTTTGAGTTTGGATTTTGTTGTTGTTTTTTAGGTTTCTCATTTAAGTGAGCTCATGCAGTATTTGTCATTCTTTGTCTGACTTGTTTTACTTAGCATAATGCCCTTAAGGCACATTCATGTCTTTAATAACTAAATAATTTTTGATCATGTCTGATTTATATTTTATTTTGTTCGAGCTTTACATGATTATCCAGAGAAATTCTTTTTTAGAATTGACAGGAAGTTCTGAGGGTCTAAAGGTGTCCATTTCTCCTGGGGGATAATGAGGCAGGAAGGAAGGCCACAATCAATGCCAAATGAAGATGGCAGGAATTGGGTTAATCCTACCACATCGGGCGCAGTAAATTTTCATTTTATTACCATTTGGTTTAATGACTAAAATAATAGAAATAGAAATTTTATGACAAAATGAAATTTACCTGTTGACTATTTTGATGGAAAATGGAGAATAAACTGCTAATTTAGAAAACTCCATCTTCATTATTATAAATCATTATAGTACCTTTATAGACCTATTAGCTTTTATGAAGTAGCTACAATGCTAAGCTCTATAGAATGATAATTTGAGAACTTATGTAAGGTAATTATGTGTCTGAATTTAGTGTCCTTATAATGTCAAAAAATGTCAGAGTAATTATATTGAAAGTGTAATTTTCCTGTATTTAAAATTGTGTTTTGTTTGTTTTGGAATAGTAATTGAAATTGTGAAATGTTCTTGTATTACCATTTTGACAGTTTCTTTTTAAAGATTTTTTTATTCCCCACCCCCATATTGATGTTTCTTAATAAAAGTCATCTTAGAAATTTTATGAAATATTTGGTAGCAATACGTGCTGTTTCATAAATAAAATATTTTATTCTATATAAAGGCTTTGGGAATATCCCAGTAAAATTACTTAGTTTCTTTTAATATCTACAGTGTTCATAATCTTTCATAATCCTTTGTATTCACAAAATGGATGAAATATGTATAAACTCAAATTGTTTTTTATCAAGCCTTTATATCCTGAATCAGAAGGCAATTCTGGACCGGTTTTGGTTTCTCTGTTCCTGTACTTCATAATCTTAAACACTTGCTCCTTTGTTGAAATAAACAAATAAACTAAATCAAACAAAAAAATTCCTCCTAATTATCAAAGTGATGCAAACTTATTAATAGGCAATGAAATCACTCTCTGTTCCATTTTTCCATTTCCCAGAGATAAACCATCCTACAACTTTGACTTCTTTCATTCCAGAATGGTGTGGATTTACAATATTTGTTTGTTTTTAAACACTGGCATTACAAGGGGTCCATGAGTGGATGCTGGCTGGTTCAGCATTATTACATCAGAAGTGAGTCTTACTTTTCATTGGCTTATTTAATCCTAAAGACCTACTCAGAGAAGTGTAGTCAATTATTATTTCTTATGCTTAGGGAGATAAAACTGAATTAATAATAGGAATTGAAACATTCCTTTAGCTAAGTCATGCTGATATATGAAAGTTTTTTCTAATTTATTTACTGAAAGCAGAACATTAGAAACTAAAACATGTTCATTAAGACTAATGATCTTTTCCTAAGGCAAGATAATCACAACAGTATTCATAAGGAAATTCTTTATATAATTGGGGTCAAACTCATACTCATTTTTGTGTCAGTGTTTTCACTCAATATTGCATTACCAGCATTTTCCATGTCACTAAGTATTTTTCAAACGCATTATTTTTAATGGCTTCTTGAAATTTCATCGAATTGGGGATACCGTCATTTAGCTACTTCCCTACTTTTGAATATTTTGCTTGTTTCCATAAATACTTTGCTTTTTTAATTATTATTTTATTTATTTATACATCCAAGAACTTGGGTGTAGGCCAGAGGTATGGGTGGTGAGAAGATTCACCAGAGACAGAGTTGGGAGGAGAACAGGCAGATCTACTGGAATACACTGCTGAGGGGAGTAGTAGGGGTGACAGGAGAGGTCTGCTGTGCCACGTGGGTTAGCTCCCTGGCCCGGATAGAACTCATTCCACAGTGGCTGGCTATAGCTTGATAGCACTGAGACTTTAATCCCTGCACCACCAGGGAGATCCAGTATTTTGCTTTTGAAACACTGTAGTGAAAATACTTGTATCTGAACTTTTGTCCCTGTTTAAGATGATCTCCTTGGGAATATGTACTTTAAGGATCCAATAACCTTTTGATTGTTCTCCATAGCTTTCAAGTTATCCCCTGACTTTTTCTGCCAGATGAATCTTCGTAAAACATCTATTATGTCACCCATCCCATTGCTCAACTACTCTCAGTCACTTCTGGCTAGAGAAAACCCTCCAGATTCTTTAGCTGGAGGATTAAAACACTTGGTAGTCTTGTTCTTTCCAATTTCTGTAACCTATATGCCTTAATTAACTAAATAATCCTTTGGGATAGCTCTCTCTTCACCCACTTTAAGGACTTTCACTAGTTGGTCTTTTTAACCCTCTTCTCTTCCTCCCTGTCCCACTCTGAACTTAAAATCCAACTCCAACATCTCCAATGGCATATGAATTAACGTTGCTTGTACAAAATAAAGTATTTTAATTTATTCTCAAATCTCAGTTCTTTCCCCAAAGGTTTCTTCTCTTCTTCCAATAAATCTCCTTCCTGTAGCCCTAACTTTTCTAGAAATGCCAGGTGTCTGACTGTCTCTGTGTTTTAAAAAGTTTGAAAGACTACATACCAAACTTAACATATGGGAAAGGGAGCTGGGATAGAATTCATGAAAAGGATTAGGGGAAGTTTTCTTATTTTACTTTACATACTTCTGTAATGTTTTGAGCTTTTTATAAGCATTCATTTATTTCTAACTAAAAACAATAAAAAATATATATATTTGTTAGAAAAAAACACAGGGTTGTAAGCTGTAATGGAGAAAGGGTTTATGAAATTGCTTTCTAAATTTTTAAAGCTCAGGGCAAATGCTAATGTGTTTCCATCCATGGCTTTGCACTGGTTATCTAGAAAGCACTTTGTACTCCACTTTGCTCATTTATCTCCTTCTCATCTTTCAAGCCTACCTCAATTTCTATAGCTTAATAGATAGAACCTGCCTTGATTATTGAATCTCAACCAACTCAAATTTATATGAGATTGCCTTGCTTGCCGTCTCTATTCCTGTTAGTCTTCTATTTTCATACTTCATATATGTTACTTTTTGCTTTTTGTGTTTGGCAAGCAGCTATAATTACGTGTGCTCTTCTCCCCATGTGCCCTTGGCAGTGTCACAAATCCTTTTAGAACTTTTTCATCTAGAATATGAAGAGATTGAAGTAAGCATGTCTTCTAATATTCTTCAGGTTCAATAAAAATTGTGATTCTATTAGATGATATGATTTTACTTGATAACTGGCTTAATTTGAAAATGGTTACTCTCTCAAAAAAAGACTTCACTCCAATTTTTTTTGAATCTAAAGATACTAAGTAGGGAGACTTAATGTAATGAATCTATCGATGCAGTAGAAAGTACTGACTTTGAAATCAAAAGGGTGTAGATTCGAATTCTTTTTTTATCATTACTAAATTTCATTATCTGGGACAAGTTGCTTGACCTTTTTAATCTTTGTTTCCTTATATGTAAAAATGAGCTTAAAAATCTGTCTCCTTGGGTTATGGCTGTGGACAAGACAATGCCTGATGCACAGTATGTTCTCAGTAAAAGTTAATTTCCTTTATTTTTCATCAGCAACTTTGATTTGTGAAAAATAAAATTTGAAAAGCAGCAAATCCAAGTTTATATATTTGCACATTTATAAAGGAAATTCAGAGAGATATGATGAGTATGAATAATGTACCAAGAGTCTGGGTAATCCTTGCTCTAACTGCTGGAGGGCATGGCCATAATAGCCTTGCATATTATTTCCCTCTTTGTAAGACTTAGCTCATGGCTAATAACAGAAGAGTGATCAAAGTCAAACCTTTACTGCTGTATAATGGGCTGGCTAAGGTGGTCTGGCTGTGTGGTCTCAGATGCTTTCAGGTCAACACTTGTAGGCAGAGTAGACTTGGTAGTTGGGGTCCATAAGACTTCTAGAGGTCCAACAAATCATTTTAATTTATTTTCAAACCAGAAAAAAGGTGGACTTTTAGAAGGAGGAGAATATTTTTACATGCAACAATAGTGTATTCATCTTAATGCCAGTGAAGTTGAAAAACACAGTTTCTAATTTTTTTTTTAATGGCGGAAGGGGCCCATGAAACTCATAACAGCCTGGGATGCTCTACTGAAGTTTTAGGCCTTCTCCACAGAGGCACATCTGAACATGTCAGACTGAGCAGAGTTTGCTAATTTCACTCTTTCTGGAAAGCAAGATCATTGGTCAGAACCCATCTCACAGCATAGATCTGTTTTTATTCCTGGCTCCACGAGAAGGTGAAGTAAGCCAAGCCTGAAAAACAGGTATTTATAACAAGTCTCAGGACTCCTAAAATAAAATGAGAATCTTGGGAATAGAAAATTTTCTTTTATGTAAATTTAATATATGAACTACATGAATATTAATGCATTTATAAAGAAGGTTTTGGGAAGAAAATTCAACAACGACCGAAAAAAATTGGTAATCTAATTTTGGCTGAATAAGGGAGAAAATGTGAACTGCTTAGAGATAGGATATAGAGTGTAGAGCTGACAAGATAAGGCCCCCTAATACTATTTTGGAGGGCTTGAAAAGACTCCTTATTCTCCTTGTAGGTAGAAAATGAGCAAGTATAAGTAACAGAAGTTTTTCCGTGGAATTTGGACAAACTGAAAAAAAAGATAGTTCAAGGATTTGGGGTTAACACTGTAAGCATCTTAAACGTCCTAATTTAGGGAAGGTAAGATTTGATATAGTAGAATTATGCTGTCCCATGCCTTTCAAATAATAACTTCCTTAACATTAAGACATTAGCAAAAACAAATTTTTTCAAACCAAATGCTTAATGATGTTAGAGTCATCTGTCCTAAGGACATTTGGACACCCTTGGAAGTTAAACTAAGGTGAAGTATTTTAATCACAATTAGAAATATGTCCAATGATTCTGGTTCAGATTGCATCAGATACAGAGTTATTTAGGCCCTAACAATTCAGTGGAAAATTTGGTAACATAATAAAAATAAAAGCTTACCCCCCCAGGAAGATAAATTAAATTTTTCTTAATAAGACAGACAAAATATTATAACCATAGTTGCAGTGCTGCTCATATTATTTGCATATAAGTAATTTATTTGTGTACAAATAAAGGTAGTTATTTTCCCTAAATTTCTCCCTCCTTCTCCCACAGCACTGGACTTGATACACCATTTTGGTTTTTTTTTTTTTAAGATTTGTTTTTATTTATGCATGGTGGGGTCTAGGCCAGAGGGGTGTGTGTGTGTGTGTGTGTGTGTGTGTGTGTGTGTGTGTTTATTCACCAGAGACAGAGTGGGCAGGCAGATCTACTGAAATACACTGCTGAGGGGAGCAGCGGTTGAGATAGGAGAGGTCTGCTGCACCATGTGGGTTTGATCCCTCAAACTAATGTTGTAGTGTCTGGTGATAGTTTGATAGCACTGAGACTTAACCCCTGTGCCACCAGGGAGGCTTGATACACCATTTTGTTGAAGAAGGTAGGGTCATTCCTAACCGCCTTCCTGCCAGACAGCCATCTTGCTGTTCATTTGATTTCCTAGTGCTTCCTTAGAGGCTCTTATCTATTATTTAATTCTATTAGTCTAGAGGGGCTTTAGCAAGCAAAAATTCAGAAGATCAACTTTTTTTTAAAATTTATGTTTATTTTTTGGAAATACTATAAATGAAATTCACAGGCAAATCATATACTGTTACATATCTTTTTCAAAGGAAACCAGTGGCCAGAAGGTATTGTTTTTTTTAAGTTGTGATTTGAAACTATGCAATGGATATACTTAATTACATTTCTAATAGTCATATTGACTAAGAATATATAAAACACATATTTCACAGACACCTGTTTTATGGCACCTCTGATTCTCTGGCCTTTGTCTCTCTAGAGTGTGGGACCTTCTCTTCTGCTCTAGTTCCTAGATGGCAACGGCATGGCCCAAAGGTATAATGGATGGAGTGGAGAGATCATTTATCTCTCTTTCCACCCCTTGATGGACTATTTCAAGAGAAACCTTTCGGTATAGCCTCTCCCGTGAGACTGTCTCTTTGTGAAGTGACTGATTTTGTGACACAATACATATCTTGTATATGCTTCCTAGTCTTACCTGCTTCACCTCTCTTTTCCATCACTCACACTGCCCTGGATTACATCTCCCAATGCAGTTTAGAATTTAAGTCTTGCCCCAGGCTCAATTTTCAAGGGAACTTATTCTAGGACAATAAAAGTTTTATAAATGTTTAATCAATTGAAATGAATAAAAAATAAAATATGGGCTAAACGGGGGCTTTTGTTTAATCATTTTCATCTCTCTGTGCTTCCGAAGAACTTGATCTGTGCCTCCTGATCCATTTATCTTGTTGCTGCCTCTGGATTGGTAGGTATGGTATCTGCAAAGAAATAACTGACAAATCAAAGTCTATTTCATTGATATTAAGTGGTCTATCTGGTGACTCAAAGAAGTTGCATTTCCAAAAGGCTGATTTATGATTTAATAAGGGAAGAGGAAGTGAATGATTTGGGGCAAGAAGAGAATAGTCCAGACTGGAGGCCTGAGGCCCATCTTTTCCTCAGAGACTTAGCTTTCATCTAGATAAGTCATGCCCATCTCATCTAGACACCTTCTCTGTTAGAAGCACTCCTATAGAAACTCTAGCCTTCATTCTTCCTTGAGAAGAACACTGGAGTATTGCTCTAATATGTGTCTAATTTCAAAGAGTTTGTGATGTGTAAGACTGAAAGATTGCAATGTAAGACTGCTCTGTCAAAAGGATAAAAGAAAAGATGGAATTTTAATTTTACTTGTTTTCAAGGTTATTTTTAGATAAAATACTTTTTTTTCTTACATAATTTTTTTCTTCATTTTTGGACAGTTATTGATTTCTCCCTCGGGTGTAGCCCCCGTGGTTCTCCCCCTACCACAGCACCCAGGGCCGATCACCACAGCCCTCTGCTCTTCCCTTCCCTGTGCTGACTCCTCTCCTCCCCTGCCCCCTGCTGTGTGCCTCAGGTCTATGGTCAGCCTGAAAGTTTTGAAAGACAGAAATTTTCTTTCTTTTTTTAAAATTAAAAAAATTATTTTTTTAAAAACCACTCTCTTGCCTTAGTAACTGGGAATCATTAACGATTTCCATAGTAACCAAAGGGAAATTGTTTAAGACATTCAAGATGTTTAAAAAAAAAAAAAAGATATACAGCATCTGTTATTTATTTTAGTGCATTTTGGTACCCAGGGCCAAGACCTTTGTACTCTTGGGAAGAAATGCAGGCAATATTATTACTTTTATTGCCATCACTGTTGTTGATAATAAAGAAAATTATCATAGAAATGAAAGTAAGGGGGCACCAGCTATGCTGACCTGTATGAAACCTTTTGTAATTTAATGAAAGAAGATGAGAAGAGACATTTAGAGTACTTCCTTTTTGTGTGTGTATATATGAAATTGGGGTCAAGTAACTATATTTGCAGCTAACATTTTTTAAGGACTATGTAGACAATCATATCCATAGTAAATCAGGAAAATTATAGTTCTATAGAATTTAGCAACTGAAAAGTATGGGAAGAAAAGCCTGAGTAAGGAACTTGAAAAAAAACCTAGACGATCTGCTTTTATCAAGAAACATGTGGGGGAGATTTATTACAAATCAACTGATCAGACTATGACTCATTTCAGGGATGTTCCTGGAACTGGCTATTTGGATCTTACCATCACTGGAGGTAATGCTTGATCTTTTCACTGACCATAAAGATGTTTGAAAAACAGTGACATAAGTTGCACTAGGTCAAGTCCACTGGGGCCAGCTGCAGCAACAAATGTATTTAAGTGTTTAGTGCAGCAAGACGTGATGTTCATCTTGCTTTTACTTCTACCATAACGGCAGAAATGAAGAAACATTCATTTTGGCTAACAAAGACTTTACAAATGAGGAAGACAACAGTGGAACATAAAGAGCAAGTAGCCAGTCTTTATCAGTGGGGAAATGAAGAATTATGTTTCCATGGGTGGAGGTGGAATGGGCAGTATTCACATGTACATCCATCACTGTCATTTCCAGGCGGTGGGGAACCCTAGACTGACAGCTGATCTGCCCAGGGATCGTGCTCCAAGTTGCAGCTGTGTGTGGATGTCTAGGGCCATATGTGGGACAGCAGTAGACAGCATTAATAGGCTCTGGGTGCAGATAAAGGAAAAAGAAACAAGAGGAAATAAAATATAAAAGTCAACCATCCAACCTAGACATTCCCTCATGGAAGACATCCCTTTTGTTGCATTCTGGGAAAAAATACAGTGAGTAGTATCACCCGTGGGACCCTAATGTCTGTCTCTGGATTGGTGGCATCACATCTCCTATGGAGTTTTAGAAATACTCCTCCCAGAGGTTCTGATTCAGTAGGTCTCAGGTAAGACGTGGGATTCTGTATTTAACAAAATCTCTCTAGCTGTTTCTTACATCCAGTCATGTTTGGGAACCTGTGATCTGAACTCTGCTTAAGTACCAACTGTAACACCGAGCTCATTACTTTCTGTTGTGGGTCGGCTGAGTTGTGGTTGTAAATTTCTATATTATTTCAATCCCAAATCTGCATCTTTAAAACATCCAACCATTTATTTTGTTTTCTTTTAGACTTATGAGGTAATTTAAAGGTCTTAGAGTGCCTCAATTTGAGTTTGTGGTGGACCTAGTTGTCGTAGCTTTATGATTTTATCCAGCAGCAAAGTTGTCTAGGAGCAGTGAATGTGAAAGCAAAGAGATCCAGATTTGGGAATTAAAGTGATGGATGATCAACAAATTGAAGGACTTTAGAATGCTTTCGAGGGTAACAATGAAATGACCATCCACTTCCTGGCAGACCATGAAGGCCTTTAGAGCAGGTGTGGACTGGTGTTTGGGAGCTGCTAAATAGCCAAGGGGGCCAAGGGGATGCTATGCTGAGAGGGGAAATGCTGTGTGGGCTGGGCCTGTTTTGAGTAGTTCTTCCACTGGTTTCCCAGGGCTGCGTGCATTAGGTTCTCAATTAGTATTTTCTTGACAAAGGCAGAGTGAGTAGATTTATGAGGACAGTAGAAAAAAATGAAGAGATTGTCTCTGAAAAGAACTGACCAGAGATCTTGAAGGTGAGCAGTTCTTAGTGATGAGAAAATCCAAGTTGTGGCCAAAGTGTAATGGAGTTGAAAGTGAGAGTGTGCTGGTTGAGAAATTTTGTGATCATCAGCATGGATAATTCTGTTATAGAGAACAAAGGTGAAGGACTGGGGAGAGAGAATAACTGTGACTCCGATGCTGAAGTATTTGCGAACAGTGTTTGGAAGTGACCTGGTCATGAGAGCCTGGGGTGCACGGAGCTGGCTCTGTCCTGTGAGTCTGGGCAAGTCCCACATCCACTCAGAATCTTTGCATCCTTCTCAGTTAACACTCGTTCCCTCTCCCTTGCAGAGCTGTTGGAAGCACATACAGAGATTTTATATGTAAATGACACTTTGAAAGATAATCTCTCAGGGCTGTTCTAATTTTGAGATCATGCAACACAACTATTCATATCCCATATCAGTATGATGACATGTCATAAAATGTATGCAAATATACAATTTCACTTGAAAGAAAAATATCTAAAGCTAGTGCTCTAGCACAAATAGCCAAATAACCATTAACTATGTGACTTTTATCACTGGAATTAATAGGTCAAATTTGGGGAAGATGATTTTGTAATATTTCTCTCTTTCTCTTTCTTCTTTTCATCTAGCATATGTTGGCATCTTTGGAAAGGTCCAGAAATTCACATGTTGAACATGAATCTGGGGCTGCCATTGTACATTCCACAACTTGATTCTCTGTGACCAATTGCCCCGGGAAAAATATGAAGTAACTAAATGATCCTCTGACTCTGGTATTTCATTTTCAAATTTATTACAATTAGTTATTCTGTAACTATAAGTTCTAGCAGCTGATATTTTTCTCTAATTTTTCTTTGTCTATATCTTGAAACAAGGTTCTTCTATTGACTTGGGGAATAGTCACAATTCAGCCCTCAATTTAGAGGGAAAATACAGTTACATGTATGTGTACAGTTATAAAGATTAATATTTCTAACAGTGGTTTTGCTTTCCTCGTTTTTTGCATCCATTGAATCTCAAAATCCTACAGACGTCCAAAGTAAGATTCAGATATGGCTGCTATTAATTCGTCTTTTATCCTTCATTTCTTGTGCAATATTTACAAGCTAATCTTTCAGGAGGTTCAAAGTCTTAAAACATACACTTATGGTAAAGGAAAGAGAAATTCTGAGATTTGTGGTGCTCTTCTTTGGAGTGCACTTGAGAGAAATAGAAAATCCATGTCTAGGAGTCTAGTCCTTGGTGAGGTAATGTTTATGGCCCAAGAACATCCTACATACATACTGAAGGTTCTTTATTTGACCCCTTCCTATATGGTGTTGGCTCTAAGAAACTGGAGGATGAAAAGAGGAAAAATATTCTTCTGAGCAAGATGAAGTTTTCCAATGTTTGGAAGGATTTTTATTAATTTGTAGCTAACTTATGTCTAATGATAAGTACCATGCACATCTATTACAGTAAGATACAGAGAAGTTGGCTGCAAGTTATTACACACCCTCTTGCTAAAGAAATAACAAATATAGAAAAATGAGGGGAGCCCTGTATCCAACCAAAGAAACTACTTGGGAACTGGGTTTCCCAAAACAGATCTGGGGAAAAAGTTGTCGAGTTGTTCTCTGTGTTTCCAATTGCAGAGATTGAAAGTGAAAGAATGTTAATGGTAACTTGCAGAAAAGTAGACTAAACAATGGAAAGACAGTTTTGCAAGACTAAAATGGGAACTTTTTGTATCACACTACTTTGGCATTTCCCCCCCAAGGCTTACAATGCTGTAATATGACTGCCATTTCCTTCCTCTGTTTTACTCAAAGTTTTGCGTACTGTATATTTTGGATTTTAATTGTGCATCCTCCCACAAAAGTCTGTTGAAGTCCATACCCCTGATACCTCAGAACATAATCTTATTTGGAGATAGGGTCTTTACAATGGCGACTGAGTTAAAATGAGGTCATTAGGGTGGGTCCTAATCAAATATAACAGGTGTTCTTATATAAAGGAAATTTGGACACAGAGATAGATTTGCAAGGAGTGATGATGCTGTAAACACACTCGGGGAACAGATGACTTGTGAAAATGCAGGCAGAGGTTGGAACTGTTTAGCCACAAAGCAAGGAGTGCCAGGGCCACCAGAAACTAGAAGAGAGGGCTAAAATACAATCTCCCCCATAACCATTTAGAAGAACCCAACCTGCTGACACCTTGATTTTGGACTTCTAGTCTCCTGGACTGTGAGTCAATAAATCTGTTGCTTAAGGCACCCAGTTTGTGGTACAGTGTTATGGCAGTCCCAGGGACTGCTTGCACCAAGCTAGAAACTTTCAATGTTGCTCCCAAACCTTTGTTGTCTATTGAGAAGCAAATTTCAAACCCTCTAAAATGCCCTTAGCTTATCCTCCACTCATTTCCCTCTGCATAGCTATAGATGAATGACAGGTAAATATGGTCCCATTGGGGGGGTTCTCATTTGTTCAGAAAGACTGAACTGTGTAAGTGATGTGAATTGTGAATGCAGATTACTTCATGTCAGGAGAAGTAAAACCTTGGACCTTAAGCATTTTGCAGATGAAGGAATATTGACAGATCTTAACTATGGGGAGGGTATTGCGATAATAACCAATTCAAAGTGGAATATTGCTTTTTCTCCAAAGAAGATTCAAGCAAAGTCAATAACATGAACCTTTGCATCAGCTAGTCCAGGATGAAATACTAGCCCTGCTATTGACTAATCAAGATTGTCTCGCCCCTTGTGTTCTTGTGTTGGGAAATAACTTAGTTCAGTATCTGTAAGATTTATTTACCTTGTATTTGCACTGATCACATTCATTGAACGGCAGACTGGCACCAAGAACTGTATTTTGAAGCTAGCTAGTACTAGGCAGATGGGATGTGTCAGTCCTTGGATGAATCCAGCCATCTGAAATATTAAAGTGTTTCTTTATGATGCTCTAGAGACATTTTCATTGTGTTGTGTTCTTTGTGATCTGTTGAATCTAACCATTGCATTTGAATGCTTTGCTAAGATAAGTAGATTCTTTTAGCAAAAATTAGTTGAATAGCCAGTGTGAGTGACTGACTGAAAATACCCATGTGGACATTTAAGAAATAGAAATAAAAATACAATCATTTCTCAATATCCAAGAGGATTGGTTTCAATAAAGATACATTTATGTATGCTCAATTAATTCCCTTGTATAAAATGGGGGTTGTATTTGAATATAACCTATGCACATACTCCTACATAATTTAAATCATCTCTAGATTATTTATCATACCTAATACAATGCAAAAACTATATAAATAGTTGTTGAATTATGTCATTTAAGGAATAATAACACAGGAGTGAAGGGCTTTACATGTTTATTTTGGATGCAATCATCATAGACTAACTATGTAGTACATATTTTCAATCCAATGGTTCTATTTGCAGATGGAGAATGTGGAGGGTCAACTGTGTATCTGGTACAAACGGTAAATGTAAATATTTTATGTCACATGTGCATGCGCCCTCACCACATTTTTATTCAAGCCAGTTTATATATACATAGAGAGGACTGGATCTGTAGAAACTCTATTGCAGCATCCTGAGTACTTTATGCCATTATTGTCCTTCATCAATTAAATATTGTTAATCATCATCAGTGCTAGTTGTGTCACTGCTACTACTGCAGTTTACATTTAGTTGTTATTTATTAAATACCAGGCAATGTGTCCATTTTACAGGCTAGGACACTAAGTCTCAGAGCTATTAGGCAGTTTGGGTACTAGCCCTGAGTAGGTGGTGGAGCAGGCATTAGAGAGGCAGAGCTTTCTGCCCCCGCCCGTGCAGTGTTCTTACTTTGCAGTTCAGCGTGCTGGTTAGTGGGTTGCAATTCAGGGTGCTGTTGGGAGCACGATATATGCTGTTAGAATGTGGAAAGACCCTACTGTGAGAGTTCAATGTGAAGTTGGCAGATATCAGTATAGAACTGACACGTACACAAGGAAGCAGCAGGAGTGCCTTAGGGACTGAGTCGTGCAAAAGTGGTGCCAGAGAGAGAGCGCCATCCTTGGCACTGAAAATCTAGAAACAAGTTGTATTTTAAATAAAATTAATGAAGTCTCAGTGTGGTGGTGTACATTTCATGCAGCTGTAGATGAAGACAGAGAACCTTGTGTAATGAGGGCCCCGATTCAGGAAGTTACTTCCAGCATAACAGCATGCGAGACAGGAGCACGCAGCATGGGCAGAACAGGTGGAGGAGAGCTAGCAAGCTTGGGGAACTGACAAAGAGGAAATGGGTGAGAACAGAGACATTTTTCTTGGCCACCTTTGATCAAGAAGGGGAACTGTAAGTTAATATCAGAAACCCACATATAACTGTTTTAAAACATGGTATGGGGGCCTCCCTGGTGGTGCAGCGGTTAGGCGCTGTGCTGTGGAGCTGTCGGCAACGGCGATGCGAGTTGGACACCCGGCCAGGGAGATTGCCACATGGCACGGCAGACCTCTTCTGCCTCATCCGCTGCTCCCCTCAGCCGTGTATTTCGGTCAGTCTGCCTGTTCTGCTCCCCACTCTGTCTCTGGTGAACCCTCTCGCCACCCCACGCCTCTGGCCTGTACCCCAGCTTGTATGCATAAATAAATAAAAACAAACAAACAAACAAAAAAACCCAACATGGTATGAATTCTTTGACGCTCTTCTTGTGGAGAGATCTATGTCTCCTGTCCTTGAATCCGGGCAGGCTTATCACTGCTTTGGCCAAAACAGTGTTATGGAAGTGATGCTATGTCACCTTTAACGAAAGGTCACAAGTGGCCATGCAGCTTCTGTCTCGTCACTCTTGAACCCTGAGATTCCAGGTAAGAAGTCTGATTACCATGAAGCTGCCACGCTGAAAGGGTCACATACTGGTGCCCAGAGTTATAACCATTTGCCGTCCCCTACAAAGTGCCAGTCATGCAGTTGAGGCCATCAGCCAGCTGAACACAGCAGAGTGACCACCGTAACATGGCTGAAGAGATGAATCACCAGGGAAGGCCATTCCAAATTCCTGACGGACAAAATCATGAGATAGAACAAGATTATTGTTGTTTTAAACCACTGGGTTTCAGAATAATTCTTTAAGTAGCAATACATAAATGGAAACCCTCAGTATGGAATTAATAGATTGTTCAGTGTTTCTACTCATTGACCTGGTGGAATAATTGCATGTAGAACTTTGGGATAAGATGTAAAACAATAGAGGTCTCCATCATGAGTGGGACTGTGAGATCTCAGAATATATAAATGTGTGGTTTTGTTGAATGACTGGTTAGGTGGAGAAGCGGTCAGCTTGGTAAAGGAATGGATCGTGAACATGGAGACTCAAGAACTTGGCTAGATCTTTGTGATTTGGATTCAAGTTTTAGTTTTTCTATTCATACGCTGTAGAACTTGGGCCAAACTTGTTAATACTTGGTAATAATATCTGCCCTACCTACCACCTAGGAAAGGAAATATGGCCTTGAGGAAAAAAAAAAGAGCTAATATAGATGGAAGCAATTTAAAAATTGTGAAGCACTACAGAAATGTATTACTTCTCCATTCACTCATAAAGCTTCATTTATATACTGTTAAGCATTTATCACATTGGATTCCCAAATCTTTGCATGCAGAATAGTGCAAAGGTTATAGTAGGTACTTAATAAATATTGTTGAAATAGTCTTAGTATTAACATGATAGAGAAGACTGGAGAAAATTTAATTAGAGACTAGAGAAATTTTTTGGTAGTGTTTGAGATATAAGATAATTATTCTTGGTAGAGATTATTCATTGCTATCCATCTAAATTTTCTAAGGCACTGAATAGAATACTACATATTTAAACTTGACACATATAAGTAAAAAGCCGGATGAGTTATGTCATCTAGTAGGTGCAATGGCTACAATCCTTACTAATTCTACTTAAAAATGGCAAGAAAGCTTGGTGGGAGAGAAATATAAAGGGAAGGGAAAGATGTGCCTCATTTCAGTGATTAATGAATGTAACATTGTCCAAAAAGTTTACGGCCTGGAAAATCAACCTGCTGAAAATACTGAATCCCTCTTTAGACAATAAATGCCTTGTCGGTGCTGAAGAGTTACAGAAGTTCACGGGCCAGCACTGCCTAAGCTAAACAATAATCATGTGCCTTTTCTGTGCCAGAAAACATGAAGGAGCATAGACATGGCCAAAGGTGTGGTCTCTCCCCTTAATGAGAGACCTGGTAGGAGGATCCTGCCTTCAGCTGTTTGCACAATCTATGAAGCGGTTTTTCTAATTCTCTCCACCTCTCCCAATGCTTTCTTCCTTCTAAGATTGGGAAATCTACTCATAACAACACAAAGCCATTGAAAAGCTGTACAAAGAGGGAGATTCCTTCACATTCCATTTTCTTTCATCGGTTACTCTTCTATGAGGTGGGCATAATAGTTGGGAATAATTTTTAAATATCGGGCCTCCCTGGTGGCACAGCGGTTAAGCGCTGCGCTGTGGAGCTGTCGGCAGTGGCTACGCGAGTTCGACACCCAGCCGGGGAGAATCCCACATGGTGTGGCGGACCTCTCCTGCCTCGCCCGCTGCTCCCCTTAGCAGTGTATTTCTGATCTGCCTGTTCTGCTACCCGCTCTGTCTCTGGTGAATCCTCTCACCGCCCCACGCCTCTGGCCTGTACCCCAGCTTGTATGTATAAAATAAAAAATAAATCTTTAAAAAAAAAAAATTTTTAAATATCCAGAGTGCATCTAGAATATTACCTGCAATGACAGCCGTAAAAATATATCCTTCTCACAGTTTGCTGTTTTCATTCAAAAGTATGGATGAATTTTGTTTGTCTGTACATCTGTAACCTGTGTAGCTCTCACAGAATTATGGGTATAGTTCTATGGTTTGGCCCAATTCCTTACCTCTTTAAAGAAGTGGGAGGGTGAATGAGAACAGTCTTTTGTAGTAAGATTTAACGATTATTTAAAGACTCCTATTTCCAGATAGCACTACTTCTATTAGTCTCTGAAAATCTACTGGAAATCTCTTTTTTGGAAGTATTTGATTTTTAAGACTCTCCAACAAATGTAAACTGTATCAGTACCTGCAGGAGGCAGTGTAATGTAGTGAAAATGGGAATAAACTTTAAGCAATACATACCAACCTGAGTTTAAATAATAAATATTCTGCTTTGCTGCTTTAAGCAAGTTATTTAACCTCTCTGAGTTTCAATTGTTTAATTTATAAAATGTCTTGGACAGTTGTTATATTGTATGCAAATAATGTACACAAGATGGCAGTGAATGGTGGGAAGTGTTCACAAAACTTCACATCATCTAACTAAAGCTACCACAGAGTAGAGGTGTTAGAGGGGGTAGTCAATTAGAAGAGCAAAGAGGGGCAGAAGGGAAAAGTAGGCCTGAAAATACTGTCTGAGTCACAATTTCCCTAGAGTAGGGGATCTATGAACTTGGATGGGAAAAAATTCAAGTCTTTATTTTCATTAAACTCTAACCAAAAATGAACATTTCTTTTTATTATGTATATAATAAAGACTTATTGTACAATAAACCTCAGTAATAGCAGCAGTATTTGTGACTTTGTCACCAAATAGTAGATATTTTCATAACAAGTTATAGTGGTTGCAGATATTTCAAAATATCATTTATACTAATCACTACTTTAAAATTATGATAGATATTACTCCTGTCACTGATGCTTGCTATTTAATATATTCATAAAAGCACATATATTACTATGCCACAAAGTTGCTTTTAAAAATATTTTGATAACAGTATTTCAAGATAATTATCTCCTATTGCAATCTCAGTTATTTGTTTTATGTATTCTGAGAAAGGATTCCTATAAATCCACTTCCGAAAAGACTTTACGTCAGTATCCCAAAGAGCTAGATGCTCTCTCACTGCAGCTGTATTCACAGTAGCCAAGCTATGGAAACAACTTAAATGTCCATGAATGGATAAAGAAAATGTCACACACACACACACACACAAATATTATTCACTCTTAAAAAGGAAGGAAATCCTGCCATTTGCGACAATATGGATGGAATCAAGGGGGTCATGTAAACAAAAAGATAATTTTGTCAATGGAATGTATTACAGAGAAAAAGTTAAAAAGAAATGTTGCTACTCTGTGTGACTTGACTTACCATGTTTATTTCTTATGTCTAGGAAGGAAATATTAAATTCGTCCAATGAGGGAGCTGGAAACAGCAGTAATTGTGTTTTTGGGTTTTTTTTTCCTGAATAATTGAGATATTCAGTCTATCCCATTCCAGTCCTCTTACCTAAAAGATAGTCAAGATATTTGGGAAGGGCCTCCCTGGTGGTGCAACAGGTTAAGTCTCAGCACTATAAAGCTATCGGCAGCCACTGCAGCACGAGCTCGATCCCCGGCCAGGGAGCTTCCCACATGGCACAGCAGACCTCTCCTGCCTCACCCGCTGCTCCCCTCAGTAGTGTACTTCAGTGGATCCGCCTGTTCTGCTCCCCACTCTGTCTCTGGTGAATCCTCTCACCACCCCCACACCACTGGCCTACACCCCAGCCCTTGTATGCATTAAATAAATACATCTTAAAAAAAAGAGTTGGGAAATGCTTTCGGGACCCAATTTTTGGCTCCCACAGCTTCTCTCTAGTTTTTGGATTTTTCTGTTTTATTTTCAGGGAACTAAAAGAATGAGCTAAACACTGGGGCCAATGACTCCTCTCAAATGCTGTGACTGACAAAGCAATAAGGCAAGGCTAAGAGAGTGGGAAATGAGGTTGGATGCAGAGAGAGGGAGAAAGAGGAAAAACCAAGAAATTTACGTCAATTTAACCTGAGAAAAAATAGCGATACTAGTGGCTTCATCTCTTTTGCTTGTGTACTCCGTAAAATAATTTTGAGATTCTTTTTAGTTAATATATATAATTTTATCATAAATTTAAATAGTTGCAGAGTATATATACTAGATGATGTATTGAATATCATATCCATGATTAAAATATATTTTCATCAAAACTTTGGTGCTGCAGATTCAGCTCATTAAATTTGTGGAGTGCCCCATCATACAAATTAACTGGCAAAGCTAGTCCTGCTTGTCAATCCATTCTGCCAAGCTGGACTTACTGTCAGAAAAAAAAAAACTTATTTCAATTTTTAATTCAAATAGATGTGTTAGTATGCAGCCTTTGGGACCTTCTTGCTTCTGGATTCTGAGAAATAAAGGAAGGGAAGAAGAGATTGGAGGAAGGTAAAAGAAAGAAAAGAGGCTTGCCTGAAGTTTTTCACCTCCCTTCTATATTTCTTTCCCAAGTTCTGCTTTTCTCTCAAAGGGCTCATCTCAGGAAGAAGCGTGGAGGTTTTCAGAGAAGGTACTTGACTAAGACTGTAGTGGGCAATGGGTATGCTTTTCTTTTGTGAAGTAGGAAAAAGACTATTAGTGAAAAAACAGTCCTTGTGGCATGATCCTAAGCAGATTAATTTCAAGAAAAAGTGTATGTGGAAGTTGAAGTCTTGGTAGTTGGCTCCCCAAAGCTATTCCTGCCCATTTCCCCCTTGGAAAGCCTTCCTGCTCCAGGGCAAAAACCTAGGTCTCAGTTTAAGGAGTCCTGAGCTAGTTCAACTCCCATCGTGTTTATTGCAGTTTGCCAGAGTTCATCTGGATAATTAGTGGTGGCAACTAGAACAATCTGTTGGTCCTGAACTCTTCTCACCATTACACATGCCGCTGCCTCTGTGTGGCCATGGGCTGCTGAAATCAGGGTGAGTGAGATGCAGCGTTGTCATCACCTGGAATTACCAAAGTTCAGTTGGATACTGCTGCTGAGTTTTCTTAGTAAGCTCTACATTCTCAATCAGCCAATTTTTTTTTTTTTTTGTTTCACAAAACATGGAATATCTTGGGGTTTTTCTTTTCCTCTTTTCTCAAAATTTCTAGAAAATTTGTTCTGTGGTCCTGCAGGGAAGGCGTCAAACACAGCTTCTCATTTCCATGCAATCCTTGCCATTGAGCAGCAGCGTGCAGCAAACGCCTCTTTTGGAACCCAGGAGTCGTTTATGTCTGGCACGCTCAGAGGGAGAAAAGATGAACAAACAGACTTCTTCAGTCTCGCTTCCACACCCCAATGGAGTGAGAAGGGAGGGCGCTGTCAGTAAACTAGTTGGGCCAATTGCATTTCCCCCACAGGCACAAATTTGCATGGAAATTGCTGCTCTGTGCAGGCAGCCCTCCTCTAAACACTTCACCCAAAGAATTATACCCAATAGGGGAGCTTGCCCTCTGGGCTGTATCTCTGTTCGATCAGGAAAGTGAATTCCTTGATGAGATAGGACTTGAGTCTTCAGATTCAGAAATTAACAGCACCACATTCAGCAAATTTTATCTGTCTCCTAAGTGTCTGTGTAAGTGTTGTGAGTGCTGGGCTAAGAGTTACGGGGATGGGAGGTGGGTTGGAAGTTGCTCTTAATGATGGGAGGAAGCATTACCACTTTTCTCCAACTATTCCGATATGGCAGGCACAGACACTGTATCCCAGGGTTGGAGGAGGAGCAAAGTGGGAGCAGGGTGGGGAAGAAGTGCAAGCAAAATCTCGCGAGATTGCTCGTTTCCCCTCCCAGGTGGCTCGATCCTGGGTGGACCACCGTCTTACTCCACGGCCCTAAGTCTTTCCCTTTTCTCATCTTCAAACCTCAGGAAGATGTCAGGCAGACATCTCACCTCTGGTAGTTACCCCGCAGGATGGACTGAAGTCTGCTGGAGCTTTTCCTGGGACACAGCCTCCTGCATCTCCTTGCTGGAATAAAAAGGTTGGCCTGAGGTTTCAGCCATGGTGAACAGGTGGGAACATTTTAAGTTTGTGTTGTATGTTTTGGTAACTCTCAGTATATAGATAGTGTCTACTCTTCCTAGACTCAAGATTGGCCCTGTTTATTGACATCTTGGTCTCGTGAAATGGCCAGAAATTGGTAAGAATCCAGGAAAAGTGGCATGAAAATGCTTTTGTGTTAGTGGAGAGTTGGGTATGGAGCTGGTGGATAAATATTCAGAATTCGCTCAGAGAGCTTCCAGTCACGGGTGCAGTTCCTTAAACAGGAGGTCAGAAGGGGGTGACAGGCACCACTGTCTGCTAACTGAAGAGAGAGGGCTCCAATGTTACCAATTTCATGTTTGTGAAGTGGAGCTGGAGGCATTTGGTAGTGGAGTGGTTGGGCAGGGGAAGCTAATAGAACACTTCCAGAATTTAAAGAGAAAACACAGCATATGTATGAGGCAATATCAAATAGGGCTGAAAAAAATAAATTCAAGTATGAGCCTTTGAATTATTAATTTTTCTAAAGTACCCGCAGGGAGAGGGGAGTACTAGATGAATTTTAGTGCAAAGTTTAAAAGTTTTACTCATTTTGATTTTTCATAAATTGTTTTGTTTGATTGGGGAGGTTGATATTTTTATATAATCATCGTGAGGCATTTTGATAAGAGGTTGGCCTTGTAGAAAGGAATGAGGGTTTAGACTGAGGAAATTAGGATGATGTGAGCCAGAAGAAAGCAGAGAATCGCCAAAGGGAAGGGGTTGAGGATGCAATGAGAGCAGAATCGTTAACATGCTAATGAAAGGAAAGCTGAATTAGCTTTTGAGCATCAGGCAAGGCTGCAAATAGATATATGGAGTCCACAGTTACGTGGAGGTTCATACTCAAGGGGACACAGAGTCTAAAAATCTACCCAAATTGTCAGTAACATTTTAAAACTGAGAGTCTTCACATGAAAAATCTGGGTTTCTCAATTCTTTCAAAATCAGAGCTGCTGGCCCCACTGACCTCTATTCTCCCTGATAATAACTGGGGTAAGCTGAGAGAGGCTGGCTCCTTCAGTAGGACAGGAGCCCTGCAGCTTGCAGGTGCATTCCCGATTGCTGCACTCTTGTCACCTCACTCACACCACTTGCTCCGCCTTCCTGACATTTGCAAGCTCTGGATCCAGCCCACCTTGCCCTGGGGGAGGAGGCTGGCCATTGTCTAGATTCCCAAGGGAATGGTTTGCCTCTGAAAAGACTTTGGCCCTGGCAGCTCCTCTTTGTTCTCATTACCCCTTCCAGACAAGGCTAACTTTTCCAGGTGTGGATCTGTAGTATAGAATGTTGTGCTGGAAGACTGAGCTTTAAATGAGGCAGGGTGTGGACCTGGGTTGCGTTGCTATAGCACACCTCTAGGGACTTTGTCTGAGTCAACAGTCATTTACTCCCCAAGTATTTCCTCCACTCAACACTTCTCACTGCCTTCATGACTTCTTCATTCTCCTTTCTGGGTTTTAGCTCCATCAGATTATCATACTTCAGAGAAAGCTAACAAAATGCAAATGGCTATGAAGGAATAAGCAAATGGCAGGTAACTCGATAGTATAAGGTAAATAATAATGAAATATAATGTGATTGGTGCTTGAATTGCTTAGAGATGAAAGATTCCCCTGGGACAGAAAAGATGTTCTATTGGGTGCGAAAGGGATGGAGTTGTAGACATCTGGAAAAAGTCCTTAAGGAGAGAGGTCCTTCTACATCTGTGTTGGTCAGTGTCTGCTGCTGATGCCTGTGGCTCCTAGAGGGAAAAGAGACCACATTACAACGGGGTATCAGGAAAGCAAGGAAAATGTATCAAGATACCAGAGAGGCCCACACAGAAGTCAGTCGTGGGGTCTGTTGAATGGGCTTCAGATCAGAAATGGGAAATGGTGCTTATGGGAAAGGTGTTTGGCAGCCTTAAACACAAATGCTGAGTAAATAACTTCTGTAATAACTAATGTATTACTGTTGTTGGGAATGTAAATAGGTAAAACCATTAAGGAAAGCGATCTGCATTTACCTTAAAAAAAAAAACAAAAACCTGAAAATGGAAATACTGTATGACCCAGCAATCAACTCATGGGCATTTATCCAAAGAACATGAAACCATCAGCTCAAAAAATTTATATGCTCTGCAGTGTTTTTTTATAGCTTTATTTGTGAGAGCACACTGATAGGGGAATGGATTATGAAGGTAAGGTATAGCCACACATCAGTCATAAGGAAAGACAAAATCCTGCCTTTTACAGCAGAATGGAAGGAGTATTAAAGCAACTCAGGTTGGCAAAGATGAACATTGGATGTTTACATACTAGGCAATTCGATATAGCAAAATACTTATAAAAACGAGTGGGCACTAAAAAGGGAAGTGAAGCTTTTGAAGCTAGAAGGGAAAGGGATGGAAGGAAGCATAAATTTTTAAAAAAGATTTATTTATTTATGCATACAAGAACTGGGGTGTAGGCCAGAGGTGTGGGGTGGTAAGCGGATTCACCAGAGACAGAGTGGGGAGCAGAACAGGCGGATTTACGGAAATACACTGCTGAGGGAAGCAGCGGGCAAGACAGGAGAGGTCTACTGCACCATGTGGGAAGCTCCCTGGCTGGGGATGGAACTCATGCTGCAGTGGCTGTGGATAGCTTCGTACTGCTGAGGCTAAACCCATTGCGCCACCAGGGAGGCCCAGGAAGGATAAATTTTTTAAAAATGTGTTAATAAAGCTTTAAAAAGAGTAATTTTCCTGAACTTTAAATAGTTCCAGAGGAGCTATGAAAAGTAAATATATGATTACACAGTGTTCCAAGAAAGTTTGTGTCTAAGAATACACATGTATGAATAAGGTGAAAACTCAGAACCATGTCTTCTTAACTAAACTGTTTTCTCGCCATAAACGTGTTGCTAAGAGGTCCACTCTTTGGCGTTGTTTTAAATGAACATATTCCTGTACCTTTACATAGTAAGGTGATTCTCCTCTCCCGCCTTATGGCAGAACGTCATAATGTGTTAACAGGCATTTCAGGCACGAAGTTTAACTTGTACAGAATACCTGAATTCAAATCCTGTCTTTGCAACTTAAGAGCTGTTAATCTTGGAGCTATTGCCCAAACACTCTAAGAAAATTCTAAAATGAAGATAATACATAATACATCGTGCTATTATATTAAACAATAAATATATTTTAATATGTGTATGGGGATTAAAGGATACATGTATAAACTACTCAATTTATTATAGGGACTTAGTATCAGTAATGGTGATGATTTGTGTTGTGCTTTCTGAAACTGCTTTTGGAGGGTCCCAGATTCTCTGGGTCAAACTGATTATGAGCTTCCTCATTGCTCTTCCCAAAGTTCTATTGACCGACATCTGCCAGCCTCTCTCCCTCCTAGCTGGCTTCTTCTGCTGGACTGTACAGACAGTCCAGACGCATGACAACAGCCCATAGGCCTCTAAATACTTGGCAGACTTTTGTTTCCCTAATCACTCCCCCCCCCCCCCAACTTCTCCTTCTTGGTTCTTGGTGTTATGCCTACACTGATGTAAATGCTCTCATCTCTGAGGGGCGAGAACATACACCCTCACCGCTGTTCAGTGCCCCCAGCCACTTTCTCAGTCAGCTTCTGCCATCCAGCCATTTCCCCTCCCCTGTCCTACCTTGTCTTAGTGAATCTGCCAGCCAGGCACAGCACGTCTCTCCTGTGGTGGAGAGCTGTCTTCCCCAGACTTCCATTTAATGGAGGCAGAGTAAAAACTTTGATGCTGCAAAACTTGACCTCTGAATCTGCCCTCCAGTTTGAAATGAAGATTTACGAGTTGGAGCTCAAGAGTTAGACTATCTTTCTCAAAATGCTGAAGCATTTGACAGGAAAGTACAGGCATATCATCTGTTATATTGCCCTGATTTGGTACTATATTATTTATTTTCTGAAATAGTCCTAAAATGTGCAGAAATGAATAATAAAATATAATAAGTATAAATGTATAAATATGTATGTATAGCAATCGATTATAGTACACTGTTAATATCTATTTTCTCTTTATCTAAGTGTCACTGTGTACTCTTAGTCAGTGAGAGCTCCTGGGGCAAACCGAACTGTACCCTCTTAGCTAAGGAGTGTTAGCTCACCATGCTGTAAACCCTCCATCAAAACCTCCATCTCCCTACCCTGGGTGGAGTGTATTTTGCAATGCATATTTACTTTCTGCCATTTCATCTCATGGCTGACATAAAGCCACCAAATGATCATTCTAGAGTTGCTGCAAAAGAACACAAGTAAAATAACACTGTTGGTTTTATTGGAGGAAATGTCAAGGAAATGGCTGGGGAAGAGCAGTCCATTGGGGATGGGTGGAGGCTTTTGCCAGCTGGAGGCCCTTCAGAAACTTCCCTGTAACTTGGGTGGATTGTCCAAAAATGGTAAGCAAGTAACTGGAAGACACAAGGCAGGAGGCCAGTCGTGGCCAGTCGAAGGCCAGTTGAGGCCAGTCGAAGAAAAAAGGGAGGGTCTGTCTGTGGATGACTTTGGTGCTAACTGGGGTTGTTATTCATTAGCATTAGCCTCGGGGAGACGATGCTCTCAGCACCGATTCAGCAAGCACCCCCATTCCCAGCACTGTACTGACTTTCTGTGTGACCAGGCCCCAGGGACCATTTCTTGTCAGCTCTCTACATCGGTTCCTAGAATATGTTCTGATGAGTGAAACATAAGGGAAGAAATAGAATTTCCATCTAGAACTAGCTACAGCTTTGCAACGGGGCCAAAATAAGCAGCTGTCATACATTCGTCAAATCCAGGACTCTCCCAAATATTAAATCAATCCTATCAAAGCAGTTTTATTGCTGATGAATGAATGGATGAAAGTAGATGGGCAGTTTTAAAAGGGCTGGCCATGAAGTAGAAAACATAGCATGAGGCCTAGCGGCCGGTGCTGTTCTTTCAGAGCCAGCAGGATTTACCCAAGAGGTTCCAATTCTGTTGGACCTACTTTGTCAAATAGTGCTATTTTCAGAGTATTCTATTTTCCAAGTACATTAGATCAAATTCTTCAACATTTCCATGATTCTAGCAGGTTGTAAAGAACCATAGTCATTCATTTAAACCCTGAATGTCTACATCTAGCCTGGTCTTTTGGTAACTGTAGCAGAAGGAATAGTATTTGGGTTAACTTTATTATAATTAGTTATCTTCTTATTTCACTAATTAACAATCTGATTCTGTTAGCGTAGATGACACATTGGATTCTCTTATCTTAACTATTGCAAAAATTTAAATGGGAGTGAAATTAAAAAATAGCCTTTGTCCTTTGTATAAAGCCATGTGAGGCATAACTTGTGTTTATTTCCTGGAAATAATGATGTTTACATGAATCTACTTATTTACTTTCACCCCAGTCATCACACTTGTGTATTAAGTGGCAGGGTTTGTGAATTCATCTTGGGCACAGAAGTGGCTTCTTTAGCATAGTGCATTGAACAAAGAGGCTTGGTTACGTCTACAACTCCGAAGAGCTATGCTCTCTTTCCTGTTTCCTACGTCTCTAGGAGCATTTTTATCTTCTAGGGATTGGAGATCTGGATAAGGGAGAGCAACAAGAAATGAAACATCACCTAGCTCTATAGAGTAACTTTTCCTTTAGTCTGTTGTAAACTTACTATCTTTAAAATGATATTCACTATGCTTTTCCAGGGAATTTTAATGTGGTACAGTTTGTGAGAATGAGTAGAATTCCCCAGTCTGAGAATAATTCTCGTAACATATTTGTCTATTATGGAAATGTTTCTTTTATTAGCTGTAAAATTGTTCAAAGAAGCCAAAAGATTAACTTCTCTATACATGTTAACCACAGAAGCATAAGTAATTCAGAACTAAGGATACTAGAAGCTACTTGCTAGCTCCCTCAAGTTAACTAGGAAGACGTAAATGAATTTAAATGGAAAAGGACAAGGAACAGGATTTTCTCACTGGAGGAAATGGTAGATATTAAAATGAGCTATTTCTGAAAACTGTGGAGTTTTCATTTTTAAAGGCCTTTAAAAATAAGAATAGAGCACCCCCCTACCCAGTGTATTATAATCCTGGATAAAGGGAATGATCAAGAGCACAAGTTTTCAATCTGTTCTTAGTGAGGGTCATCTCAGGGTGGGGTGGGAGAGCCCCATGAGGGTGGGGTAGTGAGGGAGTAGGTTTTCTCCTTTGAGGCATGTGCTACAAAATCTAGAAAAGAGAGAACAACCCTCGTCTATTTACTTTGTTCCAGACTTTAACATCACGTAAGAGTTCATCAGGAAGCAAATATTAATGGCTGAAAAGCTCTGAATAATAATTCACTTTGAAATGGAAGCATTTCTTTAGCTATTGTGGCTAAAAGAATTCTCATTCAATTTTAGTGAATGTGCGTTAGAGATTTTATATAGTGTGTGGCTCAGAAGAAGCCCTCAATAGCTAGTAAAATTTAAAAAAATATATTTTTAGATAGAAGAACTGCGGCTTAGGCTAGAGATATGGGGGCGGGGCGGGGGGCTGGTGAGATAATTCACCAGAGACAGAGTGGGGACAGGACAGGAGTATTTTACTGAAATACTGCTAAAGGAAGCAGCAGGCGAGACAGGAGAAGTCTGCTGCGTCATGTGGGTTAGCTCCCTGGCCAGAGATTGAACTTAGGTCCTAGTGGTGATAGTGCTGAGACTTAACCCTAGGTCACCAGAGAGGCCCCTCAATAACTATTTATCGACTTTAATTTGTTGAAGTAAACTTATTGTGGTAATAATTTCTCAATGCATAAATGTGTCAAATCATTGTATACCAAAAGCTAATACAATATTGCATGTCAGTTATATTTCAATAAATAAAAATATCTGAATGACTGGGTGCAGGAGAGAGAAGATATAGCAAAACACATCTGTTTTATTTATTATTTGAATGTTATTTGTGGACAAACATTGAATTATTTTGTGTTGAAAAGGGGTTAGCATTTGGGGGGGGTGTGGAAGCACCAGATAATTATTTCAGGGTTGTAGGTCATAATATCAATTTTGTAGCTACTCAACTCTGTCACTGTAGTTTGAACGCAGTCATGAATAATATGTAAGTGAATGACATGACCATATTCCAATAAAAATTTATTTACAAAAACCAGGCAGCCTGCCAGATTGAACCTATGGGCCATAGTTTGTTGGCCACTGGTATGGAGCACAATTCTAATCAAACCTCTCAGTTTCAAGATATGTTAAGATTAATCAGTGAGGGTATTAGGTGTGAGAATCATCACTAAGAGTGATTTGTTGTTGGCTAAAGATTTTCTGAAAGACGGGTCTGGCTGTTATTTCAGAATATAGAGATAGCAGCTGCTGCATATATTGGCAAATGTTCATTTCATTTTACTGTCATTTCAGCAAACTTTTACTTTCTGCCATGTAACTTCTGAAAGATACTTCTTATAAATATGTATTTGTCTTTCAGTATGAGGTCTGACTTATGAAAAGCTTCATGTGCTATGGATGCAGAATTTTAATACAGTGAATGGATTCCTTTTCCTTCTTAACATAGAGATAGTCTCTGTTTTTAGGAAGGAGCCAGCAGCGATAGAAGGAGATAAAGTTACTATATTCACAACAGGCAATCCAACATGTCCAAAGGCAGGATGTTGAGCACATTTCGGGCAGAAGCAAAGATAACTTGTAAATCAGCAAGGATTTTGTGTACATTTCATGTACTACAAAGATACTTTATGGAACTCTGACACATTTATTCTCTCTTTCTTTCTCTCTCTCACACAGAACTTTGAATAATTACTGGCACTTTTAAATATTTCATTTTAATAACACTTATTAAATAATATTGTATTTATTATTTATTATGGCACCCTAATATTTTTTGACTATGATAACTACATTAATTCAAACCTTCCAAATCTGAGCTACTTTTTTTTTTAAACTTAATCTTTTTTTAAAAGATTTATTTATTTATACATACAAGCTGGGATACAGGCCAGAGGCGTGGGGCGGTGAGAGGGTACACCAGAGACAGAGTGGGGAGCAGAACAGGCAGATCAACGGAAATATACTGCTGAGGGGAGCAGCGGGTGAGGCAGAAAAGGTCTGCTGTGCCATGTGGGAATCTCCCAGACCTGGCGTTCAATTCACATCGCAGCTGCTGACAGCGCCACAGCACGGCGCTTAACCGCTGTGCCACCAGGGAGGCCCTGAACTACTTTATATAAGAATTTTAGAGCATTAATTATTTTTGAATTAGAGTAGTACAAGGAAACAATTTCTATACAAGGTAGATTTATAATATAAAACTAATTATCTTATTAACCTTGCCAAAAAACTATTAACGTCAAAAAAATTTAGTGCAGGATAGCATTTTAGTATATAATTTTAAAAAAGCAATTTATAGCTAACTGGGAAGAAATTTTATTTATCAAGAGTCTTTTTTTAAAAAGTATCTGATAAGTAGTAAGTTATTACAAACTTTAGTAATTGTGTCTAGGAAGTATCTGGAGATATAGCAAATTCAGTCCTGGGATTTTTTTTTTTCTTATGGCCCTAAGCAAGTCTTTTTACCTTTTTTCTTCAGTTTTTTCAATTGTAATGTGGGGTATCATTTTTAGAATCACAAATTTAAGATGAGAAGTGATAACAAATTGACTTTTCTGAACTTACGTCTTTATTTTTATTTTATGCCATTTTATTTTGCTAGTGATATTCCTGAAACTCAGAAGAAATGTCTTGTCCACATTCTTAGCTCACTGGCGCCTTGGGGGTGCAGCACATCTTTCTCTCCACCATCTTCGACTGAACTTTCCCAAGAAAGTTCTAAAGGCAGGTGGCCCAGGCAGGGGCTGTGAGGTTACTCACTCACTTGATCTTCTCCAGGCAGAGGGGCAGAGGCAGGGGGGAGGGTCTGTCAAGGCTAGTATAGGACTGGTGCCCTGAATTTCCTCGGCAGACCTTCTCAACCCCTGTCACCTCATAGAAAAAAACTAGGTCTAGCTTTTGGTTTATTTTTTTTTTTTTTACTCTTTTAAATGTATTTATTGATATATGTTTGACATCATTGTCTGGCTTCTGTTTTATAAAACAAGGGACATTCCGGAAAACTGATAATTTGGTTTCTACAATGTGTCTGGCATTGTGCTAGTGCTCTTGGTTTTCACAGCGGAGCTCCACATCACACATTTGTAAGTGTTACACAAGAGTGCAGAGAAGTGTATTCTTCTCTAAGACAATGTACTTTCTTGGACAACACCCACCAGGTTTGTGGTGAAGAGACCTGGTCCAACCTTAATTCTTCTCTGCTGGATCTCTGATACCTGTAGCTGTGGACTGGTCACATGGCCTCTAGGAGCCTCGCCTGTAAGGAGAGGACACCTTCCTTTCAGTTTATAGTGAGCAAACAAGAGAGACCCCAGCTTCATTGTTTCTAGTGGTGTGTGACCTGGGGATAGTTACTGAACCCCTCAGTGCCTCAGTTTCTTCATCTGGGTCCCTGCCTTCAGAACCAAGAAGTTCTTGTTCTTGGGAAAACTCAGGCCAAGCTGGTAGAGAGAAAGATGCTCTGCACCCCCAAGGTGCCAGTGAGCTAAGAATGTAGACAAGATGTTTCTTCTGAGTTTTAGGAATATTACTAGCAAAATAAAGTAGCCTAAAATAATATCCTTTTCATCTGGGGATAATCAAATAATAATCAAATCAAATAACACCTCATAGGGCTGTTGTGAAGAACAACTCACTACATGTTACACACTTAGAGCAATGCCTGGCACATAGCAAGCCTTCAGTAATTGTTACCTGTTGTTGTTATTATGTGGAATTGCTTTGAAGGAAAGAACTATATTAAGATAAATAATTATTTATTTATACCTAAATTGCATATATTAGGACTGTGTTTAAACACAGTTCTGCTTGTGTGAGAAATCCATTGATACTTGGTAGAAAGAACTTGTTATAAAAATTGCTTCTCTATTTTTCCCATTGTAGCTTCCCCCTTCTCATTATCTTTTATTTCTCTTTCACTCTCTGGAAAATAAAGTGACCATGTAGAGAAAAAAGATTAAATTCTTTCAATCCTCAGGAAAAAGAGGCTATAAAACTACAATATAATAATGAAACAATAAAAATAATATGTAGTCAAATCTTAAGCAGCAAAATCAGGCTTAGCTTAGCTTTGTTTTTGCTGTGGTTGAAAGCCTGCAAATTCCTCAGTGTTTTGCAGGATGCATAGTACAATTCCAGTTGTAAAGCATCCCTGCAGTTCAGTAAAATTGTGGAGAGTAAAGTGAGGATGGGTCTTCAGATGTTTCTTTCCCATGTGTTTGCAAGTTTGAAAAATACAGAAAATGTATTAGGTAAGTAATTTTAAAATGTGTTCAACTGTGAATAACATATTGACAGAGACTAATGCTATGCATAAAGACTCAAGAGTGGGTGTTGTAAAGGCCAACAATGCTAAGGATGTAGGCCATGTATTCTGAGACTGCTGGGGAGTGAGTGGAGGCACTTGGATAAATGTCATACCAGTTCTTGATGTGTGGCTTCTGTATGATTTACACAGTTGGCACTTTGGAGGACTGTGCCAGCTGTCTGTAGTAATGAATAGCCCTGATTGGAGCACTCTGAGATCACAGACAGTGATTGGTATCCACTGCCACATCTGTCTATCTGTCATCTATTTATCCATCCGTCCTTCCAACCACCCACCTACTCAGAATCAATTGAATCTAATTAGTCTATTGTGGGAATTGTCAAGAATCCCCACTCAGTGGGTGCACTAACTGTCTTTTTTTTTTTTTAAAGATTTATTTATTTATACATACAGCTGGGGTACAGGCCAGAGGAGCGGTGAGGAGGAGCAGTGAGAGCCTTCACCAGAGACAGAGTGGGGAGCAGAACAGGCAGATCAGAAATACACTGCTGAGGGGAGCAGCGGGCGAGGCAGGAGAGGTCTGCCGCACCATGTGGGATTCTCCTTGGCCGGGCGTTGAACTCGCATCGCTGCTGCCGACAGCTCCACAGCGCAGCACTTAACCGCTGCGCCACCAGGGAGGCCTTGCACTAACTGTCTTAATCCACATTAAGGACAAACTGGGAAATGAGTTTGGACACAGTTGGTCCCAATGGACTGTTACATCTAGAGTGGACTGTTAAATCTTCTCTGGTGGAGAAATTACTGTTTTGCAAACTGAGAAAATCTCCATTAAAGCTATGTGACTTAAATGATAAGAGCAATCCCAGAAATTATACGGTGTGAGCAACAGTATAGATATTTAAATCCCCCAAGAACATGTTTATGCAGAGAAGAGCAGCAATAGCCAATTGTACCCATAGTCCGGGCATGAAAGAGCCCCACAGTGCGCATTACACAGCAGACTGTGGCTGGACGTCAGTGGCAATGAGCTGTAGCCTGAATGCTCACTGAGAGCTCCCAGCACTTAGGCACCTCCCCTCACTTGGTAGTAATAGCTCCAGCGGAACCCGTACATGCTTAGGGTCCTGTCTAAGAGGCAGGGTGGGATGAATGCATTTCTGCCTTCTGCAAAGTCCTTTTTTTCCTTTAAAAGGCTCATTTCTTTCTTTATTTTTTTTTAAAGATTTATTTATTGATGCATACAAACTGGGGTGAAGGCCAGAGGTGTGGAGGGTGGTAAGAGGATTCACCAGAGATTGAGTGGGGAGCAGAACAGGCAGATCTACTGAAATACACTGCTGAGGGGAGCAGTGGGTGAAGCAGGAGAGTTCTGCTGTGCCATGTGGGAATCTCCCTGGCTGGGGATCAAACTCATGCTGCAGTGGCTCTGGATAGTTCATAGTGCTGAGACTTAACCCGTTGCGCCACCAGGGAGGCCTAAAAGGCTCATTTCTATTGGCATTAACTAAACACAAGAATTCCCAGAAATCTAAATTGAATATGAAAATTTAAGTCTATTCTAACAATGCTATTCAGAATTGAGTCATGTTATAATATACCATAGATCATTTATTGTCAAATATTGCTTTGGTCTGCAGACATAATTAATATAAGCTAGCCATTAATAGCATGATCTATGATCCAGGAACCTTTAATATAGCCAAAGCCAACTAATATTTATCTCTAATGTGCTATAATCTTTACTCACATCACAAAGCATTAACAAAGGATCTATTCTCTAATGCTGCGCTCCCAAGGGTTTATTTGAACTTTTTTTCGGTTTAATTAGCTTATTCATTTTAATTAAAGTACAGTGCAACATTTACATGGTGTTTAATCTGAAAGTTAATCCTGTTTTCTTAAAAGATTAAGTACAGTAATAAATATAAAATAATGGTGGCTGTATCTCATAGGACTGGTGCTTTGGCTACAGGAAAAACTTATGGGGGAAGGAACAGAAGCAGATTTTGTCTAGTATTCTTTCATTAAGACATTAACGCCACAGAATATCTTTTGAACCAATTAAGTGCTCGCACAAAAGTCAGATTTGCACCTAACCCGCCCACCCCTCATGGAGGTTTAACATATTTTGGATTTGAGGCAGAAGCCCCCCAAATGATGAAATGATCCCACAACTTGTATTTGTGTGCTTGTGGACTCCACTGTGCTTCCCGCTAGATTTCTCCCCTCCTATGTCCAGTTCATCTTGGTCCAAGAGTTTGACCTTTTCCTGGTGACAAGTGTACTTTTTGTCAGTATTTTTCTCTAGCCAAACTTTTCCCTTTGCCCTTGGCAACTTCATCGCTTATGTGGACAACCTTTGTAGCAAGCACACTGCCCCTCAGGCCTTTGACCTCCATATTGACAATTACTTTCTCTTACACACTGATTTAGCCACTCACTTCCATGGTCACACTGTAGATTGCGTTGTTTTGAAGCTACTTAAACCTGCCACTACTTCATTCCTTCCTGCTTCCACTATAGCAGTACTGCATTAAAACCTCTAGTCCTTCAATCTCTCCATTTCCGTCTGTATTTATTTTCTTTCCCATTTGCCTGTACATGGTCATTTGAACTTCTTTCTTACAAATACCCTGGCTTCCCTTGCCCTACCCATTCCATAATAAACTCCCATGTTGGATAAGCCCAGTCATCCATCCAGGTCCAGTCCCAAATGGAATCTTTCCTATGATCACTCAAATGTGCTTTTGTATCTCCCATTTAAAAGAGTTCTCCCTTAATGCCATCATCTCATTCATTGTTATCTCTGTCCAGACTCTGAGAATCATTATATAAGCACACTTACTTCATCTGCTCCCTTCTTATTTTCAGTTTAACCTGTTCCAATTTGGTTTTCATTCCCACCTCTCCACCAAAATTCATCTTACTAAGGTTGTCATTCATTTTCTTATCAAATTTAATTGACACATTTCAGTCTGCACCCTATTTTGCTTCACAGCAGCATTTGTCAGAACTATCAATATCTGCCATTTCGAAATACCTTTTCTCTTGGCTTCAGTGACACCACATTTAACTGGTCTTCCTTTACTTTTCTTGCCTTCCTTTAAAGTCCCTATCAGGGACTTTCCTTCTATTCAGATTCTACATATTTTATCTCAAAACTTGGTCCTAGACTCTTATTTTTTCAAATTCTTGAGAATTTTGGAGCCTAAAGATTAAAAAAAATCAATCTATATGGAAAACGTAAGTCCACACAAAGACTTGTACATTCATACTCATATCAGCTTTTATTCACAACAGTAAAAAACTGGAAACAACCCTGATGTCCACCAACAGGGGCAAACAAAATGTTTTATCTACACAGTAGAATTCTACTCAGCAATAAGGATGAATGAACAGCTGATACACAGAACTGTTGATGAATCCCAAATGTGTTATGCTAAGTGAAAGACTAACGTGAAATGGTACATATGTACAATTTGATTTCATTTATTTAAAAGTCTACAAGTGAAAGTTAATCTACAGTGACAAAAAATCAATCACCATTTTCTGAGACTGAGGACAAAGGGAGGGATGGACTGCAAAGAGTAGGAGGAACCTTTTGGGGTGATGGGAATGTTCAGTATATCTGTTGTGAGGATGGAGTCACAGGTACATGCATCTCATGACAAAATTCATGAAGTCGAGCACTTAGGTAGGTGCGATGTATTGTAAGTTAGACCTTAATAAAGTTAATTAAAATCTGTGTGCTGACCATTCTTGCATTTATTTAGTGTAGATCTCTCTTAGGAGCTTCAGACTCTGGATTCAGCTATTCACATGACATCACCATTTTAATATTTCATAGGAATTTCAAACTTAACAAGTCTAAATCAGAATCTTGAATCTCTTTTCTTTCTCATTTCAGGAAATTTCTCTCTCATGGAGACCTTAAAATACAGTGGCTTAAATAAAATAGGAATTTATTTCTGTCTCACAGGATGGTTTCAACATAGGGGAGTCAGTGCAAGTAGGGAGACTCTGCCTTCTTACCTTTGGGTTCCATTTCTGGTCCCAGGAATGCTTCAGTTCTCACCCTCTCCCAGCAGAATAATTCATCTTCCGGCCATGTATTCTCTTTGAATTCTTTAGGTTGGAATCACTGCATTCATAGAATGTACTCTTACAGTGCTGATTTGCCTTTACGTGTTGTATGGGTAAGGGTCCCATAGCCATTTGCACAAGAAATATCCACCCTACACCCAGCAGCGCTTAAGACTGCCCTGAGAGAGTGTGACGTGATAAGGGGGAGCTATACATTTCCAAGAAAAAAATGACTGAGTTCTCATGGTCATGATTCCTGGGTAGATACTGTTCCTTTAGAGAGTGGTGACTGTTATTTAGACTGTTATTTATTACCTAGAGTATGGTGACTTTAAAAATTTTTTAAAAATTTTATAATTTTTTAGAGATTATTTTATGTATACAAACTAGGGTGTAGGCCAGAGGTGTGGGGTGGTAAGAGGATTCACCAGAGACAGAGTGGGGAGCAGAACAGGCAGATTGACTGAAGTACACTGCTGAGGGGAGCAGCGGGTGAGGCAGGAGAGGTCTGCTGAGCCATGTCGGAATCTCCCCAGCCAGGTATTGAACTCGTGCTGCAGTGGCTCTGGATAGCTTCATAGTGCTGAGCTTAACCCGTTGTGCCACCAGGGAGGCCCCTTTTTAAAAATTAGTTTTTTATGAAAGTATAATTGACATATGACATTGTATTAGTTTCAAGTGTACTTCATAATGAATCAATATTTGTATATATTGCAAAATAACCACCTCGGTAAGTCTGGTTAATGTCTGTCCCCACAAATAATCCAAAAATTTTCTTTCCTTATGATGATGACTTTTAACAGTACTCTCTTAAAAGCTCTCAAATATGCATTACAGTATTATTAGCTATAGTCACCATGCTGTACATTATATCCCCATGACTTAATTTATTTTACAACTGAAAATCTGTACCTTTTGATTTTCTTCACTGTAACCATGAGTCTGGTCTCTGTATGTAAGTCTGTGATTTTTTTTGTGTGTGTAAGATTCCACATATAAGTTAGATCATATGGTATTTGTTTTTGTCTGCCTTATTTTCACTTAGCATAATGTCCTCAAGGTCCATCCAAATGGTAGGCTTTCCTTCTTTATTATGGTTGAATAGTATTCCATAATAGATATATGTCTGATATATTGATACATCATACTGTATACTATACGTATATATCACGTCTTCTTAACACTTTGTGGTCCGCTCACGTATTAATACGTATTCATCTAGTCTCTGGTTTTTCATGCCACGGTGGATTATTTGGAACTATTAGGAGCTATTTCTTTGATCGTACTCAGTCTAGAAGCTTTACACATTGTTTTGGTGAAAGTGTAAGGTGTTTTATGAGAGATATTACAGTTTTTTTAATATCCAATAGTTCAGGAGTTGTGTGTGTTTTATTGAATGCTTATACCATTCATGCGGTGGCACAGAAAATGGCCGGCACACAAAGTGTTAATCTGTTCATCTACTGATGGACACTTAGGTTGTCTCTATATTTTGGCTATTGTAAATACTGCTGCAGGGATGCTTGTTTTCTAAAGGTGGGATTTCTCAAATCGTTCTAGACAAAGAAGACTACAGCTCCTTCAGGAAGTAGCATCCAGGCCTGGACAGCTAGCCTTGGCAGAATTACCACTGTCATCTTGTTTTTAGTGAACACGTTGCCTTCTGAGGCTCACCACACCAGGCCTAATCACCTCCCCTGCATGGTAGTCTCACACAGCTTTGTGGATTAGAGTCGTCCTTGAACTCCTTACATCACTCTGCTTGGAACAACTCCCACGGAAAGCTGCGTGATTCTTGCTTTTAATTCCATATAGTGGTGAGTGGGAATAATTTTGTACCATGATAATCTACAATGTGAATACAGTTCACTAATAATCACTCAGGTCTCTGACTTACTTGGCTTATATAACTGTAACCTGAAGTGGCTTCTATATTGTTTTCCCCAGCTTTCTGTCTTATCGTAACTTCCCAAAGGTTAGCCCATCTCAGTCTCCCAGTTGAATTGGGTCCTCAATACATAAGTATTTTGAGTAAGGAGAGTAGATATTGGCTTTGTCTGTTATTTAGAAGCTGGAGATTTTCAGATTCTTTGGTCTAGGATCTGAGAGAGAATCTGAGAATTCCATAAAGCAAGGAGGAAAGAGTTCCAGTGATTCTTGCAGAAGAGTTCCCACATAGTCTCAGCAGGTGGGAGAGGCTGGGGAGAATAGCTGATCCAAAGGATAGCTGCTGCAGATGTGGATTCGAACCAGTTAAATTAATGTGGACGAGAGAGAGACCTGCCCGCTCAGCTCACCCTTGTCCCCTGTGTTTGGCTTTTCTGTACACATAGGCTCACATCTCTTTCTGGGCTCCTCTGGCTGTCTGTGTCTTCTGGCAGGGGAGTCTTCTCTAGATAAGAGTCTGGGAGATTTGGACCCTGGATTCCCAGAGTCTTCTCCCAGACTTTGGAGCAGATGCTGCTTAGCACCTGTGTGAACATGAACACATTTTGTCACTTCTCTAAGCAAGTTTACTCTTCTGCAAGATGGTAGTAATAGTAGTCCCTAACTCATAGAAATGTGAAGATCAAATGATGTTATCTTTGATGAGTGTTTGGCACACTCGTCCACGATAGCTGTCGTGTGAGATCATCACTGTTCATCATCACCGCTGCCGGCAAGTGCGGGTTGGGCCCTGATCCTCTGTGGCCTTTGCCTTTGTGCTTCAGACAGTGCAACAGAACAGTTTTATTGAGTTAAACCAGCCACTGTCCTGGGGCTTGAGGTCTTGAGAAAGCAAAACCCAACAAACCAACTAAAGTAAACAGACAAGTGACTTAACAATTTTCAAAGTTCTAGAAGGAATAGGTTGACTACTATGAACATTCATTTCTCACAGTAAGATCTAGTCCAAGAGTAAGATTCTGATTGATAGTCTGAATTTTAAAAAGCATGATTGTGAAAATCATTTAAGATATTTCCTTGCAAAAATATTTAATACTTTGTTTTGTGCTCTTCGATTATTCATTGAACCTCTTAAACTTGCAGATTCATTACAAGGGCCTCATATTCAGAGAGAATGATTTTTTTTTCTTTTAGGGGTGTGTTGAACCTTCAGGGGTACCTCAGCATAAATATGGTTCCTAGCAAACTACACTTTGCAAAATCAAGTTATTTGTATTACTTCTGCCAGAATATTGAAAGTTTGCCTGGTGAACATTCCCTGAAATCAAAATGACTTATTATCAGGCTTCCTTTGCTTTTGATCCTGCTGCAGGATGGTGTGTTTTCTTAATGATGCAGAATCTCTCGTTAAGTTCAGGAAACAGGATATAAGGATAAGTCAATTGACTCAATTTATGGACATAATAAAACGGTCCCTATTACCTTCAGCAGTCAAGGCAAGACAAGGTGAAACACAGTGTTGTAAAGTTATTATGACAAAATAGTTTAGTATTTACCTGACCAAATAAAGTGAAAATACTGCATTTATTTTTGAAGTGGCGTTTCAGACATTATGACCTAAAATTAATAGTGGTAGACGATCATTTATCCTGTCGCACAGGGATATTGCAGAGTTCACTCAAAGCCAGGAATATCTGCTATTAAATCATGGCAAACTAAAAAAAATTTTTTTTTGAAGTATTTCCTCGTGTCTGCTCTATGTCTACTGTTGGCCCCACTGAGCCAGTGTTAACAGCTAAGGCATTTCTTTTTCCATCTTGTAATATAATTAAAAACAAATTTAGAAGAGAATAGATGTTTTGTATGTGAGAGCTCTGTTAGTTTGGGGGAAGGTATTGGCAATGCACACAGCTGTTCCTAACAATTATAAACTCCAGAAGAAAAAAAGGGAGGAAAAACCCAAATTGACCAAATACGGCTGTTTTTGTCTTCCAGTGGGAAGTCTGTGAGGTGGCCATAGGGAGAAGAGATGTAAATCAAATAATTTTAACTTGATGCATTTCAGAATAGATGGATGAAGCTAAGGGAGTATAGAAGGCTTAAAGGAGTTAAAGATATCCCAGGGGTACGTATGATATTAGCAGCTTGAAAATACTTGAGGTTAGGGGTTTATTTCTGGCTTTTGGTTACTTCCTAGAATCTCGAGTCTAAAGTGATTTTATGTTTCTGAACTGGAGTGGGACTATGGTTCCAAGTGAGGTCAGGAGGGTTTGTGGGCATGGAGTGGATGTGAGAAAAGTCCTCCAATTTGTTTTGAACATTTGATCTTCTGTTTGCATAAGCCCTCATGAGTTGAAGACTGACCACAGTGAGAGCCTTTGCATTTTTGCTGGCTATCGCTTGTGCTATCGCTGGCTGTTCTCTTAAAAATTCCATCTGGCCATGCTCCCTCACCTACCCCACTCCCAATTTGTCTTACAGTAATTGCTTCTTTTTTTTTTTATAGCTCTTCCTTCTTCTAACATGGCACATAATTTACTTTTTATGTTTGATGTTCATTGTCTGCCTTCTCCAACCCCCAGGTAAGGTAGGATCTTTGATTAGTTCTGTGATTGATCCTAAATATACAGAGCAGTGCCTGGAGCATAGTAGGTGCTCAAAAATATTTGTTGAATAAATGAATCATACCCTTCTTTTGCTTAAAACACAATCATAGTCTCTACTGGTCTTGTCATAAAGTGTAACTGCTTTATGTGGCATGTGTTATAATCCATATTCAGTGTACCTATAAATTTCTTTTCCTTTTTGTCCTGAATGGTTTAGCTCTGCCAAACCATGGCCTGTCTTGCTTGTGGGTTTTTGCCCATGCTGATTCTTTTGCCTGGAATTCTCTTTGCTTTCTTGCTCTGATTAAATCCTTAGGACTCAGTTTTATTTATTTGCTCCCAGTCTGGGTTAGGAGCGCCCCTGTATATCCTAAAGCACACAATACCATCATCACAGCAAGTTTGCATTATTATGGCATCCATCTCTTTCTCTTTTAGACTGTACATTCCATGGGGTGAGAACCAGGCCTGCCTTCTTTATAATTTTCTTTTTGGCAAATGCAGTGCTTGGAACCTTGTAGGAGGTTCATTAAATATGTCTTGACCAATGAATCGTGAAAGGAAGGGTATGTAATTCAGACACCAACTAGGACCAAGGTAAGCTCCAAGGAAGACAGACCCAATGCCCTTGTCTAAGGTATTTTGGCTCTTTCTAGGGGCTTATCACTTACGCTCCAGTTTACTTTCTGCATGGAATCTTTATTGTCCCTAAATTTTGTATAGTACAGTACAGTGCTCATGTGCATGGCCCTGGAGTTCTACCATCAAAGTTCAAATCCCACCCCCAGCCATTTATTAGCTTGCTAATTTTTCTTCATCTCATTTTCCTTATTTGTAAAGTAAAGATGATTATGATGATAATAAGAGCATTTACCTCACAGTAGCTTGCAAGGTTTCACTTATCTTGCACCTGTAAAGTGCAAAATGTTTAAGATACAGGAGTTCTTAGTACCTTTTAGCTCTCCCACTCAACTACATTAACAAGGCTATTGCATTTAGCAGAATTTGCACTGAAAGTTTGCAGGTCCCAACGTTTTATTAGAGCAGATGAAGATATCCCTGTTGAGAGAATTCCTCTTGTGTGTCTACTGTCTGAATTTCTGCCCAGTACCCTCCTCAGCAGAGGCGCTGGCTGTTGACTCTCTTCCTATCCCCTTTCTCTTTTCTTCTCCTTTGACAGTTCTTTTTAATGTTTGTAATATAATAGTTTGTAATATCATAGCAGTCAGCTGTACAGACACATGTCAACATCTATATGTAATACAGTATTTTTGTCACCAAAAGTCTAGTTTCCACCCGTCACCCTACCAGTGACTCTTTTACTCAATTTACCCTCTGTACCCCTTCCCTTCTTGTCACCACCATTTTATTTTTGTCTAAAAGTTTGTTTCGTTTCTGTATCTACCTTAGGAGGTAGCTGTAGTTTTAAATAGCAAATTTCTTTTCTCCATGATGTGTAGAAGGAAAAAATAAGTACCTTAACAGGTGTGTGTGTGTGTGTGTGTGTGTGTGTTTGTGAGAGAGAGAGAGAGAGAGAGAGAGAGAGAGAGAGGGAGAGAGAGAGAGAGAGAGAGAGAGTAAAGAGAGACAGAGAATATCACATTTTATTGGAAGTAGCAAATGCTAGGGGACTAGCCAATCCACAACTTTTACTCTGTAAGAGTGAAATCATATGGTATTTGTCTTTCTCCATCTGACTAATTTCACTCAGTACTGTATATTTTTCAGGTTCATCCATGTTGTTGCAAATGGCAAGATTTCTTTCTCTCTCTCTCTCTTTTGTAGCAGAATAGCATTCCACTGTGTTTATATACCATAGCTTCTCTGTCTGCTTACCTGTCATGGGCGCTTGGTTGTGTCCAGCTCCTGGCTTGTGTGAGTAATGCTGCAGTGAACATGGGGATGCGTGTATCTCTTTGGATGAGCATTTTCATACTCTTCTGATAAATACCTGGCAGTGGGCTCACTGGATCACTTGGTATTTCTGTTCTTAATTTTTTGAGAACATACTATTTTCCATACTGGCTACAAAAATTGACAGTCCTGCCTGCAGTGTATGAGGCAGCTCTTCTCTGCATCCCTCCCAACACTTGATGTTATCTTTCCAATGGCCATTCTCATAAGTATGAGGCAATATCTTTTTGTTGTTTTGATTTGCATTTCCCTGACAATAAGTGATGGTGAGCATTTTTTCATGTATTGATTGACCACCTGTATGTCTTTTTTCCATAATCTATATCTCTGCCCCTCCATAATGGCACCTGGATTGCCCAGTTTTCCCCTCTCTCTCTTTCGCAGTGCATTTAAGCTCTGTGGGCTCCAGGGTGACTCCAAACTGGACTCCATATGCATCTCTATGTAGGAAAAATTCAGCCCAGTGACAGCTATCTCCACTTCTAGCAGCTGCTTGTCCTACCTTAATAGGGCCATTTTCCTTAGGAGGCAGCCGTATTTGTAAATGGCAAATTATTTTTTTTTTCTACATGTGGAAGTAAAAACTAATGATAGACCTTAACAGGTAGGGGTGTGAGTGTGTGTGTGTGTGTGTGTGTGTGTGTGTGTGTGTGTGTGAGAGAGAGAGAGAGAGAGAGAGAGAGAGAGAGAAAGAGAGAGAGAGAAAGGGGTGTCACATTCTTTGGGAAGTACCAAATACTAGGGCACTTGATCCATCCTCATTTGCTTTTGAAACAACATATTTCTTTTTTCATGACTAGCACTGGTGGTGGCCTCTTACTGCAGAGAAGCATCCTTTTGCCTTCCTCTTACAGACATCCTTCCCTAAGTGCTGTGTTGGAAGCAGCCACATTGTAGGACTGTGCTGCTGCAACATTGTAAATGCCAGCAAATAAAAGTGTCAACAGCCCGGACTGTGGGAAGCTGGCAGGGCCCAGCCTTTAGTGCTGCTCTGTGATCAGCCTTTCTGGGGGCTGGTTCATATCCAGCCCACACACATTATTTCCTATTGATGACTCTTCCTGACCCGAAGAAAAGGTGTTTGGGGGTCTCTAGCCAAGGCCCACCAAGAAGCAACAATACCTACTCAATTTGAGCTGCCCCCCCAGCCCCCCCAGCAGATGGCCTGGGCCTGGCTGCGGATGGTACTGTGAGTGCTTGGTGGATGCCTTCCTACCTCTGATTGTACTGATAATAGAATTTTTGTATTACTTCTCGTGGGACCCATAACCATATGAAAAAAATATAGAAGACTTGTTTTCTTTTCACCGCTGGATGTGTTTATTTACAAAGAGGGACTTCAGATGGCCTGCGGCAAATACACTTACTGGTAGTAAACTCCAGCCTGTGATTTACGCTGGCGCTGTGCTTCCTGCAGTGCTGAGGGTCTGCCCTAGCCCAAGGCTCGGGGGTGGGGGGGGGGGTTGCGGGAGGGGGGCGCTCAGCCATTTCTGTCTCTTGCCACAGCACTGATGATTTCTGTGTTTGGTGATTTTGGCAAATAATGTTTTGGGCCAAAGGGCAACCTTTTACATTTGAATTTGAGAGAAAACTATGTCAGCCCTTGAAATTGTGTAGAAGCAAAGGCTTGTTTCTCTGCAGAGAATATTTGGTAGTCTGGCTTCCAAAGCCTGTCCCTGACAGCAGGATCCTGGCTGTGTGGCTGGGGATGTTTCAGCAGGGTGAGGTCGCAGGAGAGGCAGAAAGCAGAGCCTCATGCTGCTAAATGCTCTCTGTAATGGGCACGTTAATGGCTTGGAAGCCACAGACAGACATTTCAAAGGATGTTTTCAAAGAGGTTTGAAGACATGGGAAAAATGCCTCAGATAATTAGTAAGTGAAGGAAACAAGTAGGATGCAAAATATACTCTGTATGATCTGTAGTTATTAAAACAATAGATATTTTTTAAAGATTTATTTTTATTTATGCATACAAGAACTGGGGTGTACTTAGGCCAGAGGTGTGGGGGTGAAAGGATTCACCAGACAGAGTGGGGAGCAGAATGGGCGGATTGACTGAAATACATTGCTGAGGGGAGCAGAGGGTGAGGCAGGAGAGGTCTGCTGTGCCATGTGGGTCAGCTCCCTGGCCGGGATCGAACTGATGGAATAAATTATTCCATTTTAAAAACTTAGATTTTTTTAAATATTAAAAATACATCATGCTGCAGTGGCTGCGGATAGCTTCACAGTGCTGAGACTTAAACCCTTGTGCCATCAGGGAGGCCCTAAAACAATAGGTATTAAGAGGGACATATACCAAAATGCCCATGGTGGGTGGCACACGTAAGGGTCTAATTTAGTTATGCTACTGTTAACAATATCCAGTAACTTCCAGGCTTTCTATAGGGAGTATATATCCCTTTAAAAATCTGAATAAAATAAATGTTTATTTTTTTAAAAATGGAATAATTTATTCCATCAGTGACAATTTTAAAGGGTTTAATTTTTTGCAATGAGGCAAAATCTATTATCAGTCTCTTTTATCTTCTCTGTTGGGAGGTAAAATGGCCCCAGTCTACATTAGCCAACTATTGTGATTTGATGTGTCTGTTCTCATCTTAAAAATAACAGTGTCTAAATATGACCTGTGTTAGCATTTTTGAGACAGATACCAACATTTTTTGCTAAGGAGCAAGTTAGGAAACTTTTGCTCTCCTCATCAACTCCCGGTTGGTTTTAGCTTTGATGTCAAGAGGATTTTATTTTTTCCATCTTAGAGCAGTGTGATAAAATTCCACAAAGAAAAATTGCAAGCCACATACATACAGTATATATACTTACATATAAAAATTTGCCAGTGTTATTACTATTATAATATCTTGTTCACAAAAGCAATCGAGTAATTAAATATCCCGAGTATTGAGCTTTTTGTTTTTTGACATGTGACTCTTTAGGGCAAAAAAGGCAAGTTTCTCTATTGAGTAATTCTAGTTTCTCTCTGACAATAAAACTGGAATATATGTTTTAAATGGGCAGTTTATAAGATATATTCTTAGGTCATATCTATTCATCCTTATGTACCTTTCCTATCTACATTTATGTTCTAAAATAGCAATTCTACAAGTGTATTTTGTGGAATAAATGGTTCCATGACATGTTAGTTAAAAAAGGGTTCTGTTCTCCAAAACTTTTGGAAACACTGTGTACACTATAATACTTTTCACTCTATTTTTAATTCATATCCTCACATTAAATGCTCTGAAATGTTTTACAGTGAAGAAACCCTTTAAGCTCTGTATAAACCAGTATTTCCCAAATTTATCCAACCAGGACATTCAGAAATAATACTTCCAGAGTGCTGCAGGAGCCTGTACCATCAAAGAAACATTAAATGACTTGCTTTCCTGAAAAAGAAGTAGGAAAGTAGACAAATGGAATGAGCAGGTTTTCTATAAAAATAACTCAAAAGGTTTTATGCTTTAAGTCATAACCCATAACCATGCCCCACACCTATTTATTAATTGTAGAATCCCTCAGATTCTTTGTGACTCTAGCAACCATTGCTTTAATTCAGGTCATGAAAGCACTCAAAGTTAGGGTGCAGTTCTCCTTGGCCATTTCAATTTATTCCCTAATTTAGGGGTAACAGTAACAGTAGGTCTTGAAGTAGCTGCAGAGTTCATAGTACATGCGTGCGCGCATATGCACACACACACACGGAAACACCTTCCTGTTTCATTCAGTTTCTTGCCTTTCTTTATTTTGTCTCAGACTCTAAAATGACTATGTGAGTACAGAGTGATCTCCTCTTAACACCATTTGCTCTCCTAACTCTGTTGATGAGGACATAAGCCAATGGATCCCCATTCTAATAATGCACTCTTGTCCCATTTAAATGATGGCTTTTAGACTATTTAACAGCAAAACTTTGGACATATTATGTCTTTAAGAATGTCCATCAAGTCTTTTGGGTCTACTTTGTTTATGACAAGTTATTTTCAAGAACTGTGGCTTTATTTGTTTATGCATTGCCTAATCTGTTGGAATCCTTCATTATCATCTCTTGGTGCTTTTGAAATCAGTTCTTGCACTTACTGAAGTGTGGGTAAATCCATAAACAAAGAAAAATGGTTGGGATGTCATAGTTGTTTTATAAAAGGTATCCATGACAAGGCTAATTGATTCAAGGGACTTCGTTTTCAATAAAGGAACACAGATTAGTTTACTGTCGATCTTAATTATTCCATCCATCAACCATTTGTTGCCCTGGGCAACTGGCATCATTTCTGCTGCTTGCTAATTTTAACTCATTTTACTGAGTGAGGCTTGTTTCTTTTGTTTTGTCTTTGTAGGTCTGGATGAGGAAAGAACAACCTACTCTTTCTATGGGTGACATTGTATGTCATGCTCTGGTGAATTCACCAATGGGAGACTTCTGTTCCTTTATTTGATAATGCTGGATTGAAATTCATGAACCCTGTGTGTCTGTGGGTGTATGTCTACAGATGAACCAGTAAATGACCATAAACAACAGGAGCCTGTAAGCAAACTGGCCTACTTGCAAAGAAGCCAAAGTGGGCAAAGGGTAAGGGGAAAATATAATTCTTTATTGTCACCAGAGGCTATTTGGGCAAGGTCTAATGAGTGCTGAAGTTTTGGCTCTTGGAATTTAAATATGCCCAATGTGCTTTTACTTATTTTACTTTAAAAATGTTTTTTTTTTGTTGTTCTGTTTTGCTAAACCCCAAGTACCATTCACCTTTCTGCATATTTCCCTGCTACATTCATGTGCTTTTTGTGCATCTATATGTTTTATGCCCCATCTGCGTCTGCTTAGCGCTACCTTTCTTCCTGGACCTCTTTGAATGCAGGTGATTGGGTCAAGGGGGCTTTCTCTAGAATATACCCAGAAAAAGAACAACTACATGGCTAAAAACACTAAGAACACATTTTGTGATCTGGTCAAAGAGTGCAATCAAGTAAAACTTGTTCAAATACTGCACTTAAATGTTCACTTATCTGGGAGATAACCTTGACTTATTTAGAGGAAGCCTTGTTTATGCCCGGGCATGGAATTGCAACTCATTGTTTTGAATTCTTGGCATATGATTATATTCTGTATGTTTGATTATATATATGTAGGATTTTCTAACATAATCAGATGTAATTCATAACAAACTCACACAGTACATTTAATTTATGTCTCTTTCCTTTTTTGCAGTGTGGTAGTAAGCATAAGCATTCCCAAGTCTCATGAATGATGGTTGTCTTTGTCAGGTATCCTACTTGTTGCAAGACTGAGAAATTCATTTAAGAAAGCTAAAAGAAAAACAGCATTGATTAAAGAGTATCAGATCAAACTCATGGAACTCAGGTTTGGGAAACATAGGTGGCTTGAACTGGAACATCAGGAAACTACTCTTATTCTTTCTGGTTCTCTCTTTGAGCTTCCATGTGGAGAATATACTCCATTCTCCTCTGTGGCTGATCAGCTTTCTTGGCAAGGCTCATAGGTTTTCTCCTTCAGAATCTTTGCCTTTATGTAGTCTGACCATCGATTTACATGATCCCTGCTTATCACCATCTGATGGACATTTCTCTTAATTCAAAGGAAGAATTATTATTGACCTTCCCATCAGGCCCTGTGCTCCATGAAGGCAGCAGTCATCAGTATGTTTGGTTCATCAGCTTGTTCTTAGTGCTTTCCACAGTTCACACCCATAGTAAGTCTGCAATGAATTGGTGATTAAATCTGGCTTGAGTAAATCTCCTAACTCGCTTCTGGTGTCTGATATATTTCCATCTCTTGATACTGGGTAAATGGCCTCCCATTGAGAGGTAAACATTGTATATGAAAAATTGAAGTGATCATTTGAGTTTCTGGATGAGGTTATTACCCCCAGAGGAGATATACTTTTGCTTCTGGTACTTGGACAGAGCTGTTAGGGTAGAGGCTAATTATCTTAATCCAATCTTAGATTGAGTGAATTCACATTAGCATTTCAATCTTTACAGAGGTTATTTCTTGTGAGTCTTTCCTCTTAGTTGTAGGCCTTCAGTTGTTCCAGTGGAAAGTTTGGGGTGTTTTCATCTCTTTTTGGTGGGCCCTCAACTCATAATTTTTTGTCTCACAAGCAGAAAGCATTTCTCAGCTTTCAGTTTCTTAGCCACTACTTTAATTGGCACAGTGGGTTAAATCACAGCTCTATGAAGCTATCCAGAGCCACTGCAGCAAGAGTTCAATACTCAGCCAGGGAGCTCCCCACATGGCGCAGCAGACCTCTCCTGTCTCGCCTGCTGCTTCCCTCAGCAGTGTATTTCAGTCAATATGCCTGTTCTACCCATTCTGTCTCTGGTGAATCCTCTCATCACCCCACACTTCTGGCCTATACCCCAGCTTGTGTGCATAAATAAATAAATCTTTTTTTAAAAAAAGATCTCAATGAGAAAAATGTTGCTTAATATCAAGCTAATATCTTTGTGCTTTTAACTTTCTTCTCTTTGGAATCTTGGCCCACAGGTCTTGCTATCTTGGTGGTTATTTAATTTTGTTTTTTGGTTTGCTACTTTAATGTCTTTGGATATACTTGGCAAGAAGGTTGGTTTGAAACAAGTCTAGTTTACATACTCAAAAGTGGAAACTAATTGTCAAATAAATGAACCATATGTTTTAGAGAAAGAATCTTCTTGGACTAGGTGTTTCTACTGTTCTAATCTGTTCTGGCCAGGTGTAAAGGGATAACAAGGTGTTTAGAATAACTGCTCTGATCTGAGCAAGGCAACTAGACTAGGGAGAGTCAGGCATGTGGGTGTTGTTAGAGGTGTCCTCTTCAACTGTCCTCATCACTGTCAGCAAAACTCTTATTAATGCCTTGTTTTTGAAACCTTATGATATATAAAACTCTGCAACTTGGCCTTTCTCCTCTGGTTTCAGTACTGTAGGATTTATATTTGATATTTATGTTAACATTTACTTCAGTATGCTACAGTTTTTAATCACCCCTCATTTTTGCCATTATTATTATCAATAGCTCATAGACCTAAAATATAAGTGTTGTACATCTTTAAAGGACCAGTGTTTCATTATTCTCTACACTGTCTCTTTTCTCTTGCCCCACCGACTCCCCACACTTCCCCAAGCCCAGTCCTGGATGACCAGTGCTTTGTCACCAGACCACTTCTCTCTACTCTATTCCATACTTTCTACTCCTCCTGTGTGGGATTCCTAAATAGCTAATACTAGTTTCTCTGCATCAAGTCTAGTGTCCAGGAAGTTAAAGGATGGAAGGGAAAAGCATGATGACTAAAAAGCAGAGCAGATTGAAAGACCAGTGACAAACTGAGTTTCAATATGCGTTTAATAAGAGGAATTACCACATTCCTCTCTTACCTAAAATGTATTTGTCTGGGATTCCCTCTAAATGAAACTTCTTGGGTGAACTTAGTCAATGACAACACACCTATTCTTGCTAGGCTATAAACTAGGAATAAGGAAGAGTTACATCACTGGTACAAAGAGGAGTAAGGTGATGAGTTAAAAATTGAGACTTTTCAATTTTGCATGGTCCATTTTACTTCAGCTATCTTTATTAGAGTATGGACAAATTGAAGCTGTACTTTTTATTCTCTGTGGCTACCTAAACTTGCCACTTAGACATGGCAATAACATTATCATTACTGTAAGACTTATCACCTACAGAGTTTATATCCTCAGTATGCATTATCATTTAATTCTCACCACAACCCTGCACGATAGGCATTGATAGGATCACATTTATTTATTTATTTTTGTTTGTTTGTCTCTGCATTATTTTTATTTATTTTTTTAAATGTATATATTTTTATTGTTATTTATATCTTTTACATTTTGTATTCCCCTCAGGTAACCCACCACCAATTCACCTGTGATCCATCTCCGTGGTCCCTTGTGTCCTTTTCTACTCATTTTGTGCCCTTACCCTTCCCTCCCCGTCCCTACCCCCTCCCACCCACCGAGTGTCTCTCTCCTTTTTGGTTTCCTTATAGTTGATAGGATCACATTTATAGATGACAAAAACTTAGGCTAGAAAGTGTAGGTAATTTTCCCAAGGTCGCATAAAGCTTAGTATGTGGCAATGTCAGTATTTGAATTCTGGTGACTGACATCAGAGCCCTCACTTCTCAATGCTACATTCTGCTACTGCCCTATATACAGATCGTGCAATTAAAATATTTGTTTTTAATTACTGTTCATACAGTAAGAAAAATATATGGGAGGCAGGCAGCTCAGCCTCTGTCACTGCTTTGTGGAACAACAGGAACCTCCACCCACTCACCACCCCAGCCACCTTCACCACATCCTTGGAGAAGACCTTCAGACAACACCACACCTTCCAACAGAGAGTAGAGGCCTGACGTATCCAAGACTAGCATCCCACCAAAATCTCAGCTAATACAACAAGCAGGAAGCAGCTTCCTGGCCTGGAGAAAGTCAAGTTCCTTGTACCTGATCATGTCAACATTAGTGAACTATCGAGATAATCAGAAGGGGCTTACAGTTCTCAATGCTAATCAGGCCTACTTCCTGTTAGTGAAAAAACACAGCATGGGAGTGTGTCAACCCCAGTTTCTGAAGGGTATGAAGTTGAAAAGGGTGAAGATGGATTTGTGCATGTGGTACACAGAAGACATTAGGGATGAAGTTGTAGATATAAGACTAGGAAAATGCTTTTGTTCTGGAACTTTTAAAGTACTTACCAACAAGAAAAAGGGATGTTTACACCTGAAATTGATCAGTTCATCTAATCACAGATGATCACAATAGTAGTGGTCCTGCTAGGAGTGTCAGGAACTTGTTTTTTTACTTCAGCTTTGGAAAATTATATCATTTAACCTAAACTTTCTTGTTTTCAAATGAACACTTTGTATTCAAAAGAATAAGAGAAAAATACATGGGAAAGTATGGTTTCTCTCAGAAGGGGGCTGTGCAGTAAAAGGATAAAGTTCAATGTCTATATTTGGGTATTTCCTAAACTGCTGTAACAACATACAGTAGTTCAGTCGAGAGAGATGCCCATTTCTGCTGCATATAATACCCTGGAAGAAGGCAGAGGTCTCATATCACTCAGGAATTGAGATTCTTTCTCTTTGGTTGCTTTTTCAGTGCCAAAGGTATTGCCCATGTCTGCCTGGGTGCAACAGATATTACATGTAGAGTCCAGTCCATGAGAAGGAGGATAATGGAAGAGTGCATCCTCAGATTTCTTAAAACTCTGAGCTGGAAGCCACTCATATCTCTTTTGCTCACATCTATTTACAAGAGCTGAATTTCATGGTTGTGACTGCACCTCCTGCCAAGGAGGCTGAGAAATGTAGTTTTTATCTGGGTGTATCTGTGCCTTGCTAAAATCCAGGAGGGGATTCTGTCTACAAGGGTGGGGAGCAGGGGAATGTAGTGAGCAGCCCCTGCCTGATCTCCAAATTTGTAGCAATCTATAAATAATGAGTTTGGAATTTTTAAAGTTGGCTGGTATTAGTTATAAGTGATTCTTTTCCTTATTTATAATAAAAATATTCTGTCATGGATATAATCAGGATAATCAGACTAATACGCTAACTCAAAGCAAGCTGTATAGCATAAGTTATGTTAAAACCAGAAGAGATTACACACCATTGTTTTACTCCAAATGAGATTATAAACACCATTAAGATAAACTTCAATATGTGACTATGGATGTTTATGGATACACATTGGATAGGGCATCTGACTGGATATTTGGAAACAGCTTAGAGGGATTAATTATAAACATGCTATCCCTTCTGTATTTGATTTGTAAGATAAGATTGATGGCTATACATGCAGAACAAAAGGGGATTTAATAACAGGGCTCATGCTTACACCAAGTAGGCGGTCTGATTTAAGACAAAACACATCACATCAGCACGAAAGCTCATGTGTCTAAACCTCTAGGTTTGATTAGCATCTTGGGTAAATGAAGAAGATTTCTTAAGGCCCCCATGGAGACCCTTACAGAAAGCAGACACCTGAGTGACTCATAGCCCAGAAGAAGTGATGACATCTAGGGGTGAGGTTTTTATTTCCAAAAGTGTCTTCTTTGGGGGAAGTCTCTGTGCAGGAATGTTGATGAAAATTCACAAAGGTCTTGAATCGCACTTAAAACTGAATGCCCTTGGGTGCAGCCAACTTCTGAGTCAATGCCACTTACAAGCCTTTGGCATGGCCTGGACTTGGAAGTCAGGCTTGCTTGTTCTGGAGATTGCACATTCATTTTCTCACCTAGTTGCCCAGTTATCCCACTTGTCTGAAGCGATTGTTAGTTTTAGATCATGGAGCAGTAATGGGCTTCTCCAGAGGTGGACCCTAAAATCACAGAACATGTTGCTGTGAGCGTCTCACATACCCCGTCAGGCAGCTGATAGCTGGACAAAGGCATCAAGGTCCTGGGAAGCTGAGGAGCTTTGTCCTAGTTAGTGCAGATCATTTGGGTCAAGAACCTACATCTCTGGACTCCAAGTCCAGTGCTCTTTTGCAGTCCATGTGCATTTATTAATTGTAAATATTTGGCTACTTGGAAATTTAATCAAAGTTCTCTAAAATCCTTTTTGTTTAAAGTCCACTTTAAGTCTAAAAATGTTTGAATTCCTTAGTGAATTATATCTTTCCTGGCACAGGGAGGATCTGTTCCCACAGCTCACCTTGACCAAGAGCTCTTTAGACTTGGACATTATTTCCAAGTGAACCATATTTTTTCAGTGATTGTGTGTGTTCAGCACACTAGGTTTCTAAGTCTTAATTCTATCACTAATTTGTTAAACATTCAAACAGTCTCAAGTTTTATAACTGTTTTGGTGTTATGTACTTTATAAAACAATTGAAAACTACGAAAGCCTCATGATCTTTGAGAGAAGCTTGGGGTGATGCCACATGTGAACACAGAGTTGAGGCTGAATAAATATTTGTTGAGCTGAGTCTTGATCAGAGATTTAAGCCTCTACTTTACCCAGCTTTGCTGTTGATTTTAGTCTTGGTAAAAATCAGCCACTTATAGCAGAAAGTGCTCAAGATCTGATGTGGAGACAGACTCAGAATATGAACTCTACTCACGAATTATGTCTCCTTCAGCTAGTCATTTATGCTTCCAAAGTCTCAGTTTTCTCCCCTGTGATATGGGGGTGTTGTCCCTTGCTTCAAACAGGGTTATAACTTTGAATAAGGAGGTTTGTGAACGTCTTTAAAACAGGTAATACCATTCAAATGTTAAGCATATTATTTTTTTGTTGTTGCCTCAGCTTTATTATTTTATTTTAATCCTGGTTGATTTCCAGTTCAGTGACCCAGAACGTAGTAAATTTAATTGTTGCAAGTTAAAGGGAAAAGTTGCAGGAAAGCATGTTGGCCAAGTACCCATAGGTGACCTAAGGACATACACCCAGCAGAGCACCATCAAATCCAGACTATCTTTGTCAACTGATGGGATACCCACCTTGGGTGCGCCCAGCCTGCAAGGGGCAGCCCCTTAGATTCTCCTGGAAAGTAAGCAAAGGAGACCTTACTCCTCGGGTCTAGGCTGTTTGCTCTCTGCTAACTGCCTTCATCTTTGTAGGTCCATGTGGCCATTGAAAGGTGACCCGGAAGGCAAAAACTGTTCCCTTCTTGTCCTCTGTCCTCTGAGTATCTGTGATATTGACACTCTGAAACCCCTATTCTGTTTTCTATTTTTTTAGTAATGAAGTCCCACAAACACAAAAATCTGGGGACAATAATCCCTCCAAGGTACTTGGAGCTTTTCCTTCATCCAGGTTCTTACGCTAATCTTGTTGATTCAGATGGGGAAAAATTCATAGTAGATGGCTGGCCAGAAAACTGCACATACAGAAGTTCACTGGTCAAGTCCCTGGTAGTCCATGTTCTTGGGGTATCATTATGTGAGGCCCTGAGGCAGTAGAGGGCAAAGTGTCAATTAGAGCTTCTAAGCCAATAAAGGAGTTTGTGGCTGCCCTTGTGGACAGCAGGGAGCCACAGAAGTGTGTCTAGCTGGGGAACACCGGCAGGTTTCCATGGACCACTCTGCTCCTTTTCTGAACCTTTGCTTGGAGACCCACGGGATTCCTGGACCTTTGCACATGGGAACAGGAGAAGTGAAGCCTGAAGGCACCTGCCCAGAGAAGAGCCTCAGTAGGTAGAACAAGAAGTTTTCTTGAAAGGAATATGAAAGGCAAAAAAATTTTTTTTTTGGCTTAACAGCAGCAGGGGAGACTAACTGCTATGAAGCCAGGGGCCCCTGTGAGGGTCACACCCAGAAGTGTCCCCCAGGGCTGGCCACAGCCACGCTGCTCCACTGACTAGGGCCTGCACACTGCAAGAACAAGTTAATTCGGCTCAGACCTGACTAGATCCATTTCCAGCCAGTCTGGGCTTTTTTCCTCTCAAAAGACTAGAGTACAGAAGCCAACTTTATGTCATAGCAAAACTGTCCCCAAGACAAAGGAGCCTGCATCAAGACTGACTGGCCATGAGAGACTCCCCATGTGAGCTGAGGCTTCCTGTGCTTTGGGGACATTCTCGGCCTCTCTAGACAAATACGGTTTTTCGCACCAAAAAGAAAAAATGTTTTTCTGGCTTACATGAGAGCGTGTTGGTACTTCTAGAACAAACCTGAATCCCAGAGGAGATACATTTCTGAAAGCCTCCGTGCCCATGTGCTCTGTGCAATAGAGGCACAGACTCCACTCAAAAATGGGGTAATGTGAACAAATCTTTGACAAACTTATTGAATAAAATTAAGATATTTTCACAAAATATTGTGATGGAATTAGAACCTTGATCTGCAAATTGGAGAAGTAGGAGGAGCCAAAGACAACCTTTTTAATGACATCATACTTTTGCTGGGCATGGCGATTGTCTCTTACACTACGGCCAGTTTAGAAGGAGCTTTTCTTTTGGAATATCGGACTGGAGGTGTGTATGAGTGCGTGTTTGTGTGTGTGTGCATGTGCATGTGTGTTGGGGGTGTCCTGCAGCCCCTACTGATTTTAGCCCAGAAAACAGGTGCTGTTTTTGTCACATGCAATTAGTAAAAAGCAGAGCAGTGCATTTTCTGCAGGTCTGGCTTGGGATGGCTGATAGGTTTGTAATGTTATTTCTTCTCATTGCTTCAAAGAGCAGCAGTGGGACCTTGAGTGACAGTTACAGGGAGACAAGAACTTTCTCAGGGCTTATCCAGCAAGAGTGACCTGCCTTTTGGGCAAATCAGCTAATGCTTTGACATGGCAGCCTGGTGTCTGCGAGGGCTGCGGAGGAGGGCGTTCTGCTGTTGATGGAGGATGAGCTTAGAAGACAGCTAAAATCCCCTTTAGTTATAGTCTTTGCATTCTGGAGAGGGGGAGAGAGGCTAAGGGGATGAGGAAGAAGAAAAGGAGAGGGGAGGGGAGAGACTGCAGAGGGGTGGAAGAAGAGAGATGGGGAAAAGAAGAGGGAGGGGAGGGAAGGAAAGACACGGGAGGGAGGATCATTTTCTCTTCTAATTGTTAAGTATGCCTGCTCAAGTTTGGAGAGAGCATTTCAACTATTGTGAGAAGCCTGATTTTATTTCCTTTTGATTTTTTCTTTGTCTCCTCTTTTTAAAAAAAATCCGTTTATTCTCTCAGTTTACTGCTCCTCCCTTTGCTTCTTATTCTCCTTTTAAAAGAAACTGGTAAATAGAAAATTTGCCCAATCTGGTACAACATCATTGAAAGTTAAGAGTTTCTTTTATCTGGAGATTGGGCCTCCCTGGTGGCGCAGCAGGTTAAGTCTCAGCCTATTTTATCTGGAGATTTTAGAAAAACTCTCAAAAAGAATGCAGTGCACCGATTTGTAAACCATACAGACGTTTACACAGGTATTTTAAAACTGATGGTTCTGAGGGGTGATTTGATTAGGTAATTACCCTAGTCAAGGAGTAACTTAATCTGTGAGACACTCCCCCAGCAGAAAATTCATACTACACTGATTTAAAATAATTTCTTCACAAATTGCACTTAAAAATAATTGGAAATTAAAAAAAAGCAAATCTAATTTTTCAATAAAAAAATCAACTTTTAAAATTCCTCCCTGGTGGTCCAGTATTATTAAATATTCTTCTGGATTTTTTTATCTTGCTTTATTGGAAGGAGAAAAACAATTATCTGTAAACGTAATTTTTAATGCATGGTAATAAAAATAAATGGCATAGTTCTGCTGCAGTTCACCTAAATCTTCTTCCCTGGTGGTCTAGTGGTATTAAATAATCGGTACCACATGTATTCATCATTTGCTGACAGCAAAAGAAAAACTTTGGCATTTTATTGTCTAAAGAAACAGGCATGATGTTATTTAGGCTTGTGGGGCGACTTTGCTGATGGTCTGTGAAGAAACCTTCGTTTTTCTTTGCTGGTCGGGCTGTGCTTTTTGTTAATTTACATGGCAATTATAAAACCAGAGACAGGCACTCTTTACAAGGTTGATTTGAGTTTCTCTTGCAGGTTGCCTGAAGAATATTGAAGCTTTTTTTCTGCATTAATTGGGGCAATGAAAATGTACTACATGTCGTTAACTCTGTGTTGGGTGGGAAAAAAATGCAGTTGGGGAGCATCAGAAAATAGGTATTATGCACTGTTTTCTTTGTAGTTGTGTGGAAGATGAGTTATTAGTGGTCTTAGGAGAGCATCTCAACTTTGGTTCTTTATGCCTACTCCCTTTACATGAAAGAGGCCGAATTTATCACTACTGTGTACATAGCAAATTTTAAGCTTGATGATTAATCCACATTCCTGCTTGTGTGTATTAGAAACCATGTCTTGTTTCTTTTTGTGACAAAAAGACACAATTACAAAAGCTTACGTAGGAAAGTTAAGGCAGTGCCCTCACTGGTGTACAAAATAAGTACAATGGTTATCTGGAGCACAATAAGATAAAACACATGGGTTGTCTGGACCACCAGATGTGATCTGTGTGTCAGGTTTCAGAATGTATAATAAAAGGCAAACTGATATTTTTGCATCCATGTTTATTTACACACATTTACTGCAAAAACAATAGTCCTTTCTCCCCTACAAATATGTGCCTTCCATAACTGAAGTGATGGGTAAGAAAGTGGAAGTATGATAGTTATGAATATTGATATAGTCTACAGCCATACCACCCTGAACACGCTCGATCTTGTCTGAATATTGATATACTTAATGGGGTGGCTTCCCCCTGATGCATTAGTAGAGGGTAAGCAGACACCCCACACCAGATGTCTCCTATGATTTCTGATGGGGTGTCACCACATCACAGCAATAAACCACCAGGCAGTGTAGGTTCAAGTCCTACCACCACCCCTTATTGCCTATGTTTTATCAAGCAATATAATGAAACTGCCTGAGCCTTAATTTCTTCACTAATAAAATGGAGGATAAGAACATGTACCTCATCAGGTACTGCTAGGATTGAGTGATCTCTTAGCACAATAGCTGGCACATATTGTTACTTTTCATTTTAATTTTGGGGCTACATGTTTAGTTCCCCATATGTGCACATATTCTGCTCACCAGACCATCTGTGCCTGGCACAAATTAAATGCCCAATATTTCCTAGCTTAAGAAAAAAGAAGGAAACTTACAGAGATAATTACCACTTTTTATATTTGTGGGGAATTTGTTGCTTCAAATTTTAAAAATTCTTCTCCAAAATTTATCCAGTCCTGGATCATGCTACAAAACAATATATTTTTTTTAAAGGGCGATAACAGCCATGTAAATTCACAAACTTATACGACTCCAAATCAAGAAGGAGCAAGCCACACCAACTGCGTTCCCCAAGCTGCCTTCAGAGCTGCCTCCTTTAGACCACTTTCTTCCCAGAGAGCAGAGCAGGTATGTTCCATGTTGCATCACGTGTCCGAGCTGGCCACATTCCAGAGTCTATCAACCAGAAACGCTCGTTCCGTTGTTATGACACGCAAGCTGATTTCAAGAAGGTATGATGACTCCAGGAATTCAAACCAAAGTTGCAAGGCAGATTTCACTTTATCAGGCTCTCAACCTTTCCCCATTCCTTGAGTTGAACTTGTGTGCGGAGGGTGGCGCGTCCTCCTTCCTTAGAGGTCAAATGACTTGAGCGGTAGATATGTTCCTCCTCAAAGAGTTTCTCCCACTCCAGCAGGGTAAAACAATTAACTCGAACCCTGATAGGAATCTTTAGTGGGGATTGAAAACATGTGTGCTGGGGTTGGGTGGCACTGCTGCCGCCAAGCTGTGTGTGGCAGGGGTGAGTCCACTGAGTTGTAGAGCATTCCTGACTTTACGGCCAGTCTCTCCACTGGAGTCCTTATTCAGGGTGTGTTTAGCTGGCTTTTTAGTGATTCACTAGAGGGTACAAAGCTTTCTGCACAAGGTTGGAAAAATAACATTAAAGCCTTGAGGGAACAGGTTTTAATTTTGTGGTGTTTTGATTTTAAATGATATTTGATGGTGTGGTTTTCCCTTTAAACTTCTCTCCCAGTTGATGCTACCTTGACTCGTGGGGAAAACTCCTTCACAATGTAGCAATTACTGATTTATGTTCCAGTGATAAGATTGTGTTTTATTGTGGTCATAATATTTGTTCAATTTAACTACTATGTACTGTAAAGTATCATAAAAACTTCTCCTCTGATCAAATGAGACAAAGGATCATAAGCTGCTCTTGATCCATGCACTTTCCTCCCCTGGTATCTGTGGCCAAGCACCATGAAGAGGGAACAGACTGTGGCCCTGTAAACTTCTGTGTCCTCCCAGTTGTATTTTAAAGTCAGTCCCCAGTGTAAGCCATTTAAGCATTTCTGATGCATTCCTGACAGCAGCGGGACTCCCTTCCAAAGCGATTGTCTTTCCCTTTATAAAAAAAAATTTAGAAACTTCTTTATTTCTCATGGCTAGATCTCCACTTATCATCAATCTTTTCCTGGGCAAGTCTCTTTCGGGAGTTGTGAATTCCACTGAATTTTGCTGTGGACATTTGAATCTGACTTAGGTTTGTAGATAGTCTATGATAATAGCTGAAGAAAAGGAAAAAAATGAAAAGGCCCTTCTTTAATTGGAGCCCCCAGTGGATGCTTGAAATGGCAGGTACAGAACACTATGTACACTATGTTTTGTTTTATACATACATACCTATGACAAAGCATAATTTAAAAATTTAGGCACAGTAAGAGATTAACAGCAACTAATAACATTATGCTGTAATATTACATTATTTAATAATGTAATAATATTATATTACACTGTAATAAAAGTTATGTGACTATGGCCTCCCTCTCTCTTTCTTTCTCTCTGTTTCTGGTTTTCCATTGTATTTTCAGACCACGATTGACAGCATAACTAAAACTGCAGAAAGCCAAACCTCAGATAATGGGGGCTGCTATATTATTGTTAGGGGTCATGGAGACTCTCAACTGTATACACAGGTTCATTTCCCAAAGGCTAGATCACCACAGAGATTCTAGCAACAGGACTTCTCACCTCCGTGAGCTGCTGCAGCCATCTTCCCTTTCAGCTTCCTCTGGTGGTCCCTGTGAATGGAGTCAGGGTTATCCCTTCGAATGACCTAGTTCCTGTTTGTCTTGGGCTCATCTTTAGATGGCCACTTACTCTCCCTGCCTGTTCTGCTTGCTGCTCTCACTGCTCTATCCTCCTGCCAGAGGGAACTGCTTAGATTCCTCACCAGATTTGACATGTCACGTTCTTTGAACCCATCGTCTTCCAAGAAGCCTTTCCCATTGCTCTGGTGAGCTTCCCTCACTCCCAGTGTGGGCCCACTGGAGCTGGACTAGATTCTGCAACAGAGTCAGCGTTCTACTGCTGATCCCGAGCCAGTTCATTTTGAAGGATAAGACCTTGATGTCTCTATATCTCCCGGTAGAATAAAAGGAACCACATTTGTTATGGGCACTCAGTTCCCTCTTCCACCTAGGAGTAAGTGCAGGCCAGTCCATTTCTCAGCAGATACGACTGAGAAGATCCTAGGATTGAGGGAGAAGTGTAGCAATTATTTTAGCGTGTTGTTCTTGGATACTGCTTTGGCCCTTTTTTCTGTAAAATGTGGTGACTTCCATAATGGGTAGTGGAAGATTCCATTGTTTGGCCTAGGTAAAGGGAGAAGCACAGATGCAGACAAAGATGGGACATGGTCAAAGACTGGATTTCCTTCTGGGGAGTAATATGTATTCATCTTTGAGACTATGCAGATATTTATATTTACAAAGAAAAGAGTTTACAAACTTGTTCCCTCCATAGATTTAAAATGCCTTTTTAGTTAAAATGTTGTTAGATATTTTTTTCAAATAATCATTGAACCTCTAATGACTTCAGTCATAATCACTCAGCCAAATATTCATGGAGGGACCATGAAAAGGAGCAGGGAAATATATTGGATGAGGCAAGGTAATGTTGCGGTAAAAAGCAGGCTCTGGAGACCTGCTGTGTGGCCTTGGGCAAGTGACTTAACCTCTCTGTTGCTTGGTTTTCTCATCTGTGACAAGAAGGAATAATAAATATACCTACTTCATAGAATTTTCATGGGAAATAAATGTGTTAATTCATGTATTGTACTTACATCCATGCCTGACATTTAGCTAATATTTACTGAGCACTCTCTGTGATACTTTATTCACCTATTTAGTTTTTTTTTTAAATAGCAGTTGCTTGTCTTCAAATACCTCTAAAGAAATATCAATGATATCTGTTTATTTTCCTTTCTCCCACTAGACTTTGAATATCTTTAGACATCTTTGTATCCCTATCACTTATCCTGCAGGAAACACTCGTAATTATCCTTGAATGAATTAATGAGCAAATGGTAGCAAGCCACTGCTTCTACCTGCTTTCTTCTTCATCATGGAAGAATGAAAAAGAAATGTGAATTCTGCCATGGTGTATGATTACTCTCTGGGGGTTGTCTGACCACAGCAATTAAGAATTCACAAAGATGATTAATCTTACATGACTGTGCTAGTAAAATAACTTTGATAGGCTCATTGAACGGGAATTTCCCTAAAGGGTCATAGAAGCCATCTCCCTGCTTTTGGGCAGGTGGTTCTAATATAATGTAGAAATGTTAGCTGTGTACTATTTCTAATAAATCTCCCAAAGAGAATTTCTTATCTTCCTTGGTGTTCATATATAATAATTTAGTGGCCTATATCTCTTAAATAGGAACTTCATTGGGTAGTTTTAAAGGCATTAAAGATTTAGGTGAGGTGCAATGAAAATGAATGTCAGACTTTCGAATGAATTCTCATTTAAGTAGCTGTTTCCTGCTGGAGACAGTCTTTGAAAATAAAGCTAGATAAGTATCAATCCTATGTGCTTAATTGGAATCCTGTCTAAGATGGAGTTCTTTGATATACCAATTGACTGCTCTCATTAGGTCTTTAGTGAGTGTCTTCAGTGTACTAGGCACTGTGCTCAGGGATGGGGTATAGGAGTGCACACTGTTTATACAGTCCCTGGCTCTTGGAGTATATAGTCCAATGTTAAAGCTAGACTTCAATTAAATAATTAAACATGCCCTGAGAATTTTAAAGATCTTGATCAAGGGACTCTTTCTGGGGGAGTGATCTCTGAAGAATAGAAAAGGGAAGAGATCACTCAGATGAGGATGGAGAAGTGGGCAGGGCCAGACCATGCCAGGTCTGATAGGTCATGTGGGGTGGCTTTGGACTATGTCCACTTAACTAAGTTGTTCCTTGTCTCCAGAATGTCCTTGCTTATATGGTTCTGGTTAGTGTGACCACCAGACACGTTTTTCAGGAGATCTGGGTGGCATAAGTAAAGCATCAGCCATATTTCTCATGCTTTGAAGGTTGGTGCAGGGCTCCATGTGCTGTGGCATATTGTCTTAGATCTGCTAGCTCACCTCACTGGCATGGGCACCTCCTTGGATCACCAAGTCCTCCCGCTCCTTCCAGATCTCTTCAGCTTCTTTAAGTCCTGGGCCAAGCACATGTGCAGTAACATGACTAAGGCTGAGATTGGAGCTGGTTAGAGACAGACACAGGCTCTTGTTTGTCCTCACAATTTCCAGTTAATCCTCATGGATTCCAATTTGTTCTAGTCCACATACAATTGGTCTTCCAACTATAAGTCTGGCTGACTTATGATAATTTCAGGCTCAGAACTAGATGCAGAGGCAATATGCAACATAGACTACTCCATCACGTCCCACAACTGTGTAAGGTCTACCCCATCTAGTAAACCCCTTTCTTGATCATGGTGTTTCTTCTTGTCTGATTAAAACCTAAGTGATACACCCTAAAAAGAATTTTGATGTTTGTCATAAAAGCAATAGTGGCCATTGAAGGGTTCTAAACTGCAGAGTAGTGTGATCAGATTTCCACCCCCCCACCTCCCAATCTGTGAGGAAGTGGTTAAGACAAAAGCAGGTATATGGAGATATATGAGCAGAAAATGATAATTAGAACCAATAACTATGGACATTTTATTTTCCGACCCTGAGTTAGATTATTTTTTGCTTTTTTACAATTTGGTGATGCCATATGACTAGTGCTGGGCGATAGAATGAGAGTGGATGTGATATTTGCCACTTTCATGCTTTCAACCTTTCATTGTCTCTCTCCTCTTCTCTTCTGGCCAGAAACAGTGGCCTCAGCAGAGAACTCAAGAGCTTAGAGGATGGTGGAGTTACAGGATAGAAAGAACCTGAGTCTCTGGACACCTGTTTGAAATAGGAGCCCCAGCACCAACACTGAACTCTGCTAGCTAGAGTAATACATTTATTTTTTATTCAATCACCTAAATTTGAGTTTGTTAACACGGTGAGCATAACTTAACCTGAGTAATATAAAATGTGGCCAAGAGATCATGATGGTAAGGTACTGGCAATGAAAATAAAGAGATATTTTGAAGATTGAATGAATAGTTCTTTGTTGATTAGATGGAAGGGATGTTGAGAAGGACAAGAGTGAGTCTCGAGTTTCTAGTTTAGAGAACAGTGAGTGCAGGTGCCATTGAGTAAGACAGTGAACACGAGAGGAAAAGTAGATTTTGAAAGGGAGGAGTAAGAGTCTGGCTTTATACATGGGGTTGTGAGAGGCCAAGTGATGTTTTTGTTTATTTCTCTTTACTTGCTCCTCTGGGAACTTCACAGTGACTGTGGATAAGCTTATAATGTATCATGATTCATAAGAAATTTTATTTTTTTTCCTTCTACTTCTTGAAACCTCTCTAAGTTTACGTTATACTAGTTCATCTCTATCAGTTCTAAGTTTTAGATATAAGGGTCAGCCCTGCAAGGGAAGTAGGTGGTCATCATTGACCACACTAGGTGATCTTCTTCATCTTCATCTCTTAATGAAAGACAATGCAAGATGAACATCCTCAGGGACATTATTTGGTTTGGATTTTCTTGGATGTTAATCACCAGGAGGTACTCAGCCTGCCTCTACAGGAAAGATAATTGTTAGTCTGCAATATCCAAATAATCCTTTATGTCTTGTAGGATTGTTTACTTATTTATTACTAGATCACCATTTATTATAAAGGATATTGAAGGATATGGATCAATAGTCAGATGGAATAGCTTCATAGGACTAGGTGTGCAGGGAAAGGTTAGAGCTTCCATGTCCTCTCTATATGCTCCATCCCCCTTCCCGTTCCCTAATCTTGTTCTCTAACCCAGAAGCTTCAATTTGGATGCCTAAAATGAACTCTAGTGATTTTCCATATCTGTTGACTTTGGATACTGGCCTCTGGAAATTATATTAATACCCATTACCAAATGATATTTGTTGATAACAGTTTTCACAAGTTGCTTACCAAGTTTGAATGCAAGCCAGTAACCTGGATGTGGGAAATACCATATCCCATTGCTAATCTCTAGATTCATAATTTTCATTTCCTCTGCTTGCCTCCCCTTACTTGCTCTGTTGAATAATTCAGTCTGGTCTAAATGTGCTCATTCATTCTTTCATTCATTTAACCAATAGTTTCTTCCTCTGCCAGGCAGTGGACTGAGTATTGAGAATGCAAAACCAAATACGTTGGAACGCCTATGTTACAGGAGCTTATATTTTAGTGAAATAAATAAATTACTAGGCAGTTTTAATCCAAAGTATAATTGCTATGGGATTATCTATGGAGAAAACCTAATCCAATCTTAAGGAATCCAGAAGACCTGCAGAGAACTAGCAGTAAGAGTGAGCAAGTAGTGTTTGGGAGGGAAGGGAAGGAGAAGGAGTGTTTTTGCTGAGAAAAAGCATGTGAAAGGGGGTAATTTCTGATATTACACCCAGTAATCTTCATTTGGCACTGTCCACCTCCCACAGGAGAGAGGATTCCTCAGAGCTGCCTACCATGTTCACAGAGAGCTCCAGCCCAAGGGAACTGGGAAATGGGACGTCTTTAGCTTGTTCACCCTTCAAAGTTAGTTTGGGGTATGTTTCTTCCAATATTTGAGTCAAAATTTGTTTATTTGTGTATGCGTGTATGTGTGTGTGTGTACCCATCTTCCTACTTCTTTTCACATATCTTGTTTCTCCTCCCCACCCCACCCCCATGGCCCTAGATAACATAAAAAGGCCCTGATGAAATAGGTGGGATAAGTTGCTGAGTCTGGATTCAGACATCTATTGTATCTATTCTTCCACAAGTGCCTGAATATAAGGGTGATAGTGATTAAAAACTCAAGGGTGAAATGGATCTACATATTTTAGGCACCAACAGAAAGGGTTAAATGTGCTTGGAAATGACAGATCAGAAAACATGGAAACGAGGCTCCTGAGGCATGTATGCAACTGTGATTGGCAAGAACATGATGGAGATTTTTCTGTCAGTGTGGGAAAAAGCTGAAGCAAGCTGGAACAGACCATATATGCAACTTCCCCGGGATTTCCAAGGAATGTCCAGGTGCAGAGGCCCACTGAGCACCATTTTAAGAAAGTGTGCTCTAAAAAAATCAGCTGAAAATGAGAGCTTTAATTTTTTTTCCCCTCTAAAGCTCCGTGGGATGATTTCCCCTTCATTTTTGGCTCTTCCTAAAGACATTTCCACATGATGACATAGGGAGAGCACATTTGCAAATAACATTCAGGGTGGTGAGAGATAATGAAATTGAAGTGTCAGCAGTTTGCAAAGTGAAGGCTTTTTTTCCCCCTTCCTAGCTCTGTTATTACCTTATTCAATTTGCACTTTATTTTGAAGCACATGTATAGGAATAAGCAAATTATTAATTCAAGCTTGTCTTCAATTTTGTGCTTGGCCTGCAAACCTCTAACATCTCTTCCAGTTCCCCAGGCAGACTGCTGAGGGCCTGGTGATAGGCTGAGGCGGGCATATTCATTATTCAATATGAGCTGCGAGCAATTTGATATTTCATGTGAGCATGTGGCAGAGCCGAGGGAGGAGGGAGTGTCATTCAGTGGGACATGGTCTAGGCTGCTACCATTTTCATGTTTAGCTGAAGGCTTAACATTAGCTGTGCTCACATGTTTCAAGGATAAGGGTAATTCCGTTGAGAATCCTGGTTACGGCCAGGTGTTTCTGTCTCTGTGACATGTCCTATTTCTCTATGCAGGAGAGCAGTTCTTGAGCCAGGCCATATGCTCAGCTTCATGGGGGCTTTGTGTATTCTGTCTGGAGCGCTGGGAGTAATGAGACATTGAACAGCAAAGGGCAGAGTCCCTGGAAAGAAACCATATTTGGTGGAAGTGCTCAAGGGATGCTCAGTGACCCCCAGCTCTGAGACTTGAAACTTCTCTAGAGGGTGTCTGCATTATCTGTCCTTGAGTGAGCACCCACACTGTTTGAAAGAACTCTGGCCCTTCTTCCCCATTATGAGAGAAATGTGCCCCACAGTTTTCCTTCTTCATACATGTAAATATGTCTTTTTCTGCTTTTGTACTTGTACTCATAGAAATTTACATGCTCATAGAAATCAAGGATGGAAGAGTCATTAAGTTCATTTGTTTCTATGTCTTCCATTTAACCTACACAGGGACTTGGGATTGGAGAGGTTAGGTGTTTTGTCGGGGGACACATAGATAGTTGGATGCAGACTGAGAGTCAGTTCTCAGCTGGATTCCTCAGTGAATGCTCTTCCTAGTATGACAGCAAATACCCAGATCAGGGTCCGGAAGGTGGCGAGAGTTCAATATATGTCTACTGAGGTGAAGGTTTTCATCAACGATAATATTCTTCCCAGATGTTTGGTCTATGATGTATTCATTTTCAATACTTTTCTGATAATGTTAGTTGGAGTGTCTGAGAAATGCTTTCTTGGGAAAGTATGTCTGCAGCTTTTGGGGTTTTGGAGGCTGAATGCAACACCACCCCCCCATACCCAACCTGGTGTTTTGTAGAGGGAAGGCTTGGGTCTTTTGTGGTGGTTAATGTGTTAACTGAGTAATATCATGGTCATCTTGAAATAACAACAATCTGTGTGTTTGGAATAAACAAATAATAAGCTGGTATTAAGTTATCAGGAAATACAAAAATTAAGAAAAGCATGGGTACTCTCACTCTAGCTATTCTACATGATTTTTTAAGTGCAGGACCTGCTGCTGCACCGTTAAGCTACTTTTCAGGTCATTTTGCTTGCAGCAGACTAAAGCGCTCAGTTAATTGGCAGACAAGGACACTCAGGGCACAGAGTGCAGCTAAGGAGTACAGGAGATAATGGTATTTTAGCTGAGTTGCTGGACCAAATTAGCACAATGCCCCATTAGAGTAAATGTTTAGTTAGAAACATGAAGACTTAAAAATTTATTTTTCTTGGAGCGATGTTAAGGAACTTCCAAACTGTTATTTGTATTTGCTTTGGCTCTTGGTTTTTACACACACACACACACACACACACACACACACACACGCACACAATGTGTTTATTGTCACATTCTGGGTGTGCCGCTAAAGCAATGGTTTTCCCAGTCTGAAGAACCCTGGGGTCCAGAGACCCTTTAGCCCTTTAGGGTGTCTGTCAGATGAGGACATTTTCATCAACAGGATTTGCAAAGATCTAAAATAATGCCATTAGTCTTGTTAAATTTTGTTTTGTTCTGCAAGATGAAGTCATATTACAAGTTTTTATATTAGCATGTAGTAGGTTTATTATTATTAATAATGTAATTTGAAGACAAATCAACAAAAATTTTTCTCAGTGTTAAATTTCCAATATGGTAAATATCAATAGCTCTAACTCACATAAACAAAATTTCTTTGCAGTCCTTTCAAACTTGAAATGCATAGCTCAGTCCCGAGGCCAAACATTTAAGATTTGCTGCTCAAATGCAATGAGTCTTTCTCTTTCAAACAGCTGTGTGGCATACATCAAGAAGGGTTTCTTTCCCCTTTCAAAATAGTCTTTTTGAAATTCTATATTAGTGTAGTGACATCATTGCTCAGTGCCCTTTTAAATCTCCTCTTTGGGGTTCTTATTGGTCAGTTTTTGAGCTTCCCAGAAAACCCAGTTTTCTGATTTTATCTTCAAGCCTTGTTTTTGATCCATAATGCACAATCTCCATTGATAACTAACACAGCTGATCAAACCAGGCTTCAAATGACTTTGCACTCTTTGCAACATAAAATCCATCACTTGAGGAACCAGCATCTGTAACTAATCAGGTCATATCAGGAGGGTATCCCTGAATTCCAAGGCAGCTCTTTGGAAGATGTTATAAAAATGTTTTGCTAACAGCAATGTCGTGGGACAATTATGTAGTTTTCAAGGATTTTGCCTTGAGGGAGATACCATTTATTGAGAATGTTTCAGTTCTGCTGTATTTGTTAAAAGTTGGACTCATTGTTTTAGTCTTGTCTTACAAGGCTCAAAAAGTAGAGACACACGCATATTTTCAAGCAAAATGCTTTTTGTATACTAAAGTACATTTTTTGAACTGTCAAATACTTTTTTGATATGGTAGTGAACTCATCTTGTTTTGAGGGCTCTGTGAGAATTCTCGGAAACACATATATAGTAGTCTTACCTTACCCGAGGGGTATATGTTCTAGGACCTCCAGTGGGTGTCTGAAACACAGATCCTACTGAACCCGATACATACTGTGTTTTTCCCTCCATGTACATACCTGTGATAAACTTTAAGTTATGAATCAGGAAAAGTAATATATTAACAGCCATAAGTAATAGTATCAGAATAATTATAATATACTGCAATAAAGTTATGTGAATGGGGTCTCTCTCAAAATGTCTCATTCTATGCAGTATTTTGGACTATGTTGATGGTGGATACTCAAACCTGACAAAGTGAAACTGTGGATAAGTGGGGACCAGTGTATGTGCAAATAAATACCTTGCTCAGCTGGTGTCTCATTAAGCCCATTGGTGCTCCTTTTGAAAGAAGGCATTATGTTCTCTGTGTTCTTGGGAACTTATCCCAGTGATTATATCTTTAGAACAATCCATGTGTTTTCTTTTTTAAAAAATTTAATTTTATTCAATTTATATTCTTTACATTATTATGTATCCCCCGTAGGTTACCCACCACCAATTCACCTGTGAACCATCATCATAGTCCCTTGTGCTCTTCTCTCCCCTATTTTGGTCCCTCTTCCCTCCCCTGCAGAATGTCTCTTATTTGTGGTTGCCTGCTAGTTTGTTTTTTAGAAAGAAAAAAATGGTATAGTACTTTTCAAATATCCTAGGAAAATGAAATCTCAGTATTGCTGGTTAGAATCACCTTTCCCTGTTTGTGTAAGCATCCTTAGCAGGTGAGTTGCCCAGGGCAGTTTGGGTGGCTCCAGGATAGCTAAAGGGTAAATGCGATCTTTATCCTGAATGACCTTCCTTGTCTTCTAAAGAGAGATACAGGGTGTAGATCAGGTTCTGCTGTGAGGCTCTTTGCTTTGTTTGTTAATGATTTTTAAACAGAAAACACCTCCAAAATGCAGAGGCTGACGAGTTACCAGGAGCAGAGACATTTTGAAATATCAGGTATGAGCAGGATTTGCAGTGCCGGGGTCCAGGTCTGCGTCTGTGTATTGTGTAATATTAGTGCCTTTTTTTCAAACTGAGAATTACACATCCCTCTTATTCACTCTTCGATTTACCAATCACTAGCACATGAGATTTACTTAGAGACACAGGTATATCATATGTTCAAGAAACATCTCTTAAAAAAAATGGAGGAACAACTTAGCACTGTTTCAATGCTTATTTTCTTGAAAGCATTATATATGTTATGATTATTATTTTTTGTGTTTGTTATTATATACTTTGTATCCTTCTGTATGAATATTATTTTACCACATCCCAATAAGCTGAGGTCAAGTAACTTGTCTAAAACTAAAGCTAAGCAAGTGGAGATTCAGTTTGTTTAGTGCCAGAGCACAATCTCTTTACAGTATATCAATTTTTTTTATTCCCAATAAAAGAAGCAGTTGGGATGGAGGATTTATTTTACTTCTTATGTGAACTACTTTAAACACTCTCTGAAAAATATTTTTTGATGAACTACTCTGGTATATATGTTTCCCCAAAACATACTGCTTAAGGTTAGGGCCTAGGGAGCCTCAATATTTCTTTGGGGGAAGGGCCCCAGTTGGGCTGGAGAGTTGAGTAGTTTAAGGCTTAATTAATTCATAATATTTCCTATGCATTTTAATGTTAATTAATTCATGTGCATCTTGTGTTAGTCTTCCATCACTTCCATAACAAATTCCCGCAAATTCAGTGACTTAAAACAACATGAATTTATTATCTTATGGTTCTGCAGGTCAGAAATCTGACATAGGTCTCGTTAAACTAAAATTGGGATGTTAGTACGGCTGTGTTACTTTTGGAGGTTCTTGAGAATAATCTGTTTCCTTGCCTTTTCCAGCTCCCAAAGGCTGCATTCCTTGCCTTGTCATCCCCCTCCTTCATTTTCAGAGAGAACAACATTTCATCTCTCAACCCATCTTCTGTAGTCAGAGGGAAAGGTCACTGTTAGGTGGAGAGAGACAGGGGTTGTGCACTGTGGGGAGAGGGCCACTTGGCAAGTTCTTGTGCCTTTGGTTTTGGCATGGAGAAACTCAAAGCCACCCAGTGGGGGTGGTCAATAAAGTAAGTATCTTTATTCTCCTTCTGATCTGCTAATAGTACAAGTGAACCCACTTGAAAACCTGACACTAAGGGAGCCCACACTCTCAATTCATGGTTCAGCTCATGCTTAGAATGGTGAGGATAAGTGTGGATAATGGGTTCTGAGGAGGCAGACAGAAACAAGGGGTCCCCAAGCAATGTGCGATGTTCAGCCATGGGAGTCTGTGTTCTTCGTGAACACAGAGAAAATTTTGTCATGGTTAGTGTAAGGACACAGTGCAACTTTTAGTTTACTTTGACTATCTATGAGAGCTGACAGTAATTCAGACAAAATTATATGATTGCAGACCTGGCACTTCAGTTATAATGACGATGGTATTTTGATACTACACTTCCTGTGATGGGTCAAAGGCGTGGAAATGAGGCTTTGAGGATAAGAAGAGAATCTATTGCCTTATTTATGATTGTTATGTATTGCAAGGACTGGATCACAGTGCTCTCCCCAGAAATCTTGTTTCTTCAACATTTATAATTATGTGATTTTATAGAAATGTAAAATCTCTATTCATTAATTCAGGGATGTGCTACTTGAAAAGCATCAAATGTGTCCAAACAATCTCAGTTTTTGAGATAGGTGAGAGGGTTATTCACACCAATAAATATTCTTCACTTCTCCAAGTGATTGAAAACATGTGTCCTTAGAATCGCCAAATCATAATATTTGAACATGAAATATGACTTGCTTCACCAGAATGTAATTTTCAAGTATGCATTTTTGAATAAAGAAATGTAGATTGATATTAATAACATGTATAGTGAGTAACATTTAGCATTAGCAATAACTTATTAGACTCTGTTGTTGGAAGAGTCCTTCAGGGGATACTGTATATCTGCTCAGCTAATGTCTGAACCCCCTCTTCATACTTCCCAAAAGATCCTCTGAACCATGCTTAACCACCTTTGGCTATGAAGAAGTCCACTGACATTATTTCTTCAACAAATAACGACTATCACCCTTCAGAACAATGTCTTAATATATCATACTAATGTGACTAATTGCATTCTAATTGTCAATTATTGAGATAGACATTTACTAGTGGTATGAAAATGATCAAGCAGATTTCAACTGTAAGCGCTCTCATTTGCACCAAATGGTTTTAATTGGAGGATGACAGGACTGACTGCATTGAGATAAAACTGCTGAAAGAAAGGCTAAGGGGACTAACATCTTACTTTAGACAGGTAAGACCGTCAATGCCAATGTTATAGATGATATGAGAACTCCTCACTGCCCAAGGGTAAGTATGATGCTCAAGGTTATGGAGTTGGTGAGTAGGAACTTGAACTCAGAGTACCTTTCTCTAGGTCAGGAGTCCTGAGATGAGCTTCTAAAGCACAGGGAGAATGAAGAAAGCGGCGTCCCCCTGACTGGGTGGCGGGTGGGTGGGGGGTGCACTTTGTAGAATGTCTTTCTACATTGGTCCTTGACATTATTATGAAGCCTCTACTTAATAAGGGGGAAGTGGAGCTGATCACTGCTCAACATTGGTCTGGCATTAAAAACATGTTAGATTGGGGCTAAGAGATGGCAAGGATTCATTCTCATTTCTAAGGAAGGAAAGGAAAAGGCTTTATGTGCACCTATAAATCCTCCCTTTTACAATAGCCTAATGGAATGAAGAAGTTAAATATAGTCAATGCCATTTTCTTACTGAATACAATTAGCTGATCAAATGTGTCAGTTTGGTAGGTTCAGCTGATTGAATTGAAGCTAGCATCCTATTTAGCAAAAATGTAACCATGGTTAAATAAACTGACCCTTTCCCTCCATTTTGTATGTATTACAAGGACTTCAACGTTTTCTGGCAATCAGTCCCCCTAAAACTCCTGTTCCAACTTGTCAAAGGCAGGCCCAGTTTGAAAGAAGGACCTTAGGGAGCAGGCCATGCAATGGCACCCTGCAACCAGGCTGTTGATCCCTGGTCTGACTCCCTGAAACTTGCTGGGGCTGATTGCCAGGCTGCCCTGCAGAGACTCTCGCCCTGTGGATTAGACCCAAAATCTGTATTTTAATATGTTCCCCAGATAATTCTGAAACTCTTCTAAGTTTGGGAACTAATGGTCAAGCCTATGTTTCAAGGGGCTTGAAATTCCAAATACAATTTTCTCCCCAACCCTTAAGAGTTCTTTCAAAAAATGTAAATGTTCTGGTTAATACTTGAGGCCTTTCGTTTTGTAGGGGAGAGCTGGGATGCTGATGAGTGGGAAAGCAAAGAGAAAGTGGGAGGCAGAGGGGAGTGGAAGATGGTAGTAGTGAGATCTGATGAATGAGATCTCAGCAATCAGAAGATCTGGGGAGAGAATCAAAAAGAAACTTGGCCCATTTGACAAACGTGCTCTTACAGCTTGTAAGCTTTGTAGTGTACTCAAAGCTTTTGCTTTGAGATGCTGATGATCGTGGTCAGTGGGGTAGCGGGTTAGGTTTCAAGAATTTATATGATGTTGTGATTTTTACCCTCTTCTCAACCTCAGAAAGAAAAGAAAATTGAGCTGTTTGTAAACTGACCAGCAGGTCTGAATGCAGACTTGGAGAACTTTAATTAGAATTTATTAGATATGAAAATACCTGACTTCACTGTCAGGAGGCCACTTTGGCCACTTGATGGTTGGAAAGTTGATTGTTCCAGCTTGTGAGAACTGTATTTTTCTTAATATTGAAGTAGTCACACAATAATTGAGCATATTCAGTAGTCCTACAGGGAATCGGATCCTTATGTGGTGTACTGGCAAAAGTGGGATGTTGATCTATTTGTGGAGTTTCTCTGTGCCCTGTCCTGGGGACTATGGAGATGAAGGAGACATCAGTGTGACCCTCTCCCCCTACCCCCCCCTTCCTGCACCTCTGTCCTCCAGCTGTGTGGTCAACAGCCAAAAAAAAAAAAAAAAAAAAAAATCCAACAATGTGCAGTTGAGTTAATCAGAAAATACTGTCATTTAAAATGAATTCATTTTAGAAGAAAAAAAGAACACATTTCTCAACTATTTCAATATGTTTTAGGTTATATGTGATGTCTCTCCAAGCCGAAGACATTGGTTTCTCCTTGAATTGTGCCTTGTCTCTTTCTTAAGACCAAGACAAGTTAAATGGTGATTTACTCATCTCTGTAATTAGATGTAGTGATTAGAATCCCCTTTATCTTACTCTGCAGTTTTCCTTTATGGGGAATTATGAAAGAATAATAGGTAAAAAGTTCAGAATGGGGGAAAGAATAAACAGAATGCTGAATGGTAAAAGGAGACAGAATGCTGAATGGATAATAAAATATTTAGTGCTTTTCAATTAACTGTTCTCACGATTAGTACACTAGTATATTATATCATAAAAATCATGTCTATTAATTTTTTGCAGCCATTATCTTGACTGTGATTTACTCCCCTCAAATCATTAACAATGCCATTAAAAAGGTGGATGGAGATGAACATTCTGGACAGAGTTCAGGGATGCAAGAGGATTATTGTTCAGGGTCACAGAGAGATTGAAGACCAGGAATGGCGGGCGGGGGTTTGGGAATGCGGTGCTCAGCCAGGGGAGAATGTAGAAGAGGAAGTGACAGAGCCCCAGGGTTTGAGAGATAGGTCAGTTACTTGGTGCTAGAGATGGGGGAGAGTGTCTTAGAAGAAACTGTGCTACTGTGATCCTTGGAAGACTCAGGTTGTGAAAAGCCCAGTGATTTGGAGAGCATGGGTTTTCCTTCCAGTGAAATTTCGTATGCACAGGGAGAAGATAAATAAGTGTGGGCATAAGGGTCTCCAGGGTCCTATTGAGGCGATGAAGCATTCTTGTTTCAGGTTATGCTGGTGGCTGGAGGGCAGCATTTCCATCTAGCCCAAGAAAGGGCCATGACTCTTCATAAATAGTACCCTTCATGGGAAAATGAGATAAGCCATATAACCAGAAAAGTGTTAATCGAGTAGATCAGGAAAGTCCAGCTCTGCAGACTTCCACTGCTGCTGTGCATTTTGACAAATTTACTAGGAAACACCTTCCTTAATTTGATCTACCTACTTAGATGTCTACCTTCAAGTTATCAGTTAGTCAATATTCAAATCATCCATCTGTTATTGGTTCTGGATCATTAGTCTTAAAATGTCTATATTTAAGCATTGGGATTTTACTTCTATAAACAGTAATACTTGGCAGATTTTTACAATTTTTTAGTTTTGTTCTCATTAGTACCTGTCACAGCCACAAAGACTTACTGAGTATAGAATCTATTTTAATTCAAGATTTGAAGAATAACTTTCTATCTTAACTCAGAGTGCATCTTGGAGCTGAGTCAGTGAGTGTTCTATTGGCGTTGTACAAATCAGTGGTAGAGGCCAGGGTCAAAAGCCTCTTGCTTTTCAATTTTAAATGGCTCTTTCCCAAGTGAGTGAAGTGTGGCCACAAGACATCCTCTTAAAGCAAGTCAAGCTGTTAGAGTATCATAGCAGGAAATTGGGACTGAACATTTTTAGCAGTTAATATGCTATTGAGTTAGTATCATTTTTTAAGTTGTTCTTTATAACCAAGAAAGATAACTCCCTTTTACTGTTAATGTCCGTTGTAGAGATCAACATAACTGCTCTTACCTGATCTTGAAAGATTAGGTTGAACTCAAGAAATCTTAAAAAAGCAGTTTGATAACAATATTTTATAACCCAGATTTTGGGTGTTATATTTTTCTAGATTACTGTCTTTCTAATTTCCAACTCTCTAAACCATATTGTATATAATTTATAAACTTCTGATGGCTCCATGTGAACCAAATCATGACTATTTTTAGCCTTTAAGATCTATGACAAATGACTTAGCTGTGTTAATGTCTGGTCATTGATGTAACTGAGTTACAAGTAACAGTGGAATAAAGATCCATGTTACCTTATAGTCCCTATACTTCTGAAATAAGGTGGACAAACATTGCCTAACTCTGGTATACCCTTTTCTCTCAGCAGTAGAGACTGATGTCTAATCCCTAAGGAATTCTCCTTTTTAAGACTAGAGGTATGCAAGCATCTGATTGCTTGTTGGTTGAAATTTCACTTGATGGTGAATGGCCATTGTCAACAGCACTCCGGGTGATGGAATTCTAGTTATTAGCCCCATCTTTTTATGAATGTCTGGACTCAGCAGCTCTTAGGCACATTGATTTTGCCTTCTCCATGGGTGGGAGAGGTCAAGTTCATGGTCCATTCTCATATTAAGCTAGACATTTCTGTGATCTAGCCTAGAACAAGTTGGTAAATATTTTACTGGACATAAGACAGGGAAATTTCATTTGAATAATATATAAAATTTATTTTATATCTGTGGGAAAGTTTGTCAATAGCAGTGCTATTGGTGCTTTGGATTGGATAATTTTTGGTTGCAAGGACATTCCTATGAATTGTAGTATGTTTAACATCATTGACCTCTACCCTCTAGTTGCCAGTAGCAACCTTCCCATCCCAGAGATGACAAAAAGATAGTTAGACATTGTCAAATATTCCCTGGGGTGGGAAAAATCACCCCCAGTTGAGAATCATTGCTCGAAGGGGGTGGGGAATTGCAAATTAATCATTATGAATCATAATAGGGATCAGTATTAGCTCTATTCCATTCTCTTGTTACTGGATTTAGAATGGTAGACCTTTTTCCAGATTTGCTAGATATTATCTAGGATCTGTCTACCTGTAAAACAGCCTCTGAGATAGAGATTTTCCTGAAGGAGACTTATTGAGGGATGTTCCTGGGGATACATATAGGGATGAGGGAAGAGGTCTGGGTGGAGGCAGACATGGAATAACTAGAAGATTGAAACAAGACCTCACTCAATCCTATGGGGAGCTCTTAGATACTCTTTCAGAGTATCCCAAATTGAGGAGGAGGACCAGACCTTTGAACCCTCTCAATCTGTCAGTTATTGATATGAACTTCTCTCTTCTTCCCAGCTTCCAGGTTTGAGAGGGCAATTCCTATAGAGGAACTTGGTTGTGATATGGGGTCAAAACTCTGGGCAGAAAGGGGAATGAGAGTCTGCTTGAAGAATGATCTGTGCGATATACCCCAGATTAAAACAAACCATACCAAACCGAACCAACCCGAACCGAACCGAACCGAACCAGCTTACGTCATTTTACTGAAGCTTTGGGTTTGCGAATATGAAGACATCAGAGGAATTGTAGCCTACATGTAAATGGGACAACACTGGAGACCAATGTTGGGTGATACTTACCCAAGGCAGCCCTATTGGGACTTTGTAAAATAAACTCTTCTGGTTTCCTATAGTGAGTGATACAGTTTTTGTCTTTTCTTATCTATGTTAGGGCCAGAAATTACATTAGCTAAAGCACATTTTGACATGATCCCCGCAGAATGGCAGAGTGCTAAGGGGTGGCCTGTGATGGATTATTCCTGACACTGTTTTGGAAAAATGTCACCTGTTACCATTACAGGTCAAGGGTATGTAATAGGAAGATTGTTTATCACAGCAGACTACTGGTAGTATTGCAGGCAAGTTCCCACAACTACAGAGGCCACGGAGAGAGGGTATTTAATGTTTAATGGTAACAACAGCCCAACGTTGCTTTGGAGTGTGTGACTGAATGCTTAGGAAGTTATGTTGGTTGACATGATGGGCAAAACTTTTGTGCTGGCTGTGTGTCATTCAGTAAGCCAGGGGAGCACAGGGGCTCACAGTTAACCTCATGCTTATCAGTGGTTATGTGATTGCTGTTGAGAGGATCTTCGGAGTATCTGTCTGGGCAGGGGAAACAGGAAGCTCGTTTTGAGGTGGCACTTTGATAGCAAGCACACTGTTTTATCTACTTATTGGGAGGAGGCTTAGGGAAATTAGGCAGGCCCCTATCCCAAGCCTCTGTTGGAATGGCTGATGCCCATGATGTGGGAAGAGCAGTGATACCTTATTTAATGGAACCAAGGTTTTTATTGACAAGGCATCTGCAGGTGGCTCTTTATCAGAAGTCACCAGTCTCTTCCCAACCACTTGAAAATTCTTCTCTGGAACCTGTTGCCGCTGACTTGCTAGTCCTGCAGATGCAGTCACCGCTGCCACCTCTGATGTCACTACCATCCTGTCTGCTGCCTGTGGGGACAGAGTCCCAGAGGAACTGTCCCTGTGCTTGCCCTGAAGTGCCAGCACCTACTCCAGCAGCTTGCCTGCTACATGATGTGAGAGCATTCAGCATGGTGAGGGAGGGGAGTTGGGGGCTGGGGACAGTAAGTGCATATGGGTGGTCTGTGGGGAACAGTGTTCAGCCATTTCGACCTCAGACAGCCTGACTTTGCTGTGTGGGTTTCCGTGAACTCTTCTCATGTTATCAAGCGGCCCTCTGCCTGTCTCCACATCCTCCCACAGCCATCCTTCCGAGCAGTGTGGGAAGACAAAAGCAGCTGTGTGTGTAGCAGCTTCAGCTGTCCCCGCAGCAGTGCTGCACCCCATGGACTGGGACTCATCAAATATTTAGAGGATGTTGGAGACCTTTGTATCATGGCCAGAAGTGCCATGTGCTCAGGTTTGCATTCCACTGGGCTCTTGTTCATGTTAGCAGAAAATTGTGATAAAAAGAAAATGGCTTTTACCAAATTGTATGGTGCTCTCAGATCAACTGTCTCTGTGCTCATACTTCAGCTACAGCATTTCAGTTTTTTGTTAGAGAGAACAACTAAGCAAGAACAATACTGGAATAAGAGTCCATCTGCCCAGCTGAAAAACACTTTAGAATATTTATTTCTCATTATAATCTCTTCACTAAATGCTGCAGCCTGGCCCTCTGGGGAGTAACACACTGCAACCCACACCAGAGACAAGATGGTGTATTTAGAGTCAGCCTTGGTGATAAATGTGGAAAACTACAAGCTGCTTGAAAATTCCCTGGTGACTGGAGATGCTGGAGAATGCAGCTGGGGATGCTGAGAAGCATGTGGTATTACAGCAAAGTATGGTCTGAATTTCCATTAGATATATCCTTTCAGATGTGTGACTTCTTTAGTGGAGAGATGTACAGCTCTTGTAATCAGGGACCAGAATACCCAGTTTGGGTATAATTTGTTCTTATTTAAAGTTATTTTTAAACACAACTAAAGTACCTTTATGGCTTTTGAGTTTTGCCTTTTCTGGATGACTGGAAAGCCAATTTTTAGAGATCTGCATTGTCGCTTAATATTATGTCACTGGTTCAATATCAGGCAATGAGAAGATTAAGTAGATTTCCATAATGACCATCCTTGGTCCAGACCTAGTCAACATTTCCTTAATGACGGGGGATGATGAAATAGGAATCCGCTCATTAATTTTGCCAGTAAAAACAACTGGGTGGGGTGACTTGTGTCTTAGAGAGCCAGTCTTGTACTGTATATAAAAAAGAAGAGTGAAAACTCTAGTTTCAGAGAGTGGTTACCAGGCAACGTTAAGGAGAACCATCAGACTGCATAGTATAAAGAGGTACCTAATTCCCGGGGCAGAGGCATTGTAGAAAATGACCAGATCCCAAAGTGTAGTAAATGGAAAATCAAGATGTATGTCATGAAATAACCAGGTCAGCATCTGCATTTTCAGCATTGGGACTTTTGACTGCTGCCTGGTTATGAAACATTTACCCTGCACTGGGGATAGTGAAAATGGATCCTTTTACAACTTTGATGAGGGCTGGTGTTGACTTTAAGAAATCCAGATTGCAAAGAGTCCTGGTATATGGTTTTGGTAGAAGAAAGGATCTAACTAGATATACGGATTTAGAGTTAGGAAGCTGTCAACGCCCTCAACTGAGTCAAAAGATTCAGATTCTGGCTCAGACTTTAACACTAACTGAGTGATCTTGAAATAGCTCCCCAATATTTTGGGTCCTCCGTTTCTTATACTGGAAATGAAAGGTTGGATTAGTTCAGTGATTCTCAATTTGTAGTTCTCAGGGGAGTTATGGGAAACTGTGAACTATTTTTAGTGCTTTAAAAGGCCAAAGAAGTGGTGTGTTTCCTAGAAAGGAGGTCATGTTCATATTATTTAATGAATGCAGGTGGTAGACAAAAAACTTTCAAAACGTGAATACATGAAGGAAAAATAATGAAAATCGCTAGTAATCAAAGACAGGAAACATTTCAGTCTCTAAAATAAAGCTTGGGATGACCCTAATCTCCAACAGAACTGATAAAAGTCTGTGCATTTGTACTGCATAAGGAGGGAGCAAGGAAACATTTATCAGTGGACAGGTGGGCTTGGTTTGTAAGATTAGAAAGAAGACAGAAGGTATCACTAATTCTAGTCATGCGCCACCCCTTTTAGAAATTACATTAATTCATTTAATCCTTAAAGCTACCTTGCAAAGTAGGTACTGTTAATATCCCACCTGCAGATGAAGAAGCGGAAGCACAAAGGTAATACATTAAACTCATTAAGTGTCAGTGACTATTGCTAATGATCTAGATTGTTCCTAGTGATATGTGGCCACCAATCCCACAGAAATGAGTGGTAGAAAGAGCAAAAACAAGGCTTCTCACCTTTGACCCTCTGCAAGGAGAAAGTTAAGAACTCTGGTCTAGCAGACCTAGATCGCAGGTAAACCTTTGGTACTAAATACCTGTATGAACGGTATTTATACCGTTCATACATCATCCTCCCTTTCTGAATCATAATTTCCTCATCCATAAGTTGGGGCAATATCCTTGCCTTTAGGGTAGTATGGGGTAATATCCCCTGATTTTATACCATCTAATTTTTGGGGAATTATGGAATAATTCTGCAAATGCTTTGGAAGCTACATGGCAATACATACATAGGAGAATGAGGGATGACCTTCTGCCTCAATGGAGCTGCTCCCCAGTGACATCACTCATTCATTTAACAAACATTCATGGTAAGCTTGTTATGTGGGAGCAGAAGGAAATTAAGATCGTAACCCTTATCTTCCGTGTTAAGGTGAAAAATTGACTCATGGTTCTGTCACTCTATTCTTTGCTCAGATATTCTTGCTATAAAATAATATCTCAAGATGACAAAGTGTCCCTAAATTGCCATAACCTAATTTCCCACCATTAGTTCATGGTCTTAATTGGTGAATGTCTCCATTTTATTTTTTGCTTCTGCCCCATTACCTCGCAATGGTGTGCGTGGCCATTGCTGTTCAGCTCCAGCACCCATTTGTGATCTGGGACTGATTTTATTTGATTTTTATATCTCATCCTTCTTTTCCAGGAAATTATCAAGTATTTCAGGTGACAAATATCAAGACCAGTGAAAGGTTTTGATGTCCCCTTTGGGAGGTAGGATGATGAGAGTCATTTGTATAGTTTCCTGTTTGTGTATAGCACCGGCCGTACAGAGAGACGCATTCATCTTAATAGTGGAATGTTGTTTCTGCTTGTGTGATAAGAGTGGGCTAGGACGGAAAGGCAAACGGTTTCTCATTCTTACACACTGAGAACATGGTCTCGTTTCAAATGAAATGCCCTGAGCTTTCGGCCATGATAAATTATATCCATATAATGCCACAATCTTTCAGGTCATAGGCGATATACTAATTAATGCCATCTCAGTATTGGAAACTCTATATTGAGCTAAGAAACCAGAAGTTCCCTGCCTGAAATATAAAACATCATTAAGAACTTTTTTTCTACACTAGGCTGCAAATAACTGAGACCATACACCAGACTGGCTTGTCCGTGCTCTGCGGGGAGGGCCCGGAGAGGCTGGGATGTGAGGACATGGCACGTGCCTGTAACTGGGCACAAAGGTTTAATTTAAAGGCAGAGAAGTCAAAATCGAGAACATAAAGATCTAGGAACTCAGAACACAAATGCCTTTAAAATTAATGTGCATGTTAAACATAAAATAAATATACACCTCTAGGGGTTTTAAAAGAGTGCACTCCTACTGGGTGGAACACAACAGGAGTATTCCTTGTATTTACTTCTGCGTGACCGAGAGCATCTTGTTGCCTTTTCAATACACATTTTGTTGCAGGTATTAAGTACATAGCAGCTTCTGTCTTTGCTGTTGCCTGCTAATGTCTATGGAACTTAAAGAAAGATTCCAAATCCTCCACACCTTTCAATATCTTCATTACATTGGTCAACAAATTTTTACAAAAGTCATGTTACTGAAATAAAATTAGCCATTTCCTATCAATTTCTGTGTGCTCAACACGAATATGACAGTCAAATTCTAATTTTGGCTCTAGTTTTTTTTTTGTAATCTGCAATAAATTGATGTTTACATCACAAAATGCATGCCAATAGCAATAGGCCTATGGTTAATACCTGTAAAAAATCAAGTCAATCAAGTCATAGAATACTTCTTAGATTTCTTCACTTGTCTCTTGTATAGCTGATCAGAAATAGAATAGATGGAAGATGGTTTCCATTGTGCAAAAGCACAGCCTTAAGACTCGGTTTCGAAGAGTCTAGAAATAGTCTCCATTCTTGTGGGTCATGAGTGATTTCTAAGACATTCACGAGGCCCTCAATATAGGAACAGAATACCAGAGTACTTTCCTTTCTGAAGAAAGGCTCCAACTGCTGGTGGCGCTTTCAATAGAAAGTCATTGTTACATCTTCTTCTAGAAGACCTCATTTTTGGAGTCTTGATCGTAGCAATTCTGCCTTGTTCTTGGATAAGTCCAAATCATGAACCAAGTCATTTAGTTCTTCCTGTGTTAGACTGTGTGGGGTTGATGATGCACCACAATGAAAATCTGGATCACTGCATGCTGATGGAACAGGAGAAGGACAGGTCGGCTCACCCTTGTCCTCATCAGATGAAGCAAGAGAATATTCTGCTGGAGGTTCTAGAATAGGAAGTCCCTCACCATGTGGAACTAGTCTCAATGTAGGCAGAATGTTTGGGTAGACTATTCTTGACTTTTTTGGCTTCATTATTCCACCAGAAAGAGGAGGAACCAAGCAGAAGTAGCAGTCTTTTATGTGGTTGCTTGGCTCTCTCCACACCATGGGGACTGCAAACGGCATTGATGGTCTTTTGCCATTTAACCACTGTGAAAGCTGTGTTGTGCATGGAGCACAGCATATATGCAGAGCCCAAGGCTTGTTTTGGTCACCAACCTTGCATCTGAAGTAAAGATGGTAAGTCTTCTTCACTTGAGAAGTGATTCTTTTCTTCTGGTTGGCAGATGTCACTTCCCCACAAATAGAGCAGAAATTGTCCATGCTATTAACGCTCTTTCGAAGCATTACTTTTCTGTATTGTGCCTAAATGGATAAAATAATAACAGTTCTATGGAACAGTAGCTTAAACTGTCTCTCACAAAGTCTGAAATATTTTCAATGCTCAATCTTTCCGACAGGGCTTTATCTAGTGCACCGCTGACGTCAGCTTACTTCTGCAGCCACCTGGCAGTAGTACTGCGTTGCATCAGAAAATGTTGCAATCAACTCTGGATGATGTGTGCATGATGCAATATTACATCATTCTAGGCTGATTTAGGATGTTGTTGCAGTCCTACTGGATAAATTTACATGGTGAAACATGTAAAATGAATTATATGAAATATCTTCAAAACGAGAGCTAATAAAAAATTTTCAGGGTTATATTCATGTTCAGCACACCAAGATACTACAGATTAGGGCCTTTTTAAGTCAGTTATGATCTCACTGTTGACCGGTATTAACATATATGTGGCCCCTTATAAAATTTAAAAATATTGTCATTATTCAAATAGTTGTCACATTCGTTGGGGGAAAGTGTGTCTTTATGACAAGTTTTAGATTTTAGATCTCTAGAGACACTCAGTTTTGAATCATGGTTTGGCCCTTACAAGATATGAGTCTATTGGTAATTTATATTACTTTTCTAACTCTTTGTTTCTTCTGATCTAAGATGAATAGTAATATGCATTTCCAGCACTGAGGAGGAATAAATAATGTATCTGAAAAGGTTCCTGGCACTTGGGCCAATAGATAGTGTTTCTCTTTACATCTGTTTTTCTTACTTCTTCAGTTCTGAAACTAAGTGTTGTGTTTCCTGTAATTCATCATAGAATATTTATTGGGTACTCAACAAACTATTGAATGAGATAATCTAATCCATGTTAATATGGAAGACATAAAAGATATCTTTTTGACCTACCTTTATTCTGGGGTCAGTTGGTTATCTGCCCTTGATAATTCTGTTTTTCAGCTTATATGTCTCTTCTGTTACTCAAAAGTAACATCTAATAGGTATTGCTGTAACTGAGGATTATGTGTTGGTCCAGTTACGAACCTCATTTAAACTTACACTGACCTGTTACTTTGGTTCAAGTCTACTCCAAAGCTTTAGAGAATGAGTAATGCTATCTATGTATCCATGAGCAAAGCTGATCCTTGTAACAACTATATTCTTGATGGAAAAACTGAGGCAAAAATATCTTCCCTATAAATGCCTAAGATAACATAGTGAATTCCTGTGAGAGTCCCATTCCATTTTTTCCCAGGCTTTCTTTTTCGTGGTAACCATTGTTTCTTGCCACTAGAAATCTTTTAAAATAACATATAGAGGCAGAGGGAAGAAAAATAAATAGGGTATGAAATGTCCTGAAGAATTTCTTGGAAAAAATTAGGCAGGGCCAACAGGGAGAGAGAGAGCGCTTGGCATCAGTGGTCTCTGAAGTTCTCAAGAAGAGATCCACCCAGTGGTGATGACAGAGGACAGGTGTTGGAAGGCCACGTGGGGATGTCAGGTGGCTCCAGGAACCCTCTGGACAATCACACAGTTGCTTTGCATCCCAGTGCCTGAGATGACCAAAGTTCACGCAACCATCCTGGCTTTGCCTCCTCCTTGCTCACCTGTTATTTATCCTGCTCAGGCTCTGATTAAGGAGACACAGGTGCCCTACAGGGTGCACATTTTCTATAAATCACCCTAGCTGTCTGGCCTCTCCAGTATGTCTGTGATTCCCTTTGACTTGGGAATCCTCTCCCCAGAAATGGGCACAGGGATTTGGGCATCTGGCAGGGGGTTGGAGCTAGGGAGAGGGAAGCGTATGAAGAGAGGCCAAATTGCTGCATAGAGTGTGTTTGTGGAAACGTAAACAGTTCACATGGGTGAGTGTTTCTCAAATTGGAAGCCTTTGAACTTGTGGGGACCATGAAGGTGTTATTGGGGTTGCTGTGAGTTCTCTTTATGCATTATTGTAATTTTAGTTTCATTTCAATTATAACTCTAAAATAATGAATATAAGCACATCTTGGGCCATCAGTGTGGCCATCTCCATCATCAAATCTGCCCTGAGAAGTGTGTCTCATGTCCACAGCGCTGTGGGTTTTATTACAACATTATGACTGGTTGCACCACATTGATATTGTTTGAATTCTACTGGCTTTTATAAATTTATTTGTATTTAATTTATAAATAATTTTTGATCTGCAGTGTTTAAGAGCTGTCAGCATAAGGAGTTTTTTTAAACTAAGTTTTGGTTTGTTCATATTTAATAACATTATAATGGGATTGAACTGAAAGAGTGGGCAATTGAAAGAATATATTAAAAGGAGTTCATATTTTACTCAAATTTAAGAAACAGTTGCTGGAGTGGGGATTGGCAATAGAAAGTCAGATAGTAAATATTTTAGGATTTGCAGATCATGGGGCCAAACAGAATAATATGTGAGTGTTTATATAACAGAAGAGAGAGCAAATTTCCACAGTTTTGTTGATAAAATACATTGTTAAATGTTAACTATATTTTATTATAATTGTTTTTTTATAACATAGGCCTACTAATGAAATTTCATTTTTGGGGGGAGAATAACATTTCATTTAACTGGGGCCCAAAGTTAGTGTTCTTTATCACATAGATTGCCAACATTATCTTTACAAACTATTCTCAGCTGTGGGTTGTGCAGAAACAGACCTGTGGACCATGTTTGCCGACATTTGAGTTAAATTATAAGGTATTTTTTGGGGTGGAACAATTTACTGCACCTTTTCAAATTGTTCTGTCTTCTGTAAGCTCTTCTATAAACATTAAAAGCAGCAACCTCTTTGGACCGTTGTGAAGATTAGGTGTGATCACTCACGAGACATATTTGGTCACTTTCTTATCATCACCCTCATTAAATTTCAGGGAATATTTTATACCTACTTTGGAAAGCAGTATGGTCACTGGAGATTTGGAACGGGAAATGACAAAGCTGGAGGCGCAATTTAGAGGCATCATTTGGTAACAGCAGGAGGGATGACTCAGCACAGAAGAAGGCTAAAGTGCAGGAGTCTGGGGAGAGCTGTTAAAATAACTCTCAAACCTATCGTGCCCCCGGATACTTCCATCTGTGGCAGTGATGTCCACTGCAAGTGAGTGTAGAAGCCCGGGGTGGCAGGCAGAATAATGGCCCCAGATGTTGCTTTACATAGCAAGAGGCACTTTGCAGATGTGACTAAGGTTAAGAACCTTGAGATAGAGAGAACATCCTGGATTGTTTGGTCTAGTCTAATCATATGTGTCCTTAAAAGTGGAGAACCTTGCTTTACTGTGTTACTCAGAGAGGGCCTATATGGTGTTGTTCTGGGTACTTGTCAAAACTTACCGGGAAACTTTCACAATGTTTGGAGCCCTGTTGATTGGCCCTAGGCTCTTTTCCTCCCACATTGGTCCATTCAACATTTGGAAAAATTGGGGGGAAAAAAACCCCAACAACAAACACCCAGTAGATTCTAGATAACAATAAGTGTTGTCTTCTGATCTGAGATGGAAAGAATACTTGTGGATCCAAATAAGGGAGCTACCTTAGTCTAGGGGATAATTGAGATATAGTAAATTGAGTGATATTTATAAATATTTCATAAAGTGATCATTTCTGATGAGCAGAGTTGTGCCTGAGCAGGTGGGAGCCCATGGTAGCAGCTGGGATAGGTTATATGAATGAGAACAGAGACGGAAGGAAAGCAACCCTGGGTGGGGAGGGCAAGGACCTCCATTAGCTTTGACATTTTCTTCAGGGGAAGTCATGTTCTAGAGGAGCCTTTCCTAAGACTGTGGGTACCAGACTTGGAGCTGCTAGACAGAATATCTCATTCATTATCACATATTTTAGCTGAACCTGTGTAGTAACTCATCAAAGTGCCTGACAGCAGTTTACACATAAGTGTAAACACACAACTCACAAGATAGCTTCAGCTACTTCCAGATTGCCATAGAATCTGAATGGAGTTTACTTGGTTCTTAAACAAATCCTTCTTGGCCACAAAAGCAGAAAGTCAAGTACGATCAGCATCACTCTGTTTATCATCACCACCATCATCAGGGGCAGCAGCAACAATAACAAATACTTCATCCTTCCAAAACAAAGTACAGTTTACAAATAACTTCATGTATGTGAAATCACTTGTTCTCTTTAGTCTGCTACAGCTCGGTGGAATATGTCAGAATGTTTCAGGACTCTGATCCATTGCCTAGCATAGGTCAGCCCAAACTGTGATGTGCAGCTAACTACAACATTTAATCAGATTCATTTCCGAGGCTTCCTTTCTTAAACAAGTCTTGCACATAAGGATAAGGGAAGTTGACTGGTCTAAGGAATGAAAACACCAAGGATTAAAATCTAGAAGTAAAGAGGAGAATTCTGTATGTTTGGATTAAGTTTCCAAGTTTCTCCAGTGATAAGGGTGATTTGGTATATAAACAGCGATGAGATCATACATACTAATCATGATTTGTATCATCTAAAACAAAACCTGGGACAACTCTTGGAGAGAAGGGCCACTGTATGTTGGCAACCACAGGTAAGAAGAGAACATCATCATCTTATACATCAGTAAGAGCAAAGCAATAGCACAAACGTGCCTGACTTGCCCTGTGTGAGTTCAGGATTGTGATTTTGGGAAATGTGGCTACTAAGTACTGGCTTCTACTTTTTCCATGAGAACTATCAGAAGATTAAAAAAGAATCAAAGAAAAAAAATGGTAAGATGAACTAAGCTCAGATAATTAACTAAATCTGTGAGTAACCGAAGCCTCTGGATGGTTGTCCTGAGTTTTTGCTGCAAAATACTGGTTTGCAGTATTTTAAGGACTTGATAGAATTTTATTTTAAAGCCATGACATTAGCACGGTTAAGCCAATCAATGTTTTTTTTTAATAGCCTTTTTAAAGGTGGCTATTTAATTGTGCTCTGTGGGAGGGAAAAGCACACGAAGGCTGGGAAACATCTAAAAATGGCTGAGTCAGGTCTTTCAGAAAATACTTGCAAGTGCAAATTTCTGATGTGAGGTTACTGCTGTGGAAGTAGGGTTAAAGTGTAAGTTCTAAAGGGTTTATTCTCCAGTGGAAAACACTTAGCTCTTATGTAGTAGATTCATTCAGCTCAGTATCAGCAAAATATTTGGAGTTTTCCCTTACCAGCAGCATAGTGAGAGTTATGGTTTCTCTTCGAGGAGAAAGTCAGTGGTCTTCTGACTTTCTAAATGTTTGCCAGTGGTGGCCTCAGTTATTACACTTAGAATGTGCCCAACACCTGGATGAATAGCAAAAAATACCACTAAGTTTCCAACATGTTTGTTGTTACAATGCTTACATTCTTGGCAGAATCAGCATAGTTAATCTCGGTCTGCATCACTTACTGTAATGTGATGCTTTATTATTTAAGAAATACTTTCATATATGTTATCCTGTTGGGAACTCCAGAATAACCATGTGATACTAGGAAATTACTGTTAGTTTCTGCTTTATAAATGTAGAGACCGAAGTTTGGAAATATGGAAGGAGGTTTACCCAAACTTGGTTGAACAAATCCAACCAACAGTGCTGTAGAATGCTTTATATCTCCCAGGGGGCTTTCAAAAATATTTTTTAGTCCCTGCCAACAAACTAGTGAGACACAAATCTTACCTGTTCTCCAGGGCTATTTCCATGAAATTTTGTTAAGTCTTGCATTGTGTGTGGAATGGTTATACAGATAATTTGGGGAGGGGGGGATTAATTAACCAATGAAAAGGAGTATTTAGACTTGTTTTTGTTGTGATTTGTTTTTTGAATGGGGAGTTATTGTGGTTTGTTTTCTAAGCCTTTCACTGCAGTGTTTCTTCACAGGGCTGTATGTGGCTTATTACCCTGTCGTGCTCAGTTTCAGCCCGAAGCCATCTGTGTACACACAATGGACCAACAAGAACTAGTTGGAAAGACAGGTTGGTGATGAGAGGACGTGCCTGGAAAGTAGGCTGCCACAGCCACCTGTGGCCAGGCAGGACGATGCTAGGAGACATTAATACCTTTATATGTGACCTGATGCTTGGCTACTCCTGTTAGCCAGTGGCGGGCTTGATAATTTGTTGTTTTCCTTAATTTATTAGAGAAAATATCCTTAAATTTATATTAATAGAAGCAACACTAGTACACAGCACTGTTTAGGTTTTAGGTGTACAGTATGATAATTCAACAACTGTAATATACTGCATTATAAGACCCACTGAAAGTCTAATGTCCATCCGCCACCTTTACGTGATTTATCCTTCCCTTTACCCCTCTGGTAAGCACTATTTTGTTGCTGTAATCTAAGAATTGGTTTTTGTTTGCTTTGTTTTGTTTCTTGACCTCCTGCATATGAGTAAGATCAAATGGTATTTGTCTTTTTCCTTCTGATTTATTTCACTTAGCATAATACTGTAAGTCCATCCATGTTGTCACAAATGACAAAATTCCATTTTTTAAAATAGTTGAGTAGTATTCCAGTGTGTATATATACCACACCTTTCTTATCCATTCTTCATTTGATGGCTATTTTGTTGTTTCCATCCTTTGGCTATTGAAAATAATTCAAAAATGAACATAGAGTGAATATACCACTTTGAATTAGTATTTCCATATGCTTTGAATGAATACCCAGAAAAGGAATTGTAGGGTTATATGGTAGTTCTAGTCTTAATTTTTTGAGGAGTCTCCATACTATTTTTCATAAAGGCTATACCAATTTACATTCCCGTTGACAGTGTACAAAGCTTCCCTGTTCACCACATGCTTGCCAACACTATTTCTTTGAGGAAAGATCCTTTGAAAATCTCTAAGTCTCTTAAAATTAAACTAAGAGCAACAGAGTTTCCTGCCTGTATCTCAGTAATTTTTGTTGAGGATTGTCAGTGAGAAGTGTGTTGGTGTCAGAAGCTGGGTGGCTACAAGGGACGGTGTGGTCCTGAGCCAAGGCGAGAATCTGGAAGTGCATGACACGTGTCACAGAGCTGCCTTAGCGCCCTCACTCTGCCACATGAGCCTTAGGCATTTAACCTTTCTGGGACTCAGTTTCCTTATAGTAAAATTGATGTAATAGTGTTGGTCTTAATTGGCTGTTTTAAAGGTTATCTAAAATAACATGTGAATATGTAAATACATATACAGCAGGTGCTCAATAATGGTGACAGCTCTTACTACACTTCCTGTTACTCTCACTAACACCGGTACATTCAGGATAGGGAGAGCAGGAAACCAGGGTAGCTCTGGTATGCCACCTTTCCCACCCTCCTGGATCCTGTTATTGTGGCAGAAAGGACAAGATTTTGATCAACAAAACCATAGTTACAAAGCCATTTCTCAGATATTTTAACTGAAGACGTAGGGAATGGTTCCTAGGAAACACAAGGATTTTACCAACAGTATTTTTCATCGGCTTACTACATTGAGCACTGGAATTTTTAATTCCAGGTATTTCTCAGGGGCAATTCAATTGTTCAGCCACTGTGGTGACCTACCTTAATTTTCTGAATTTCAGTCTGCTGTGAAAGTAGGGACTATGCTCACTCAAGTCATAGAAATGTTTGAATGACACAGGCCAAATACCAGTGACTGTGTCTCTTCTGTTTCCTTGTCCCATTCCCTGACTACAAACATATACAGCTTCCTCTTGCTTGTTCTTTTTGTAGTAAATGGTTTGGTTATAAAGACACACCCAGGGAGTCCATGCTTTCGTTTGTTCATTTATTCAAGGGCCTTTTCTGAGCACATGTCAGGTATTGACCTGTTTAGGGAAATGCTTGGGTTCCCCAGGCATTGTAATGAAGAGCACATGAATCACGGGCTCACACATGATCTCGCAGCACATGAACTTTGTAAGTGGAAACAGTGGGTCAGGAAGCAGAGCGACGTCCATCTCTGTCCAATGAGAGAGACTGAGCTTGCAGCAGTACGCTGCGGTCTGGGAACCTCATTATGAGCAAGTTGGAGACAAACTGGAGAGTGTTCAGAGAAAGGCAACAAGGATGATAAATGGGCGGAAAGACTGATTTATGAAGACTTACACAACGAAATATGTATTCTTGGATCAACAAAGACTTCAGAAGAAATGTGATCACTATCAACAACTCTCTGAAGGTTGTGAGTACCCCAGAGGCACACATGATGTTTAGTCCGATATTTGAAATGGTGACAAAAACTCAGAAGATGGCAAATTCAACCTGCAGATGAGAGAAATTTGAGGCCAGCGAATCTATCTGCGCTTTATTGGCAGAGAGTAGCCTGGAAGGGTGACATCCTTAACCTATTTTTCTTCCTATGTATATTTCTGCAATTGTAATTATGTACAATCATTTCTTCTTTCTTTATGTTTGGAGATTCTATGTGTGCTTCCTATTTACACACACCTTCCCTGAAGATGTCAAGATTGAAATATGTGATGATTATTAATTTTTTATCTTCCACTTCAAAGACTTGAAGATAAAAGCAGTTGAATTGTGGACAAAGTGTTCATGTATATCATATAGTATATGTAGATATACACACACACACCCCAAAGTTTGTGTGCTTAACCTGTGTTGAAAGTCATTGTCACAGTGTAGGATTTTATTCTTGTGAAAAGTCATATGGGTGATTCTTTATAAAACTCTCCCTCACTCATTTGATCAACAGATTTACACACACACACACACACACACACACACACACACACACTACACATACAGGATATAATACAAAGCTTTCAAAGATATAAAATCAATTTAGAGGCAGAATCCAATCTCATGCAATTTAATTTAGTCTGGATTTCTGCAAGAGAGCTATTTTTTTTGCTGTGGGGTAGAAGTATAATACTTCAACAAAATAACCCAAGTGGGACTGGGCCTAAGGTTTGGGTTACAGAAATCCTCAGAAAAGTTCGGTCCTATGGACTGACAGGGCTGTTATCTCTCAGTATTGCTCACTGTACATGCTGGAAGAGGTAACTGAGTCCAGTGGAAATGGAGAGGTAACAATGGGAAACTGACATGAAATCTATTAAAATACTGTTGGCTCCATGGCCCTGATTTCCACCGATGATTCAGTGGGTTTCTGGGCAGTGGCTCTAGGTTTGGGTGGGGCTGGGCTTCAGGCAGTGTCTGAATGCACCATCCGGGCTCCAGCTAGGATCTTGGGTCCAATGATTAGCTCGGGGTGGACATGTAACCTGCACTGGGACAAAGACATTTTCTGAGAAGATTGCCCCCTAGATCTTCTCATGGTCGGTCTAATACGCAGAAAGGAGGGTGGAACTTCTGGGGTTTGCTCTCCTGATGGGAATTAAGCCTGAGAATTAGGGCTGTGTGTGGTCAAACCAGAGCCAGAGGAAAATCACGGGTAGGTGGAACTAGAGCCCTGACAACAATATCATATCCAGATCAAGCAGCATGAACTTTGTGTTTAAATTTAGAGCTAATAAATGCCCGTTATTGGTTAAGCAGCTTTGACATAAAGAATACCGATTGCTCTTGAATAAGTACCAAGTGGTGTGGGGGGAGATACTGATTTATTTCTAGGTGTGGAGGAGAAAAGGATTATGTGAACTTGAAGAGTAGTTATGACAATGCTGTAGCATGGAGTGGGATAAGTAGCAAAGGGCAGGAAGTGACTCATAGTCCTGTCCACTGGCTTCCAGGCACAGGGATGGGGTCCCACAGTGTACCCTCTAAGCCAGCCTGCCCTGTTTGTCTCATTATCCTGTTTGTGAAACAAAACCAAGGCTCAGATGAGTTAAGAAACTTGCCCAAATCAGTCACCCAACCAGTGGGACACCCAGGATTTGAACCTGTGCTCTACCCACAACTCCCCCCTTCAGGTCCACAACTTAGGTTCAGAATATCAGGTTTTCAGTCTCAGTTTTAGCTGTTCAACAAGTTCCATTCTCTGTGCCTCAGTTTTCTCCAATGTAATAACACTGATAATGCCCACAGTTCAGAATGATGTAGATTGGTGTATGTGAAACTCTTTGAAACTGTAAAGGGCAAGGTGAATGTGAGAAATTATTTAATTTTATTTATTCTATCATTTTTATTGGGAAAGGCATCAGGTAATTTTTTTTTTTTTTAAATGAGGCATTAGCAGGGATAAAGTGAACTGTGTAGATCAACTCTGGCAAAGTCATGAGACAACCAAGCTCAAGTTACTTGTGCAAAAAAAGGAAAATGAGAGAAAAAAGAAACTGCCTCTGATATTTTGGGGAGTAAGGTCCAGGCTAGTGTTTCTTTGTCCATCTATCCTTCCATTTAATCAAGGAGAAATACAGTCTGATAAGTCCACTTAATTTTCTTACTCCTGCTCAACTATTAACTTTCTACTGCAGTTACTCAACATGTATAATTTTTCTAGTTTTCCTGTCCAATATAGCCTTCTTTCTCTTCTTGCCACTTTTATTCTTATTTCATATATATTTTTAGTTTTTAAAATTATATGTTTCTTGAATTAAAATATAAACTCCATGAGGGCAAGTCTCCCACACCCTGCAGTGTCTAGCATATACTAGATGCTCAAGAAAAATTTACTGAATCAAAGAATGAACCCTGTTTTATGTTTGCAATATCTGAGTTGGGCAGTGTACAGATTTTATCTGAAAGAAAAACCTTCCTTTCCACTGATTATCTCACTGGAAGAGTTTGGAGATTGTCACTAAATGTTTCTACTTGTCCTCTCAGCCTCTTACACGAATCCAGGACCCTGGATTTGTCTCCTCTTTCCGGATATCTCCCCTTACTCTTTCTCACAGTCCCATTAGTCTGTTTCTTAACTGCTTTCCTCTTTTTAGGGGGCTGACTTCATTTTGGAGGGTGCTATCAGGCTTATTTTGAGGTCTGGTGTGTCACTGAAGGGGTCTTATGTCTTTCAAAGTGTTCAGAATGTCACATCTACAAGAAAAATCTTGCCCCTTCTTTGATGCACCAATGTGCTTAAAAGTCTCTCTTTCCTGGGTCATTTCATGGACTGCTCCCTTTCCAGAAGAGGATGAGGAAGAGCAGGAGGGAAGAGAGAAACTGCAAAAAAGAGAACATTTCAACCTTTCATACACATATTTCCAATTTCCTAATTAAGAAAGGTGATAAAAATTTAACTCTTGATTTTTCTAAACTGGTCAGAGAACATATCTGGCAACAGACCTAATGTTGGAATTACTAACTTGATTTCACTCATCCTTACCTTTTTTTAGTTTACAGATGCTTTATACCTAGCTCTGCTAATCTTTCTTACCCTAAGTAAATTTCACCGACTTAGTTTCAGTGGGTCTCAGATAATGAAATGACATTTATTTAAATCAAATCTATATTGAATTAAAATATTTATTGTGGGCAAATGGAACCATAAAATCAAGTGGTGGTCCTAGGCAAAGGATAGCTGAAAATTTTCAAATTGGTAAAACAACAGACTCTATGCTATTTATTTCAGTCCTTTAAAATTTCATTTGGAAATTTCAGAGAACCAAAATAAAGAGGTGAATAGATGCTATGAAATCACAATATCTATCTACTCCATGCCAAGGTCCCCCTTTGCAACCACATTTCGGTGCTTTTCCTGTTCTGGAGGTATAGATGGGAGATAACTCCTGGGTGGCATTTGGGTTAAATCCTTTTGTGTGTGGGTGGAAAACATGTGCCTCCCTGGCATCCCCTGTGCAGCCCTTCTTTCTGGAGGCTGGGGCTGACCTTGTGGACTCAGGGCTCCCCTGGGTCATAGAGAGCCTGGTGTCAGGTTGTGGTTCAGCAACTAGCCACCATGTGATAAACACGGATGATGTGGTGACTCCTTCACTCCTTGGTGCTTCAAAACCTGGGCAAATCTCACCAATGCAGGCTTCCTGGAAGGCTTTCAGCATTTCCTGCTTCTGGCTGGAAACCTAGAGACGCCAACAGTGAAAAATAACAGAGTGGAGAGAAGTGCACTGTTAGCATGTGCTGGTGATGTGTAGGGGAAGAGATTTCATTTGTGAGTTGATTTTAGTTTTAAGTTGACCACTAATCTTGCTATATGACTTTTAGGGGAAAAAAAGGAGTTATTTTTTTCAATCATGATATTATTCATGTCATTGTTTTGACTTCCAGGTGAAAGCTTTGTTCTTAAGGACATCATTTCTTTCCTTCTTGTCAAATTGTGCCAATACTGATTCTTAAACGCCAGGAAAGGTTAGGTGTACAGGCAGAAGACTAGATGCAGATGGAAAAGGAGGGTTTTTGAAGATCAACTAGAGTACAGACTTTAAAATGCTTTTTTAATTGCTATTATCTGTATTTCTGGACTATCAAATGCCAAGCAGATATATGCAAGTTCAAAAGGCCGGCTGCAAGAATGCTGGGGTCAAGGTGTTTTCATGCAGAGAAATACCAACCAGCCAGATTTTCAGGACTGATGTGGGAAACCATTGCCCACCTGCATCTCTGAGTGCAGTTTGACTTTGAATATGGAAAAAAGATTGAATCTGCCAAATCATCTATTCATCTATGAATGCCTGGTGATCCATCTTAATTTTCCTGTCTTTATTAATCTTTTCTCTCTAGTTTTGCAATATGCTTTGACCGTCTTGTTGCATTCATGGGGATGTATTTCTGAAATCCTCATTCTTTTTCATTGTCCAGCTTTATTGAGATGATAATTGACATATAACATAGGGTAAGTTTACAATGTATACAATGTACTTCAAAATAATTACCAACACAGTGTTACGTAATTTCTCTTATCACATCACATAATTACCATGTCTTTTTTGTGGTAAGGACACTTAAGTTCTACTCTCTTGGCAACTTCCAAGACTATAATACACTATTAGTAACTGTAATCACCATGGTACTGTCTTGAATTTATTCATCTTTTAACTGGAAGTTTATACACTTTGACTGACATCTCTCCACTTCCCCACTCCCAAACCCTGGTAACCACCATTCTATTCTCTGTTTCTGAATTTGGCATTTTAGATTTCACATATAAGTGAGATCATACAGTATTTGTCTTTTTCTGATTTTATCTCATTTGGTATAATGCCCTCAAGGCCCATCCATGTTATTGCAAATGGCAGGATGAAATCATCATCCCTAAATAATCCTCTGAAAGGATTTGATTTTTTTCATAAAAAAAAAAGAAAGATTTGACTTGAAAAGTCTTTTTTTCTCTTTTAGGATTTATTTGTTTTTATTAGGAGGTAACATTAGTTTACAATACTGTACATGGCCCAGAAGTGTAGGGTCACACCTCTTCAGATGGACGTCACCACACCACATCCACCAGGGCACCCATAATGACTTGAGAATTCTTGCTTGTGAATTCATAGCTTAGCAATATTATGTGTAATATCACAGAAAGCTCTTTCTATTACAGAAACAAATGATCCCACTGTATATTAACCTGTTTTCCAGTAGATTGATAATTTATAAAGGCAGAGGATTAGGAAATCATAACCTACTGAAAGGTAAGGAAATTCAGCTCTAGGTGAAAGTGTGTGAGAATGGACAATCGGTTTATTTTGTGTAGCTCTGAAGGGTATAACCAGGACGAACAGGTCAAAGTTATCGGAAAGAGAATTCCCATACAAAATACAGCGATTGCTAACAGTTCAAAGTGTTTAAAAGGAATGGGTCACCTAGGAATGTGACCAGCAGACTCTAGAAGGTTGTTCATTAGGACTGTCACAGAGGAATGAACAGACATTAAAGAAATGAGGAGAGTGAGTTTCGGAATGGGTTGGCCAGGGGTAGGTGCTGGCCATATAGGTGTCTTATCCCAGTGGATCTGGGTTAGAAAACTTGGAGAAAAGAGGCTAGTGCCAGGAGGGAATAGAATAAAGTTTGTCTGCTAATTAGTCTCTGAGGTCTGAATAGATAATGGATAAGTATGATCCATCACAAATCTTGCCTGTTGCCTAAGGAATGTATTTGGCTTTTCAAGCTCTAAGAACATGTCCAAGTACTTATATTCTGGTGGACTCACAATATCACCCAAACCTACCAAGCCCTATTCTGAGTTTCCAAGACTGCCCTTCAGATATTGCTGGATTGATATAGTCATCTGGAATTCTACTTACCTTGTCTCCTTATTGGATCTTTTCTTCAATGGGGGCAAGTGGGAGAAGGGATGACAACAGCAACAAAAACTAAAGCCACAACAGCATGATTTATTAGAGGACATATTTCTGAAGAGACAAAAGCAGCTTCAACGAAGAGCAATCATAGACAGTTCAGAGTTGTCTCAGAGTCGATTCACAATTCATGGAGGGTTGGCTTCATACAAATAGCTGAGAAAAGCAGTTAAATGACTGTCTTCGTGCTCCTGGGGTGAGGCTGTGTCTAATCAGATGCTGTAGCTCTGAAGAGCGCTATTAATGACATCTCCACCGAATATCAGTTCAATAAATTGCTTCCCTTCATTAATCTGAGTGTCAGTGTCTGCATTAATGGTGTTTACACAGCAAAAGGTCTCAGGGAAGAGATAATAAGGACCCATTTTTAGTGACATGTGAGGGTGGCCCTGTAAAAACAAGCAAATATGTAGCTGGTCCCTTGACTCTCATGAATCAGAATCACTTCATTTCTTCTTTCTTCCACTTCTCCATTATTTTTGAGCATTTACTACATGCTAGGCTGTGTGCTCTGTCCTTACCTAGAAATGAACAAAAGCCTTGAGGAAGTTTGTAATCAGTGCAGACACAGAAATGATCACCCCCCACATGTGTGTATAATGGGTGATGAGACCTATGAAGGAAACATACAGATTTCTTTGAAAGCATAAACGAGGGAAACCAATGTAGATGGAGACTGACCGTTTTTCCAGAAAAATCAGGGCTTCAGACTGGAAGAACTTATAATATTTGTGGGTTAAGATGCCTCTTTTTGAGGGTCTAGCTAGCAATGAACACTGTGTCTATCATCAAATCCGTATGCGACTGTCTCAAGAAGGGCAAATTTCCTTGTTGACTATTAAATAAGAGTGTTCTCTTTATGATGGAGTTGGTGACCATTTGTGTATTAGCCATGTGTGTGTCCTGTAAATGAGAGTGGAGACACAGCATATCTCTGGCCAGTGTGTAATATTTAAGTGCTCACTCCCTTCCTTCCTCTAAGCCTTAGGTGGATTATAAACCATTGGCCCCATGGTGCAAGTGGCTGCTGGTATGTTTTGCTTCAGGCATCAGCTATGACTGCCGCTGGAGGGAGTTTTTTCCTCTGGTGTCTGTGAGGTGGCTCACCTGATTCAGGTGTTCTAGAGCTCTCCAGACTCACCCAAAGAGAAATCAAGGATCCTGAATTTGACTGGTTGTCAGGGGTGCTGAGGAGAGGGGCGCTCTTGCTGAGCACTACTAGAGTAATGCTGGTCAGGGAAGAGAACCTGCACATCTGAGAGAGTGCTGCTGCTGACTGGCGGGAGTGTGGCCGCAGCTGGAAGGCTCATAAAAGAGCCTAATAATCTCCTTTTACCATTCCTGCTTCCATTCTGTTGAGTGTGGAAGTAGATACTATGATGCATCCTCATGTGACCTGAATGTGTCATCATGTACATCCTCCCCCTCACTGATGACATTGAATGAAATCTCAGACACTATTTTAAATTCTGTCATCTACCTATCGGTCTATCTAAAACCTCATTTAATTCTCACAACTGATTACCAGAATGTAACTCCCAACCACGGTAATCCTCGAATTTATCCTTGTTATTGATGAGAAGATATTTTCCGGTTTTCAGAAGGAAAGAGTTAACTTAAAATACACAGTGTTCCCCTCTCCTGCCTGCCCACCTTTCTCAGAAAGTTATTCAGAATCTGACTGCCATGTTTGACTTTGAGAGCAAGAGGAGGCCTGAGTAGTTTGGGGAAATCTGCCAGGTTTTTGAGTTCACAAGAGCTCATAGTAATTTATGATTGTACATATGTCTCCCAACCATGGTCTGGAGTTGAGGGTGATGTGAAGCCTCATGAGGACAGAGATTTTGTTCACTTTTTTAGTCTTTCCTCTACTGACAAGCAAATGCCTGGTACGTAGCATAAATGTTTGTTGAGTAAAGGAAGATATTTTGTTGAATAAAAGAAGGAAACCCCAGGTTTTCTAATTGGAACCACTTATAAATCAGTGTGTAATCATGGGAAAGACATCAAATATTTCTGTTTCTAATTTACTCCTTGGTTTACTTAGAAACGAAATAGTGGTTGGAAGTCTGCTAGACTGTGAAAGTGGACAGTGGCCTCAAGACCTAAATATCTTTCATTGATTCATCGAAGGTAGTGAAACAAGCAAAAGTCACCAAGTCACCTTAATATTTCAGTGTGTTCATCTGTGTTTTACTATAATGCATGTCACCTAAAAAGTTAGATGCCCTAAATCTTCCTCCACTTGGCACTTGTGTTGTGGCAGTGGCAAAGAAGAGGGATGTCGTCAAAGCCTTTGCGAATATACTTGGTGTCTCTCAGTCTAGCAATAGCACCTTGGGATCCTGGGTGCCAGCAAGATGTCATCAGCCCCCAGTATTTTATGAGCCTCTTAAAAGGGTGAGTATCTAGGAATGATACTCGAGCGGTCTGTCAGGGCTTGTGCAATAACTACCTGGAGGAGCTGCTTCTTGGACTGCAATCAAATTGTGATGGCTCCACACAGCCGACGGAGGTTTTAATATCAGTCCAGTCCATCACCCACAGTGAACACTATTAATAACCAGGTAAAAGCCTTTGTGTATAAGCCGATTCCATTTACAGTTATATCATGTCAGGCGGATGTCAGCGTCCTATCTTGTCTTAGTCATAATGATGGCTAATATCATCCATACAGGATAATAGATGGGCTGGGAAGGATTACGGAGTTAAAAATCAATCAGGGCTTTCTCATACATTTCTATGCTTTTGTGGCTGGTTAAATCATCAAAGTCTCAAGATTGATTTTTTTGCTTTTGTAATCAATCCTTCACAATCTGTTACCTTTTCCCTCCTCCTCCTTCGACCCTCTTTTTTTTTTTTAAATAAACATGTAGACAAGAGTTAAATTCTTTCTCTGAATAAATACAGAGGTTCACCCTTTGCTCCAGAGGGAAAATTTATCACATTTTGAAGGCAGAGCTGAAAAGTTGTGTGTGCTACTGTAGTGGACGGCCAAGATATGGGAGTTGATAAGTATGAAGTAGTTTGTTCTTTTCAAAAATAAGTCATTTATACTTGGGTATTTGGTATTTTATTTTCATCACCTAAAGCAGAGGCTCTGTTTATATCTCCAAAGGAAATCTGGCCATAACATTTACGCAATGAGACATGTAAGTGGGAAATGCTGGCATCCTTGAGCACTAAGTGCAGCAACAGATCATGTCGCCTTGACTCTGAGATATCTATGGTATTTAAATGTGTGTGTAATTTACTGAGGTTCTAAGACACAGTGATGAGAGCGCTAATTTGATAGAGAACAGTTCAAAAAGAAAGCCATGTATCTGCTATTTCTGAGAATATCTTTGGACAAAAACTATAAAAATCCAAGTAATTGTCTCAACTAGGTCAATAACCTCAAGTAGATACATGAGGAATATAAAGGGGAGAGAGTGGGACTTTGAGATGAACAAGAGGAACACTTTGATGGGTGTATCTGAGGAACCAGAAGGAGAGCCAGGTGTCAGTATGATCTGTGATTGGGAGGTACTGCTACCTCCACAGCAGTTGGTATTGGGGAGATCCAACATGGAATAGCAGCCTTCCATAGGTGTGGGGAACATCGGAACCTGGAAAGGGATCATTCTTTCACCCATTCATTCACTAATCCCAATCCTTCACTAAACAGAAATCTACTGAGAGTGACGGATGAAAAAATATTCTTAAGCTCATTGTATTGTGGTGGGAAAAGGATATGAACAAATTATTTGGTGGCAAGGACATAACCTCCACAGCTGATGGGTATCCAAGATTGGCATTCTGAGTGGTGGGCAGGTAAGAAGTTTAGGGCTCAGTGGCAGTGTTCTGGGGACAGACTGGCAAGAACACTCTGGGAGTTGTGTCCATGCTGCCTCTGAACATAGTCTGTGCTACACCTCTTCCTCTTGTCCCTTCAGAATCATTCATCCTCCTTCATTCTGACTGGGCCCGATGTTGGACTTGTTTTCTCTCTGACCAGCAGGGAGGTCTGACAGGAGGTTGGAGGGAGGACAGAACTTGGGGGTGGGATATTTATTCCCTTGGAGCCTTCCAAAGCAGCCAAGAGGGCTGGCTGTGGTGCTGCCCAAAGGTCAGATGTCTCTTGAGGCCACCCACTATTTTTTTTTTAGGATATTACTAGAAATTTTATTTTTATTTATTTTTAAAATTAATCTATTTTTTTCCTTGCTTTGTTGTAGTCCCTATAGTTCTGCCACCATTTCACCTGTGAACCATCATCATATTCCCTTGTATTCTTCCCTCTCCTGATTGGATCTTGAGGCCACCCTCTTCACGCAGTTTCTCCTTCTAGGTTCTGGTAACCTCTCTTCCTTTTCCCTTTGGGTCTTCAATGCATAGTCTTGGGCTACTGAGTTGTCTTTTGTGGTTTTCTTATATATAATCCACACATTTGTATATTGTCACCTTTCAGACTTTCCTCAGATTACCTTGATTTTGGCACTGCTTCTTCCGAGCCAACCTGATACAAATGCCAGTTCTGCCACACCCTCTTTATCTACTCTGCTACTGCCCTAGTCTTGCAAGGTTGCTGTTCCAACCTCCTAATTCACTCCCTGATTCACTCTTGTGTTCCTACAGCCCATTCACTGTACAGCAGCCAAATGATCTTTTAAATACATAAATCAGGTCATGAAAATCAGTTTAAAACCCTTGAAAGCCTGCCCGGCACTTTTGTAAAATCCAAAGTTCTTACCCTGATTTAGGAAGCCCTTCATGAAATAATCCCTTCATTCCACTCTGACTTCATCTATGACTACTCTCCACCTCAGAACTATTTCCAGTCACTCTGATCTTCCCTGATGGCTCAAACACTCCAATGATTTTCCTCATGAACAACAAATGTCTGCTTCTTCTATCATCCAGATCTCAGAGAAGTCATGCATGACCACCAAACTGAAGTGATTAGTCATTTTCCATGACATCAACTTGTTTTCTGCATAGAGCCCTGCCTAGTGGTCTTGCCCCCCACAGCCCCCAGCTTCCTAGGTATCCATCTATCCATCCTCCCACTGGAATACAAGCTCTTTGGGAGCACACATATCTCACAGTATCTGACACATGAATGAAGAAATCAAAGCCCTCAGTCCTAGAAGGAATAGATAACCAGGTTACTAAGATAGAGATTCAAACTGCGGTACTTGTGAGGACCAGCTAGAAACCATTTTTTAGGACTTAGCTATGTGAGAATGTCCAGATTAAAATTCAACAGTCCTGCTAAGATCAGAGTCCTTCATCTTTTGTGTGTGTGCCATGGACTTCTTTGGAAATCTGAACAAGCCAATAAACCCTTTCTAAGAAAAATGCTTTAATGCATAAAACATGTAGAATCACCAGGAAATCCAATCACATTGAAAGAGTTATCAAATAATCTAAAATTCTGATGTAGCAATATTTATGCTTTATTAGTATATTGACAATAAAAATCTAGCAGTGTGTTGATAACTACCAGTATTTGGAAGCAGTGATGAAGGTAAATGGTATTTTGAGGTAGCTACAGTAATAGTAATGGTGATATGAAAAAATACATGATTTTTATAAGTCCCAAGTGTGCTAATTCTACTCTGTTTTAGATAGTCACATTTTAAGGAGATCTAAAATTTAGTTAAAACAATTTGTTCCTTACCCAGGTGTCAGATAATTTGAATTCTAACCATTGACCCTTTGAAGTCTTTTTAGAACCTTAGTGAGGCCACGTCTGGTGGTGGAAATCCAGCAGCTTTTCTGAGGATGGGCGGGGCCAGCAGAGGCGTGGACTACTGTCAAAGCCCTGCTTTTTGAGAACACTTGAATGACCCCAGTATGACCGGAGATCGGTGAATCTCAAAGAGCTGAGGATCTAAGGATGCTTCCTTGAATCAGATCCAAAACCACTATCCTTTTAAAGACTGAATTTCTCTGCTAGAAATCATAAGAGAATACTTTCTGGTGTGATGTTTGCGACTTCCTGCTTCCCAATAGTCAAAGGAGCAGTATAAGGAGGAGACTTCCTATAGCATCTCTGTGTTTCTCTTGATTCATTTTTATTCCCATACTCATCAGCACTGGGAAAATGAAATCCTGCAGTCATGCAGGACATTCCACACATATCTGTCACACACACACACACACACATACACACACAAAGAATTCCTCTTGAAGAGTTTTAGGGAAAGGCATTGAAACTCTACCATTGCATCTAGAATCCATAAGCACTTACAGATGGGGTTCGTTAGGTTCATTCATCACATTTATGATCTATAGACTCTTCCCAAAATAGTTTCTTCCTTTGGCTACATTGGTTGGGATGTGTGACTACATCTGTAGTTGATCAGGGTTGGAGATACTTCAACTCAACCCACTGAGAAGGGAGGGTTCATTTGTAGGTGCCCCCTGCTCCAGCTGCAAGGAAATAGGCCCAGAACTCCACAAACTTTCCAAATGCAAACTTGTGGCTTATTACTTGCTCGGATATCCTGCTCTTCATCAGTCAAAGGGTTTTCATAGAATGCAAATTTCCACATATGAAATCTCTGATAATAATGAAGGTCCTTTCCCCTGTGTTTTGTGGAACCAGACATAGAGGTTTACAGCCAGGGAAAGCTGAAGTTTTCATAAAGTCTGCCACAAGTTTGGGCCATGATAAGATTTTGATCTGGTCAAAAGACAGAGGAGTTTAAATCTAAGCACTGAGTAATTCAAGGATGCTGTAGCATCCTGCTGTGTTTTGAACTAAGAGTTCTTGGATGTACACAGCTTGGAAATCCTTCAAGTTTTCCTTCTTGTGTGCCACCTATCGGCTTGTCTTCTCATAGGAGGCTTTCCAGGGGTAACTAATCCTAATGCTTTGTGACAGATCTTGGCTTTGTGGCAAGTTTTCAAGTGGATTTGAACGCCTTTGGGTTGTTGAAATAATTCACTACAATGTAGCTTGACATGTGACATCTTATTTTATTAACCGGAGAAATTGGAATGGAAATCAAGAGCATGAAACATTCTTTGCTAAAATAAATCAGCAATAATTCCCTATAGGTTTGGAGTAGAAGTGAGGTTTAGTCTTATAAGCCTACCCTTATGACATCTGACAATCAAATTAAAACCAGGTGTAACCTGTATCACCACGGCCTGTCCCTTCCAACCACTTCCTGGTTTTTGTAGCTACTATATGTGATTCTGATAAGTAGCACATGCTCTCCTGGTAGGGACTTGTGAAAATATTTAATAGAAATCACAAAAGCATGCAAAAAGGGCAAAACCCCGCCTTTTGGTTTGAATTTACAGTGTTGAGTGCTGAGAGCTTGTTGCTCATGGGAAAGATTATTTTTCATCCTGTCTACTCCAGCCCAGCCAATTGTTGTGTGTGCCCTGGTGGCTCCAGGGCCATAGCTCTCAGAGAGGGTCAGTTTGAGACACATTAGGACTAACTAGGATTCAGTCCCCTTGACAGGAAGTCACAACTAAGCCCGACTTTAGGGTTGTGGCCCAGGGTCCTCCTGGCCGGCACCTTTTCCTCGGTTTGCATCCCCAGGTTAAATGCTTATTACCCTTTAAGCCCAAACTTTTATAAGTAATTAGCACTTGAATCTTCTCTGGGCTCAATTCTCATCCATTTTCTAACCAAATTCCCATTGAAATCAACAACTAGGTTTATTGATTTAATTTAGACTAATTTAATTTTAATCGATGACCAGCAGTTGCTTTCAGTAGAAGTTTAAATTAAGAAAGTCCCAATGAAGTAAACCAATGGATTTTGTTATTTCATAAATATTTACCTTTGAAATGCTAAGTCCACTTGTGCCTATAGAGGAAATGGACTTATTTAACTTAGAAAGCACAAGAGTCAAGCCAATGATTTGTCAGAAACAATAGAATCCTTGCTTTCAGACCTGTGAGCCCTGTCTACTGTCTAAAATGCTGTTCTCTGCATTGAGAGGTGATTGGTTTAAGAATGATTTCCCACAAGCCGCTGTATTGAACATTCATTCACCTTGGGAACCAAATCAGAGTGAGGGCAGTTTTGTCAGGGGAGTGGAATCCAACAGTACAAATGTCATTCATTTCTGATTGCTCAAAGGAATAGTCACCCCACCCCACATATTACAGAGCAAAAGTCCAGGCCTTGATGCTATTTTAAGGGGAAAAAATGATTAGGTTCTTTCGTGCTCTGAAATCTTTAGTTTACGTCATTCCCCTTGACTTTCAGAGACTTTGGAATAATTTGAAGACTGGATTTACATGCTGAAGACTTTGGAAAATGCTATGGTCAGAAATGACCAACATTAGCTCATGTTTTTAATTCTGTTTGGTACACTCCCCCAACCCCCCACCCCAACTTCTATTCTGAGTTCTAATGTCTTTTCATCCTGGCCAGAAGCTGCAGCTATTTTTCTCCATGCTTGACCTAGCCATTTATCCCACTTTCGTTTGGCAGAAGAATAGAAAACAACATTTGCAGCATCCCTAAATTAATTATACTTTTCTCAAGCTAAAGAACTGTGACAGAGCCACAAAACAGCAACTGAAAACTAATTCCTTAAAAGAATATGAAAAAAGGAAGTTGTATAAAATAGGGTAATTAATCTTGCAATAAAAATAATTGTTTACAGTTAAAATTAATGTAACATGCATTCCTCAGCAGATAATAAATTATGGACTTTCTCATTAGCATTTGAATTGATTTCCTCTAATTTCTGAGGAGCACATGAGCATGTGACTAGATTAAGTTTAATTGGACTACAGCTGGTGCTGATTGTATGCACACGGGGTGGGGGCTTTGCTGACTGATTGGCTGTCTGCATTTTGTTCCATTGTCTTTCTTTTTCTCCACTGTTTCTGCCCTACAGGTAGGAAGATGAAAATACTGGGATCTTAAAATGGAATCAACTAGAGGAAGGAATGCGGTATTGGGATAATGTTAGGCAATGAGCTCTTACTACGATTAGGATATAATATATGAGTATTATATAACCATCATTATTACCATCTTTCCTTCTTTATTATAGCGTTATTATTTTGTCGGTGTCCTGAGAATTCACCATGTGCTGGTGTTGTGCCATGTTTTTCACGTGTCATTTAATATTCACAACAGTTTTATTGTCGGTGTCATTATTCTCCCCATTTTGTGGATGAAGAAATTAAGGCTCCAAGGGGTAAAAAACTTGTCCAGGGTAGCGTAGGTGGGTGGGTAGAGTTGATATTAGAAACCAGTTTTTTTAAAAAAGAAAACAAAACCAAGGGATCGTGTTCTTAATCACTTTACTATTTTGATTTTTTTTTTAAAAATTGAGCAGTTTAATAATCCTGTTGATGGAGAATGAAAAATGGATACTCTGCTCCCAGCTACACATCTGGGCAGGCAGAATAGCAGCTATTGGAAATGGAAAACAGCTAAGGAGGGGTTTGCTTGCTGTTGATGAAGGAGTGTATGGACACCAGGGAGATAGGCAGGGTTTCTAATGGGCCTATAATTAGGAAAAAAACATGAATCCAATTAGTATTGGGATTGCTAAAAAGTGCGAAGAAACCAATACTTCTGAAAAGGTAAGGGGAAGAATTGATAAAATGTAGGCCTAATTCAACTTGGGTGTGTCTGATTAGAGCTGAGGATATTAAGAACAAAAGAGTAATTGTAGACTTTCAGTCCTACAATGTGACATTTTCTCTTACAATTAATTTCTTATTTAACTGAAAACTGTTTAAAGCAATTTGAAAAATAAGCTCCTTCAAAGAATTCAATGGGGCTTTGGTGGTGTGAAGTCTGTGTCTTTATCATTTGGGTAGGGGCTTAAGTCACATCCCAACAGGAACTGCTCAAGCCTTTTGTTTTGATATGTAGGAAAAGTTTTGGAGTAGAGTTCTTTGAAGAGAAGTGTAGCATTAAGTGAGTTGGTCAGGCTTTTTGTACCTCTAGCCTCTGTGGCTGTCTCCTGAGGTCTTGATGGTGTCTATGCAGGTGGCGCTTGGGAGCGTCGGTGAGGGACACGTGTGCTTGATTGTGGACACCTGGAGCATGGGTGTGCACGCATGCGTAAGTGCACACCTGAGCCTAGAGGTCAGGAATGTAAGAGTGGCTACGGGAGTTCGGGGAGGCTGAGCAGGCCATGAGCGAACACCAGAGAACCCAGAGAAAAAGCGTAAAAGATTCACTTGGGGCTCGGGGCTTGCCAGCACCCGGCTCCCCGGCCCTCCAGCCTGCCCGCCCTGAGCCTGGTTGCCTCACTATAAGAAGGTAAAATGAGGCAATTTTAATGCTTTCTTCCTCTCCGTTGCCATTAGCACCTGTGCTATAAGACTGCCTTGCCTGTAGCCAGTTGTTTACATGACATTTCCCCCTAGACTCTGCATTCTCAGAGGATGGACCCGCCTTACAGGGGATCAATAAATACACCAAAATGTGGGTAGTAGCCACAATTCTCAATAAAATTTTCATAAATCTAAATAAATTAGACCTAGAAAGATTTCCCCTATTTTGCAAATCTGTTTTACCACATATTATTGAACTAATGTGCATACTGCATTCAGTTATTCATAGATGCAAATGTGGATGTAGGTAATGATACGGAGAAATCTAAGTTGGTCTATCAGTATGGGCAAAAAAAAAGCAAGACTTGAAGAAATGTGGTATGCGAACTTATATTCATGCTACCTTTAAATATAAAATTTTTGATCAAGGTAGAGACCTGCCAGGCTGTTAAGCAGGAACACATATTCTCTCTCTCTCTCTCTCTCTCTCTCTCGTTTCTCTTCCCTTGCTTAAATATTAGCTATGCAAAAGAAACAAAGATTAGACACTACTGATCTGATAATATTTAGGTAAGCACATGGGCCCAGCAACACAGCACAAATACCAGGGTAACTAGCCAGCTTGGAGGTCACTTCGACGTTTTGCATTGATTACTAAGTTTCTATATGGCTCCCCTCTTTCCCTCTCTCCTCTTGCTTGGAATTGCTGAAAATATGTAATCCATAGCCTTTGTTTCAGTTTTATCATATGTTGAAATACAGCCCTGCCTACATTTCCCAATAAACAAGGTGCCTCACTTTGTTGAAGCCTCGCCTTTCACCTCGTTACGGCAGAGTGGAGTGTGATGTCACACTGCACCCAGTACCAGTCTGCCCATAAATGATACAGCTTGTTCCCCTTTGCTTCCTGGCTCCAGCACCAGGAAGGAGCTTAGTATGAAATTCATGCCGTGATGACAGATTTAAAAGTTGCTACAAGCGCTAACAGACAGCGACTGCAGTTTGTAGACACATACAACATGTACCGCTCTCTTGTATTTTTAAGTGATGACATTCTTCGTTTAAAGAGTTACGTTTATATAGCTCATTACTGTTGCCTGTCTATGAAATGAGGGTGGTAGAGAGAAGGGAAAAGAGGCTAAATTGGATATGAAGACATTTACCAGAAGAATTTTCCAAATGTTAATGAGCAGCTTGAAGGGCTGCACACGTGTGTTGGGACGTAATTGGGTTTGATGCCTTCTGGGGACTTTGAAGCTTTCTCACTCTGGCCCATTGTATTTTGAGACGTGGAATGAGCCCCTCAGATTTCTAACATTTCTAACACGTTGGCTCTGAAGATCCACATGGTGCTAAATTGTAAATCTGCAGACAGCCAACAAACAGAGGGCCAAGTTCCAGCAACTCTTGTTTGGTTTGGGCTTTTTAGGCAATTAAAAGAATGGCAGTCTCTAAACGTCTCTGGGGAAGTACCATGACTATTTGAAGAATTTACTGGAAAGGGGCAAGGAGGAGTTCCTTCCCTGTTGCTGAGGCTTTCCTGGAAGAAAGAATAGGCAATTACCTCCAAATGTGTTCTGAGAATTTGCCAACCTGTTCTGTTCCTTAGTCCCTGTCACCTTCACAGTCTGAGTTTTCTGCTGGGAAAGCATTGGGGTTTGTTCCCCACCTGAAACAACTTCAACTCAAAGTGAGCTCATGTCATAGTTAAATAAGCGTATATTTAAAAGGATTCTCTTTGCTCATTTTCCAGTCTTCACCAGAGAAGGAACAAGATACTCTCAGAACCTGATCAAAGTAGGCAGATGGTTCTCCTTGTGGATTATCTCCAGATTTCTGGCTTTTGGAGAGCACCACTCTGAGGACTGGTGAGGCACTGGGTGGGGTACTCCCAGACTCGAGTGCTCCTTCTCTGTCTGAAATAATGCATGGAATTCATGAAAAACTTTAGGTTGATAATACCTAGTCTGAGTAAATTTAGTGATGACTTATAATTCAGAAACTTTCACTGTACAGTGGCAGGTCCTTGAAGCTGGAGGTTATTGACTGGTGATTTTATGAAGTGATCTCAAGTTTCTTGAGGAAGGAGTGTAGATTTTCTGAAGTTGCTTTTGCTCTAGAATAAGAGCTAGCTTGGCCATGAGCATAGTCTGGAAAAAACAATTCCTTCCTTCCGCCTCAGTTCTATCCTTGAAGGCACAGGTTTGTGCTAGTCATTGTCTTAGAATGCTAGCTGAAGGGAAAAAGTGTAGAATTGTGTTGGCTCTTCAGAAACTGTTAACTTTCCATTTAGTTTCCTATTCTGATAGCCCATTGTTGCATTGCAAAAATACTTTTTGATTTTTATCTAACAATCGTCACCTCTTGAACATGAAGACCAAATGAAGTGGATATTATTTAAATGTGAACATTCTCAGTTTCTGCCTGTGGATTTAAACTGGGTAGCAATGGAAAGAAAAGAAGTCATTCTGAGGAGACGCTTTGTATTCTTATCTAAAGTTCAGAGGAACAATCTGGATGTTGAATGATTCTCCAAATTCAGCAGAGTCAACTACTGATGCCAATTATGATTGTCAAGGATCATTTACCATTCCTCTTCCTTCCCTCCTCAACAGACCTATTATGTGTCAGTCTCTGTCTCAGTTATCAGGAAGACATAAAAAAGTTTGTCACATTCTCTGATCCTAAGTAGGGTGTGAAGATAGACTCAAAGAGATAACTTGTAACAGGAGTGGTTTAAAAGTGCAGTGGTCTTACTGTGCTCTGGGAATCTGGCAGAAGAGCTCTCATGTAGCTGGGCTGGTCAGAGAAAATCATCACAAAGCCTCTATTGGAAGCATTCACACATAGTATCTCACTGAATCCTTTTAACATCATGGAAATGTAGGTATTGTTATTTTCATTTACCTGATGAGGAAATTGAGGTTCCCAGAAATTAAATAACATGCTAAAGATTCTGTGATAGAAAAATACAGTCAGAATTTGAACTTAGGTCACACTTGTCAAGGTGGGGAGCAACATTATAAGGGGATGATGAAAGACAAGGATTAGGAGGCCAAAACAAATTCTAGAAATTCAAAGTTTAATATGTAGTAGTGCTGGCGGGTTGATTTGAAAGCTTGGGTGGCCTGGGTAGTAATCAGGAGATAAGCTAGGTGGGGGGGGTGGGGGGGGTGGAGGGGGAGGGTGAATCTTGGAGGACTTGGAAAGGCTGATTCTAGTCAAGGGGACCGTTCAATGACCATCATGCTATGCTAGTTTCACTGTGGGAGCCCCCAGCACCTGGGACTCTGCTTGAAGCTAATAGACTCTCGAAAGATAAGAAAGGAAGGGCGGAAGGGAAGGAGGGAGAACATTGGGGTGGGGGTCGGGGGATAAGAGAGGGTAGGAGGGAAGGAGGAGGGTAGAAAGAATGAATTTTACTCCCTAAGGAGTGATTTGTGAATGTGTTTAGGGCCATCTAATCTTGCTACAGATGTTTGGGATGGATATGATTTTAGGCCCCAGAGGCAGAGTTACATGATAGTTTAAATTCCTCGTCCTTTCTATCTGTTCAAATTGGGATTTAGAAAATTTTTGACTCATGATGCATGCATGATTCTTGTGCAAATGTTTTGCTATCTTGCAAATTGTAGCCAATTCATGCTTCCTGAAAGAACATTATATCTGTGTGGGACTTTGTCTCACCTGGGTAAATAATGTAAAATGACTGGAGATGAAGTGCCTAATTGCTTGTTTAATGTTTCCAATATTTATACAGTTGGGACTGTCTTGATGCTGCTCAGCCTTAAAATTCATTCTTTCAAGCCTGTCTCCTAATAGACGCTAGGTTATTTTGGGAACCAGGGATGGTTATTGTGATAATGGCCAATTGCACACGAGTCATTGGGCTGCGAAGGGTCAGAGCTTTATGTGATCAGTCAAAAATTTGAGGAAAATAAATTTGAATTTCACTTTGACCCCTGAGGCCAGAAGAGTGCATGGTGCTCAATAGATATTTTCCATGTGAATGCTTGAGTATATTAGTTGATCAGACCACTTAAACTTGACCTGGCTGTTAGAAGGGAATAGCAATGAGTTAAAATCACTTAATGACCCTCCATAATTTTCTCAAATTAATGCCTGTTTTTTTATTCCTATTTCTGCCTCCTAATCTAGGTCCTTATCATTTTTAAATTGATTTTCTGCAGTAGTTTTATAACCTGTTTGCCTTTCTCCCACCATTTTTTCCCTCCTGAAAATAATTTTGAGCATGCTTGTTCATTAGTTTATTTGTTCATTTGTTTGTTCATTGAAAAGTAGTTCTGAGTGACTTTCCAATCACCTAGGTCATAATGGGGGAAGGGTGGGCACTTTACAAGGGATGAATGTCTAACATTGGAGCATGAAGCTTTCTGTACAACCCTGAACTCTGTAATGACTTTTATATTAAAATACCTAAGCTCTATTTTTGATTCTGAAAGTTGAAAGTTAGAGTGGAAAGAGTGTACAAATCCCTGGTGAAACCTCTCTTCCAGGTCCTCTAGCCTCTTTTGCATATTCCTGTCTTATTTTCTATTTTTTCCCCTATGGGAAAAATAGCATTCATCTTTATATGTAGAGCATCAATGGCTCCCCAAAGCAAATGATGTTTTGCTTACTCTTTCTGGTTTCTACTTTTCTGTTCTTGAAGTTTTTGCCTGCTTCCCACTCTGGACATCATTTCTTTCTTCTTTCTGCCAGTTCATTCTTTGACATCCAGATCAATTTCTGTTTTCTCCACTGAACTGTATTATATTCCAACCTATACTTATTCTTTTTTCCTGAGACACAGTATTTTCTATCAGTTGTATTTTCTGTCTTGTAATTATTTCCCATGTAAGTCTCTCCACGTAATTATTTCCCATGTAAGTCTCTCCACTCCTCCACTCCTCTTTATGGATTATGAATTCTTTGTTGACAAGAGCTCTATATTTTGGTTTCTGTGGGGGTCCCCAGCCCTCCATTTCACTTGGCAAACACTGAAATATGAGGGGTCCCCAGGGCATTGCTTCTTCCTTGGGTGAGGGTACAGTTGTGAAAGTGGTCAAAAACTATCTGTTATTAATTTTTTTTTTTTACAGAACTTAGTAGTAGAATGCAAAGAATAAGACAGTTATACATTTTTTATTTTCTCGAGAGATCAAAATGAAGATTTATCTTACACAGCTAGCTGTTCTTGTTATAGGAAATGGTTCCTTTGACTTCTGCTTCTTGAGTTATTGTTATTGTTAATTTTATTGATTTAAAACAAGACAAACTTAAATTGTTGATAGCTTTCATAAATCCATTATTTATGACCTATTAAAATAAAATTTTGTCACAGAATTTAAAGGGAGCTGAACAGCTATATTATGAAATCATGGAATCATGATTTTGGATGCTTCAGAGCTGGCTCTACTTTCCTGACCAGGAGTCTATATTGACAAAGGAAAGCCTATCAGGGCCAAATATTGGGTCACTGAGCAGCTCCTTATCAATGAATGGTGTGTGTGTGTGTGTGTGTGTGTGTGTGTGTAAAAGAGAGAGAAAGAGAGATCAATCCAGAGGTGTTGGCTTTATTATCATTCTTCACTTCATGAACTTTGAGGTGCCTAAACAGCATCTCCATTAAAGGAAAGAGAAACATTTCTAGAATGCTTTGTCTGCCAATGAGAGGAAATGATTTTCTGTTGTTCTATCCCATGTGTGGTCATTATCAGCACATTTCCAGCCAAGCTCTGGCTGGATCTCTCCTCACAGTTTGAAGCTGTGATACTTGCATTCATATTCTGCAACAGCTTGTAAAATTGTTTTCTGACTGAATTACAGTTTTCTATAGGGATTATATTATTTCACATAATAAATATGGAACACACCTGCTAATTGGCATTGACAAGGTTTTAAAAGACTGATTTTTTCCTTTCAAAATATATTGATAAACGTTAATTTTAGTCATCGTTAAAATTTTTGTCTAGTAGTGATAAGGAATACAGTGCAATAAATAGTCTAACATTTATTTTCAAAAGTTCTAATATAGTTTCTAGGTGACACTTTATTGTTAAAATGAGCATTCCATTTTAAATCTCATAAACTACATAAAATACTAAAATTGCATGCCATCAAAGTCAAAATCATAAAGGAAAAGACTATATTAAACATAAAGACTATAAAACATAAAGGAAAATGACTACATTAAAACAAAGCAATAATACAATAAAACATAATAAAGGCAAAAATTAAAGAAAATGGCAAAATATATATTATTTGGCTACATATAGCAAGGAGATTGTAGAGTTCATATAAATTAAAAAGAATGTAACCATAACAAAACATGTTTATATTATTATATATATTATATAGTAGTATAAAGTTATTTATATTTTAATATTTATCAACATGGAAAAATATACCCTATGTTGCCTAATGGTGCTTCAGTCACGAAGGTGGTCCCAATAGACTATACCAAATGTATGGGTTTTGTTGAACTGAAAACAGTTATTTTGACAATAGTTTTATTCAGAAACAAAACAATATGAGGGCAGAGTGGAAAACATGTTCATGGCGAGACCCACATACATTTCCCCAGTCTAAGGTTAGCAGACCTCTAAATAATGAATGAGACCCTTGCCTTAGTTGGAGGTGCAAGGCATGTTGGGTCCTGTAGTTTGTTGACTTAGGTTTGGGCACTCTTGGCTCCAGACCTGACTTAAATAAGATTCTAAATCCTAATATCCACAGTATAGGTTTTCCCGTCTAGGTTTGAGTAAATGCACTCTGTGATGTTTGCACCACGATGAAACTGCCTGATGACACATTTTCCAGTCAGCCCCTCAGTAAGATACTTTTGACTAAGTGTCCTGTGAGGGTTGAGAATTGAGCTTAGGGGTGTTTTGAAACTTCCCTGAGGTGTTTAACAGGGCTAGGAAGAGTATCCAAAGGGCAGTATCCAAAGGAGCGTATCCAGAGAGAGAAGCAGAGTTGCTGGGAACGCAGGCAACAGTGAAAGGACGTGCTCCAGGTAGAGGGACTGCTTGGTGCTGAGTGATTTTGACTGGCAACTGCCATTGAGAAGAGGAAGTGCCAGAAGCAGAGGCTGGTAGGTGAGGGGGATCCCAGGCTTTCAGTCCTATCTGCACATTGGCATCAGTGAGTGAGATGAAATACACAACAAACAAGCAAATACAAAACAAATCTATGCCCAGGTCCCATTCCAGGCTGATCTCATTGGTAGCTGTGAGGTGGGGGGTGGTCTTTGAAATTATATCTCCCACTCCTACTGCGGGATACCCTCCTGCCATTTGCCCATCAGATTCCCCCAAAATGCAACACCTCTCTTTTATCTAACAGGCCCCTGGGTGACTGTAGCTCTCAGCCTGGATCAGAGAGCCAGGGGGAAGTGTGAAGGGCCTGGTAAACCAGGCTAAGGAGTTTGGATTTGCCTTAAGGGCAAGGGAGTGCCTTGTTGAATAAACACATATGCCACAGGCCACCATTAATAACCTTTAAAGAGACTTTAGCGAGTTTGCCAAAGCACTGGGATTTTTATGGTAACCACCTGGGTATATAAATGTTTTGTGGAAAGGGGTGGGGTACAAGGAAGCACAGAAATAGATACGCTGTGGAATGGGTTATAAATCTGTACTTGAGCACTCTTAAAAGATGCCTTTCTGAATAGTTGTATGTAAATTGAAAACTTGTAAAGCAAAGCATAAAGCCACCTGGGGAGGTTGCTATTAAAAGAATCAGTGAAGTAAAGCCTACAGAAAATGTTAACAATAACTCCTAATTTATTTGTTCTGCTTTATTTGGATTTTCACATACAGTGTTGAGTTTTGAAAAGATGGCACACACATGGAATATTTGCATATTTATGTAAACAATATGAGAACAAGGGGAGCATTTGGGAATAAACAGATTTTTTTTCAGACTTTAGTATGAAGCCTCTTCAGGATATGATTTCGAGAAAATGACTTAACCTCTCAGAGATTTCATTTTCTCATTAATAAAATAATAACACATGCATCTGGTAAGTTTGTAATTAAGGATTGTAGATAGAGAGGTGAGTCAGGTAGCTAGCCCAGTGCTTGGTGACTACTGAGTGCTCAATAAAAGGTAACTATTATAAACCCCTTTTCAAAAAGAGTTTAAGGGACCTTAAAAGTGGTTCATGAAAATTGAATTCCTCCAATCTTTCCTAGATTCTGTTTCCAAATCAGATTTACGGGGTGAAAATGGTTGGTTGTTGTTAGATAAACAACAATTACTTAATAAAGTCCTGGAATAATTCAACATTACCCATACAAGATGAAAACAATTGTTTGGAGGTAGGTGAGCTCCAGAACTCAGTAAACCCGTAACATAATTCCAAGTGGTTAACTGGAAGTGTGTTTTATAGCTTATGCCTGTGAGCCCCCTGGGATGGGACAGAATTTGCAGATTTGCAGTGTTCTGTATCAGGTGAAGCTTGGGAACAATTTTAAGTTTTTCTATGGTCAGGGTGGACACCGAGAAACACCTGCTTTAAAATTTTTCCAAGCCTAAATGATTTCTTCTGTGCTGTGACATGGAATCTTGGGGCCTAAGCAGAGCAATTTTCAGGTACTGGAACCCACCACAACCTGCTGAAGGGGGACTGCTTTGGCTGGTCTTCCTGCAGAAACTTGTGCAGCTCATCCCCAAGTGTGAAAGGCTGAGGTGCCTCCAGTTTCCATGATAGAGACCGATGGCCATCTGCCAGTGCCATATTCATCCTTCAGCTCCCTCATGGAGAATTTGCTCTGAGGACCTCTTAGGATAATTTCAAACTTTCTGCACTCCAACTTAATGCCCACTAATAATTTCCCGTTGCATTTTAGAGTAAAATCTTGGTCTTTATGTAGTGTCGACAGACATTTTGGTTTGCTTGAGATAGTCCCCCACTTTGTACCAAATGCCCCTATGTCCTGTGTAATTGATAAAGCATTTCTTTCACCCACAAGCACATTCTGATGAGATGCCTACTGTACCATCATCCACGCTGTCAGGCCCATGTGACTAGGCTCCTGCCAACCTCCCAACTGCCTCCTGCTTCCCATTTGCTCACTTGCCGCCAGGCATCCGGGCCTCTTTTTGGTTTGTTGAAGACAGTAGGCTTTACTGCCTTAGGCATGAGTCCTGGCTGGGTGGTTCAGCCTGCAGATCTCATGTGGTTCGCTAGTTCTTATCATTCAGGCCTCAATTGAAACCTCACCTCCATAAAGACACCTTAACTGGCCACCCTGGCTTAGCGTGGCCTGCACCCCAGTCCATATACTATGACCTCATCTAGTTTTATTTCTTTCACTTTACACCATTATGTGAAATTATTCTGTTGATTCATTGGCTTGTTTGTTGTCCACCTCCTTCTGAAGACTGTTAAGGTCCCCAAAGATCCCACTCTTGTCTGCCCTGTTTGCCGTCAAATCCCCATTTCCCAGGACAGAACCTGCCATGTAGAAGGTGCTTGTTGAATTAGTGAATAAATGCACAAATCCAGCTTTTGCCTAAAAGTGAGGGGGAGAGAAATAGTTAAAATGAGGGATGGTTTAGACATGCCATTCATTCACTTGAAAAATGGCTTTATTGCGATTTATTTCACTTTCCATACAATTCACCCATTGAACGTGTACAGTGGCTTTTGGTATAGTCAGAGACTTATGCATTTTTTGCCATAATCAACTTTGAAACACTTTTACCCAAAAAGTAACCCCATACTTCTAGCCATCATTCAAGTCACCCAAACCCCCAAACCCTAGGCAACCACCAATCTACTTTCTATTTCTATAGTTTTGCCTATTCTGGACCTTCATCTAAATTATGCAATATGTGGTCTCTTGTGAGTGGCTTCTTTCACTTAGTCTCATGTTTTCAAGGCTCATCCACCTTATATCATGTCATTCACTTCTTTAGATTTCCAAATTCTATTCCTCGATCAAATTAGATCACCAGGGGCTACACAGTGGAATGCTGGTAGTTTATCTCAGAGGTTTTGAACCATGAGTGCACATCAGAATCCCCACCCTGAGGAAATTTCAGAAAACCCAGAGTATCTGGCTTTACTCTGCAGCCTGAGCTGAGAACCACTGATTTAGCTAGTTACCTTCATTGAATTGTTATTTAATATTATGCGATTGAATTTTATTGAACGTGGCAGTAAAGTTAGTATGAAACTTGCAAGATATTGTCCCCTAACGAGGCTGTTGGGGGATCAGATCCTGGACATTTTTCATTTTATGGGGTTAGGTGTAGGCCTATAGAATAATGAAGAAACATAGTGCCAGGGGTTCTGACTCGCTTGGAGTCTACTTCAGGCTTCTTCCTTTGTGATATTAGGCAAATTATTTAACCACATGGCACCTCAGTTTCCTTACCTGTAAAATGATCCATCTCCAAAGGGTTGTTGGAGGCCTTAAAATAAGTAATGTTTGAAAAGTACACCAAAAACTACAGACTGGGTGAAATTATAATTTTTTATTGTTGTTAAAAGGAAGAATCAGAGAATTTTAGATTTAGAACAGAATGGAGAAGGGGTAGTATAAAGTCAAAAGAATTGGCTCCACTTCTGGTGGATCTTGAACTGAGTAGCACCCTCAGCTATTTTGATTGTTCTTCCTCCTAGAACATGTTACTTGGACCAGGTGATAAGTAGAGACTTTAGATAAAAAAATTATTTTTCTTTTATCAGTGATTCTCTGACTCATTATAAAGACTCCTACAGCCTCAAATGGCTTCTAGGAAACAGACTGACACTACTCTGACATTACTTTAATGTGTTCATAACTACTACAATTCGTTACTCAGATCAAGCCATCTATTGTGACTTCTACCTCCCCATATTTGCCCCTTCCGGGGCTCTATATTATTATGAAAAATGTCTAAACATACAGAAAAGCAGAAGATAGTAGCATGAACAACCACAAACCCAGTCATACATAAAACCGCCAAAGTCTTCATCTTTTCTGAACTTTTTTTTTTAAAGATTTATTTATTTATACATACAAGCTGGGATACAGGCCAGAGGCGTGGGGTGGCGAGAGGGTTCACCAGAGACAGAGTGGGGAGCAGAACAGGCAGATCAGAAATACACTGCTGAGGGGAGCAGCGGGTGAGGCAGGAGAGGTCTGCCGCACCATGTGGGATTCTCCCTGGCTGGGCATCGAACTCGCTGCCGACAGCTCCACAGCGCAACGCTCAACCACTGCGCCACCAGGGAGGCCTTTTATGAACTATTTTAAGGAGCATTGTTGATAATATTTCACTCAAAAATTCAAGAATTATACATAAAATAATGACATTTTCCTACATAACCACAATAGCATCACACCAAATGAAATGAGCACTTCTCTAACATCATTTAACATTCAACTCATAGTCAGATTTCTACTATATTCTCCAGATGTTGTTCAGAGACACTTTGTTCAAAACAGAATGCGTTGCAGTGTGTGCGTGTACAATGTCTCTTAGTCAAGAATCTCTCCTCCCAACTTGTTTTTTCTCCATGACACGGACATGTTGAAGAGACTTGACAGGACATTTTACTTTCTAGATTCATCTGTTTCCTTATGGTGTCATTTAATTTTCTCCCCATCCTCAGTATTTCTTGTATTAATCTTAAATCTCAATTAGATTGAGGTTAAACAGTTTTGGCAAGATGCTTTGTGATACCAGGCGTTTTATTTGTTTTTTATTTATTTTTTTTTAAGATTTTTTAAAAAAATTTATACATACAAGCTGGGGTACAGGCCAGAGGTGTGGGGCGGCGAGAGGGTTCACCAGAGTGGGGAGCAGAACAGGCAGATTGATGGAAATACACTGCTGAGGGGAGCAGCGGGCGAGGCAGGAGAGGTCTGCCGTGCCATGTGGGAATCTCCCCGGCTGGGCATCGAACCCGCATCCCCCCTGCCAACAGCACCACAGCGCAGCGCTTAACCGCTGCGCCACCAGGGAGGCCCACCAGGTGTTTTATGTGTACCGGCAGGAGAGAGTGTACTATCAGAGTAGAGGGTCCTTATGGCTGTCTATAATTTTCATTCATTAGTATTGGTTTCTACAGTTACCACTTGAGAACTTACAAAGTAGGAAAAAAACATTTTATTGGACTGGTTGCTAGTAATACAAATTGTATTAATTTATGTGAAGTGCTCACTATTCTTTCCTAATTAGAAAACAGCACTATTATGATTATGTATTTCATTAAATCATGTGCCAGAATCACTTTGTGATAAGTTCTATTTACTCATTCCAGAAGACCCTGCACATGTATGCTTGCTTTTCACGGATGCTGTTGGGTAATATCAATTGGTATAATTATCTCCCACCTCCCCTAAGCCTAGAGAAACATTGTAAAACATTTTTTCTAATAGGAACTACACACACACACACACACACACACACACACACACACACACACAGAGTCCTTGCATTATAAATACCAGTGGTAACAATAAGAGCAATGGACTGTTAGGGGTGATATATTAAAAAAAAATTATTTATGATATCCAAATTTTTATGCCCTCTTTTCTTTGCAACACATAACAAGGAATAATGTGTCTATTTATTTATTTAGGATTTACTAAGAAATTATACTATTTGAAAGGGAAAATGAATGCAGGTGGAAAATCTTTGTATCTTTTTGTTCCACTCTTATTATTCAATATGGTTACAGGAAGTTCTCATTCATTTTCAAATTGTTTCTTGCATTTGGGAGTTTCTCCCTTTCCCCTCACCCTCCCCCCTACATTTACTGCTCCTTCTAATACAGTTAAGAAAAATCTAGACATTTCACACTGAGCCACCATCTTGATTTTCTTAGCATTAGACATTTCACTGCTCTTTGATTCTTATATTACTATTTTATTGGCCTGAGTCAATTTTTTTGATGATTAGAAAGTTGTAGCTTTATATATCTTTATATCTAGCAAATGTCATGCCTTGTACATCAAAGTATTTGTTGCTTATGTGATTTATATCTATTTTGCTAGTTCCCCTCCTCCCTTCTCCCTTCTTCTTTCTCCATCCCCCCTAATGCTTCATATTCTCTACCATTTCACTTTTTTGTGCCTTTAATTTGCTTGTTATTGAAAGGCAGAATGTATTTTATTATTATTAGTTTTGTATTTCTAATTGTAATTCCTTTAATCTGGAGTAGATATAAATGTTTGGGAAACAGCTTCTCCTTCTGCTTCTAGACTTCCTGAGGGATTTGTGTATCATCAAGAAAACAGAATCTAAAAAATCAGTTTTTTGCATGTGAAGAAGAGTTTGAAGAATTTAAGTAGCTTACTGTATTCATCTCTCCTGTCCTTCAGGTCCACTAAACAGATTGTATGACTTCAAATTTTGGTACTTCAGCAAACTTTCTAGTTTTTGTTATATCATCTTTGAAAAATGCTTACTTGATGAATACATTTGCAGTCAGCTCTGCATGCAGAGCTTGTCATTGTGAAACTGTTATTAAATGATCCTGGGTAATTAGTGCAGAAGGCAGTCACTTCAAGAAATAGAAGAAAGAAATATTCAGTTCATGCTACTAAATCATTAAGTTTGGGATTTTATCATGTCACTAATTCCCAGATTTCCTGTGAAAATGAGCCAACCTCAAAATATATATGCTTCTAGAATTTTCAAATACAGTGTTTAGAAAGGTAGATCTATTTTTTCACTCTTATCGCCCCCTCTCCTTGCCTCACCTGAAATAGGCAGATGGTTAACTTGACTCTGTAAATTTACTACCAATAAAAACTAACAAGAATATCTGCATTGAAATAGTTGTCTTGTGATATCACTTCTTAAATATAATAAATGAAACAGATATGATGCATGGCTTATGCATACTCTTTGCATAGAGGTGAAGGAGAGATTTACCATTTGGTATAAGATATTTACATCCGTTCATCAAAATATGACTCCCTTTGTAGTCTTCTAAAGCCATGCCTATAATATACATTATTATGGTAATTTAAAAATGGAACATAGAGTAGAAAAAGAACATGATAAATGCATATCATCTTACCCTTTATAGCTCTAGTAAATTTCGTACCTTAGGCAAGACTGAATACATTTTGAGTTCTCATGCAACAATCATTTTGGAAATGCGTCAGTCAACAGGCTTCCTTTACTCATTATTATTTAGCCTAAAGATCTGAGGAATCTGTTTTTATTCCATTATCAATTTATTTCCAAGAAATGTCCCTGCCTTTACTTATTTGAATGAACATTTTCTTTCTACCCATTTATAACGATTGTAAAATTAGACTCTGTTCCACCCTCATTTCATCAACTATTTTCGAGGGCTGCACATTTCTTTTTTCCACATGATGCATTCGTCCACAAATTAGAATAACAGATACTTTAGAAACAGCAGCTGAGCCTCTGAAAAAGTCCTTTTTTCTTCTCTCAATGTAAAGGATAGAGAATATCTTTCAGGTTTCTTTTATTTTCTAGGCATTAAATCCTTTAGTCCAAATCCTGGGGAAAATAACAGGGAAGGCATTTGTTGAATTAGACAAAGGGCATGTGATTTCGACCTCGGCAGGAACACAGACCGCAGCCTAGCTGTCCAGGCACTATCCTTCCCTGCAAAGGTGAAATGATTTAGAGGCCTAGAGAAACTTAATTTTTCTTGATCACCATGTGCAACCCGGAATTTTAATGGCAGGCATAATTAATTCTTCTGATGTTAATCATCAGGGCTGGGCTCCACAATTATCAGTCTGGTGCAGCTGGGGCATGGTGCAGACATGAAAAATTAGGAAAATGAATCAGTAATAGGGTGGCAGATTTAATCTGCATCATGAAAACAAAGTTAAAAAGAGGAAGATCGAGAGAATTTCAGCTGAAGCTTTTGTGCCAATGCACAGTGACAGAACTGAAAAATGTTGCCGATGTCCAAAGTGATTGGTAATTACCAAGCCATTGAATTTTTTATTGTCAATTTATCATTGCGCCAGAGGTTAAATTTAACATCTTCTTCTAAAGCCATCACTCTAAGAAGGCTCACTGTGCATCACGTGGTTCAGAGTCAGCGAAAGGTTAATCAGGTATTTCTTTAGTTTGCGTGTGTCTTCAAACTCTCCTTCCTCCTAGGCTGTGCCAGGCCACTTCTGAATGCCTGCCACTGGTGATTTTCCACGATTCCTTGCCTAGGACTTTCGGATAAATACCACTTTGTATTATCCACACACTTCCTTCTTGCTACTGGCATTTACTAAGAACCTTGCTGCAAGAAAAGAATTACTTTTCAAGTAAGAAAAATCCTATCATTTCAAGCCCTGGGGATGCTTCATTACAGTGGAGCTCAGACCAGAGTCTCTTCCCCACTTCCTCCTCCCACCCCCCCCAAAATGCTATTTTGTCAGAGACATTAGAAGAAATGATAGGACTTCTTCTTAAGACGAAATTACAATTCCACAACAACTTTGACGTAGATTTAATTCTCTTCTTTGTTTCTTTCTGTTTTGCACAGGATATCCCGTTATTAATAGTTGGGAAAAAGCTTAGTTTAAAAAGGAGATATTTATCTACAAGAATACTGACTACTTCAAATGACTGCTTCTTTAAAGAGCTATCTGAAATATTTAAACAGACTCAGATCAGATACTGAAGAAATACCTCTTCCTGCTGATTTTTAAAGAGTGACTTTGCTTAATTCAGCCACTGCCCCATATTTAATATCACCTGTTTTCATCTTTTCATTGTTTGATGAAAAGATGATGCATTGATGTTGCATTGCCTCTTCCATCTGTATTTGGTAATATAGAACAGTCTCTTATTAAGGGAATGGTGTATATTTTCTATAAATTAAAAATGGAAATAGCCTTTAGGGAGACTTGAAAAAATCAATGTGTGCATTAATTACTACAATTCATTACTCAAATAAAAATGGGCTCAACCTTGCACTGGAGACAAAGTTAGGGACTGAGGATGTTTGCAAAAGACAAAGCCTGCATTTCTGATCATGTTAATCTGCAGATCAAAGACCCTGTGAATCCATGCCTGGTGGAAGCTCCTCGGGGGATAGGCAAGCTGGGCTCCATCCCGGCATCGGGCAGTGAGTTATTACTGCTGAATACAAAACTGGTCACGTGACTGTCACCTACCAGCAGTGGCACAAGTCCTTCTCCTGCCTGGGCTTCCTGAGACCTTGCTTTTCTGAGTACTTGCTTTTCTATAATTAAATGGGAACCATAAAAGCCATACCTGTCAAATGACCTCCACCTGCCCCCATAAACAACACTGGGAATGCTGCTGGTAGCAACTCCCTGCTTTTGGAAAGAACATAGGAAAACATCCTACTTAGCTTCCTAGAGACTTCTATCGCCTACGCTACTCTTTTCTTCTAGTTCTCCCCAGACTGAGCTTCCTCTCCCCTTTTGGAATTTAAATGGGAGCCTGGAAAATACACAGCAAGTGAAAAGTATAGTATAATTTATTGAAAAGATTCTGCTGTCTTCTCCTGAATTAGTAACCTGTCCTTTTAGGAAGAAGAGAGAGAAAGTGGAATGAAGGAATGTAATTTTTCTAACAGCATTTGGCTGCCTTTCTTTGATCATGTTTTATGGCTAGAGGATAAATTACCATGTGAAGGTTTCTGCTTAAAATGTGAACATGTTTAGTATGATTTGAGTCCTGCCATATTTTGCATAGCTGCCTTTTGCCTGAGCAAGTTTAATGCAGAGATCAGCAGCTCTGAGTATAACACATATTAGCTGGTTCTTTTCTGCTATTGGAATCCCCTCACTATTTTAATTGGATTTTTTCCAAAACTGCAACTAATTAAGAATCAATTCAGGACCATTAGCAAGTGGGACAAGCTAGCCAGTGTTGCATATTTCAAAAGAGTTAGTTTTAATGAGAGGCTTACTGGATGGGGGCGAAAAGAAACAGATTAAAGATAGTGTAGGGACCTTCTTCAGCTAAACTGAACGACTAATGGTACATGGAAAGATGCTGAACTTGTAGTCCTCTGTAATTGATCTGCTTACTGTTCTTAAAGAAACTTTAAAAACATGAATGCAGGTATTTAGAGGTACATTAGAGGTTCAATAACGATTTATAAACGTTACAAATTGTTGGCTTCTATAGTGGAGTGCTCCTTTTATTGGAGAAACATATGCTCTCTGCTTTCAGACCTGTTAACCTCAGCATTGCCAAGCCATTTTCTCTTCCCTGGGCTTTGTACCCAGGAACATCTGCTTATCCAGACTGCAGTGCCTGCAGATGGTGCTTTTTAATTTGTTAAAGGGTTAGCAGTGCCATATTTTTGACAGCTGTTCTTGAGTTCCTTCACCACAAAGAAAAACTTTGCTAGAACCTGGTGTTAAGGGAGAGAAATTTGATGCATACATCCTCATTAGCTGCTTCTACTCTTTCTGAACCTTGCTATCCAATCCTTCTTTGTTATTATGAGTTGTGTGCAGGCTGATGTTTTTCTCCAGAGGACAAAGGTGGAAAGTTAGTAGGCAGTTAACCTGCTTGAACATTTTAGTATGAATATATGTGTGGTTTCAATGGTGCAGCCGAATATTTAATCATTAGTAAGGATAGGCAATAAATCAAATGTCTGAACTTGGATGCATTATTTGATATGCTTGATTTCAGACTTAACCTTCCACGTGGACTTCTGTCGTGAGAAATTACCTAGACTAAGTTTCTTCATTTGAAGCAATCATAACCCAACCACAGAGCTTTTATGATTGCAAGATAATAGCAGTAAAAAAGAGATTGTTGGCTTCTAATGTTGGCAAGGACAATAAAAATACATTACTCTATGGAAAAATAATTTGACTAAGTATAAGAGATGGTATAGAGTAGACATTGAGATGATGATAACAAGAATTTTGAAAATTTGTGAATTGAATGGATTCTTTAGCATATGTAGGGCTAAGGAAAATCATGCATGTTTATTGGACAAGTTTTTATTTAAGTGTTATCAAAACAATAGGATGACTACTCTGAATCTGTATACTGTTATTTACAATTGGGTTTGCAATACAATCACACACCTGGTAACTTGATAGTCATCCTTGACCACTCCCCTTCCACATATCATCAGTCACCAAGACCTGTTGATTTTCTTCCTTCACATCTCAATTCTGACACCTTTTCTCCACCCACCCTTGTCTCTCTTTTAGTTTGGATTTCCATCATTTCTTGACTAGGATGGGGACTCGCTCTTTTACCTCTGTATCTCCAATCCTAGTATAATGCACACAGTAGGAAATCAAGAAAAATAATTTGTTGAATAAATCACTTCCTGTTACATATAAGGCCCTGTTTTAGACTCTGGAAATACAATGGGAAATGGGACTCACAAAATCCGTGTCTTATGGACTCAGCTTTGTGCATAAACATGCAAAGGAATAATCAATCCTAAAAACTCCCTTGCCTGGGTGCTGTGTGAGGTGTTAATGCCTTAGCTAGCACACAGCTGACCATGTGAGGCACACACAGAAGGTCTGGAAGTATATTGGAATACTTGCCAATTGGTTCATGGTTTTCTTGTACCCCGATGCCCTCTTTCATTTACTTGAACTTGATTGTATGACTTGCTTTGGTCAGTAGTAGAAGAGCAAATGTGAGACAGAAATTGAGTCTCACCCCACCACATGGAACAGCTAACCTGCTGGACGGTAAGACTCACATGAGTCAGTTACCCTCATCATTCCAGACACTGCAGATCATCTTCTAGACATGGGGGTGAGGTCATTCTAGGCCATTTGGCTTCTAGCTGACAAACCAACTGGCCACAGCTGTCTGAGCAAGCCTAGTCAAGAGCAGCTGGTCCTGACCCAATGGCAGCAGCACAAGGTCAACTAAAGACTGTATGATAATAAAGGACTGTTGTTGGAAGGTACAATTTTTGGGTAGTGTGTTATACAGCAAAAACTAACCAATGCAAGTGGCCAGTGCTCCTCCACTCCAGCTAATCAGAACAGTGTTTGGGACACTACCAATTTCATTACAAGTCCCAACCCAACTAGGAAAAATCCTAGGCATAGAGGTGGGGTGGGAAAAGTTGTTAAAAGGTAATTGATTTCTAACCTAGGGATATTTTTACAATTCTGGTCCTTAAGTATAGCTCATTCACTTGCAGAGGAAAGTAGTAAGTAGATGATGGTAAGCACTGTGTGGTGGTGGGAGGTGGTGTATTTTGAGATTGTGACTCAGGAACCCAAACTGGGCAAAGAGCTAAGAAGTGTGGTGCTAAGATGGAGAGGACCTGAAATAGAGCCACTCTCATACATAGCCTTCCAGAGTGTTGGTGTTTTTATAGATGCCTTTCCTGAAGGTTATGAGTGTATCGTGGCTTGCAAGTTTATCTCTTGCAAAAACAAAAGGCTTAAGAATTCATTTTAATGAATGCTCTGAGGTAGTTATAAAGTAATACAGAAACACCTATCATTTTTTAGTTTCTGTCATTTGGAGTCACAATACTGAAGTTCTATTATTTTTAAAAATCCAAATATTTACTTATTTTCTGTAGTTCTTAAGCATTTTCTACAGATACGAACTGTCTTCTCTCAGGTGCTTTCTGTCCAGGAGCACTAACACAAAATAGATTTGAACAGATACTTACAATCGTGGGTAAATGATGTGATAAAGGCATGAATAGCTGGCTTGGCAGCAGAGCGGGGAGAACCCAGCTCAGTCTGTCAGGAAGGGTGGAGGGAAGTCCGGTTTGCCGAGAGTAGGCACTCCAGAGCTTCTTACTTGGTAGTGGCTTGGTTTACCTGTCTACAGAATTCAATATAGGGTGATGAATGGGAGACACATTGAGGTGCAAGTCTCCTCTTTACCTTCCACCTGGTCTCTCACACTTGCTTTCTGTGGAGTTCAAATGTTGTTGGCGGAAGCCCAGGTGTTCCAAATCAGAGCTACCATGGACCCATCCACCTGAGGCCCAGCCTGAGGTTACATTGTCACCTGCTCTTGGCCCCAAGACCAGGGCTTCTGCAGCCTTGTTATCTGTGCACATGTGGAGCCTGCTGGTTGTTCCTGCTTTTCTCTTGTGTGTTTAGTTGCATGACTGAATTTCAATAAGACTTGCCATGTGTCTTACTGTGAGTGTGTGCAGGGTTTATTGTAGGTGCAGATATTATTACCTTGTAAAAAGAGACAACATATTTAAGGGAGAAGTTTAGAGAAGGTCCTTTGTTAAAGAGGTCAAAGAGTAGGACCTGCTCAACTTTGCATCCCTCTTCCTAAGGTTGGGAATTTGTCATCTTATCACACTTAATCTCCTGTTCAGAGATGCTGAAAAATACCAGAAACCTTTTATAATTTTGCCATCTGGGGAAGGCATATAGGGTTGGCCAATCAGATGTGTCAAGTGAGTGGCAGTTATTTGCAACTTTTGTTATGGTTTTAAAAGAGAGATTCGGATGAAGAAGTTACAGGGCAGGTTGATTAATTGGGTTGGTTCAAGAATAGAATCCATTCTAGCCAGTTTTAGCAGGATGGGATTTAAAAGAGGACTTGATGGACTCAGTTTTTGGGATAGTTGAAGAAATAGACCTAGGTTCAGCTTTGTGGAAATTCTTCCAATTCTTTACTATTTATTGATTATTGTTTACTGTTCATCTTCTCTACTAGAATGTAAGCCCTGTGAAGGTAGAAATCTTTGTTTTATTCTTTTATGTTCTTGAAGCCCCAGTGTCTGGTACATTGTAGGTATAACCAATACCTTACTACTACTATTACTACTACACACACAGGGGAGAGCTTCTAAAAGAGAGAAACTTGAATAAACATCTTTTAGTCCATCTGCAAAGAGGGGCTGGTTATGGGATATTTGGTCATGTCAGAGAACTTGTAGAATACAGCCAGATTGGAACTCACTGTCCAGTAAAAGGAACTATTTTTTCCTGAGAGGATTAATCAACACATATACAGTTAATGTGTATAATCTAGGTCATGTCCCATGCAGAGGGAGAAGTGAGTAATGTCTACTTCTGACTTGTATTGTTTGAACATTTTGACTAGGGGTTTTATAAATAAATTTTGGATGGTTGACTTTAAAATTTAGAATAATTTGGACCAGGTCAACCTCAGTAATAATACTATGTTTATCAATAATAATAAATTTTGTGTCGCGTCTGGGGAAGAGTTTGACAGATTTTATAGGTAGAGAAACAGGAGAAGAAAGGGTTTGACAAACTAGGCTTCACAGAAAATCCCAATTTAAGCCAATTTCAAAGCCTTGACCTTTAAATTAGCACTTTAATTTTAATACTTTTTGATCTAGACCTTAAACTTAGTGTGCTCTGTTATCTATTGTAATCCTGCTTATCAAAGCTTTTGCAAGACAGCATGTACTTGTTTTGCTAGTAGCACAGTGGAGAGAGAAGTTCTGTGCAGCCAGCAGGGCCCAAGACTTTACCATGTTGTGTATGCCCTATAAACATCGCTGTCATGTTGGAAAAGACTGATCAAATGAGACCAGGAATTTTAGGGATACTGTAAAACATCTTCTGTCAACCAGTCAGGTTCTTTGCTTCTTCCCTCTTTCCCTCCCTCCCTTCACTCCTTTTACTTTTAGTTCTATCCTTTCCCCCCATGTTTAAAATAGAGTAGACCAAGAAGTCTCAAAACCCAATTAAATTTATTCATCAAAAATTCCATTAAAAGAACATTGAAAAATCTACTCTAATTCAATTGGAACCTGGGGACTTGGAACAAGCTTGACACTTCTGTTTTTACTCACTAAAATTTTATTGATAGACTTTGTAATAATAATCTCTTATTCAGAGAACCACATTTATACCCCCCCAATAAATCCCATTCCACTATCACTTCCCTCTGTCCAAATAAAAAGAAAAACAAAAGGCTTCAAAGCTGTCATCATTTTTATAGAAGAACACTGCTGCAACAGATGCTAGAGCCTGAATAGTTATAGATATTAACTGAATAATTATTTTGCTCAATTTAGCAAGTTGTTTATTTGCAGCATACCTTCAGTTTAAAAATGAACTACTTTTGCTTGTCAGTAATGAGGCTTCAGAAAGACTGAATTTTCGTGGGTAGGCAAAACAGCTACCTTGCTGGCTGGAATCTGCCAGCCAAATGAGCCTTGTCAGTGAGTTCCCTGGGCTTCAGGTCAAACAGGAAGCCTCCTCTGCCTTCCAAAGACTGAATCGCGTGATACTCAGAAAGCAAAAATTGTGTGAAATCTTGCAAAAACCTTGGTAATCAGAATTGCAATAGATGTCAGAGTGTATCCTGATGTTAGAGAAACCCTGGATTTCATTCAGAGTCACTGGGTCTAACGAAGTTGTTTTCAAGTTTATAGATGATTCATTGTTTCACTCTCCTGACAATTTTACTGCTTGTTTGCAACTCTCCTGAGTTAGAGAGATTGAAATCACTGTACTTTTTACAACCTGTTGACCATTCTTGTAAAAAATGTTTTTTCCAAGAGGAAGTAAAATATTTATTAGTTAAAGTGATATTTGGGATTTAGTAATGGTACATCAAACCCTGACCTCAGGAGCATCTTCTCCAATAGCCTTCAGGCTGCATTATTTGGGGAGAAATTTCCATTTAGCCATGTACCTTCCTTAAGTTTGTTTTTTATTTACATTTTATTAATTACTCTGAAATACATCTTCTCTTTTTTCTCTTTATTGGTATATTTCATATATACAATAGCATTGGACTTGAGATACTGTGTACATAAATCCTTGTTTGAATCAAGTAGGACTTTAAGTGAAGGGGGAGATTATTCCGCAACACTCCTTCATGACTGCCCACTCTACAGAAGTACCCTATGGAATTTTTTTCTTCAGTTTGTTTTAAAATTGGTTTACAAAACTGTATATGCTTTAGGAGTATTTGATCACACATCTTTAAATGTATGTCACCTCACATGTCCACCACCAAAGTACAAATAACCCTCATCCACAGTCCGTTGGCCCCCTCTACCCTTTGCACCCGTCCATTCTCCTGCCCCATGGGTAACCTCAGGTCTGCAGTCAGAATCCAAGAATTTGTTTTGTTTTGTCTTGGCTGTTCCTTTTCTTTGTTTATTTATATTCCATATGCGTCAAATCATCCTGTTTTTCTTCTTCTGAGTTATTTTACTTAGCTTAATCCTTTCTAGTCCTATCTACATTTTTGAAAATGGCAAGATTTGATCTTTTTTTTTCCTATAGCTGAGTATTACTTCATTGTATTTATGTATCACATCTTTATCCAATCATCCACTGTTGGGCATTAGATTGCTTCTAGATCTTGGCTACTGCAAATAGTGCTACAGAGAACATAGGAATGCATACATCTTTGAATCAGTGTTTTTATATTCTTCAAGCAGATATTTAGGAGTGGAATTTCTGTATCACAGGGTAGATCTGTTTTTAATATTTTGAGAAGCTTCCATATTATTTACCACAGAGAATGGACCAGTTTACATCCCAACCACTTATACCAGTATACAAGGATTTCTTTTTCTCCACACTCTCACCAATACTTAACTATTTCTTGTCTTCTTCATACAGGCCATTCTCACAGGTATGAGGTGATGTCTCATTGTGGTTTTCATTTTCATTTCTCTGATGATAGGTGGTGATGAGCATTTTCTCCTGTGACTGTTGGCCATAGTATATCTTCTTTGGAGAATTGTCTATTTAGTTCTTCTGTCCATATTTCGATTGGGTTATTTTGTTGTATGAGTTCTTCATAAATCTTAGATAACAACCACTGTTGGATGTAGGTGTGCAAATATTTTCTCCCATTCAGTAGGGTGCCTTTTCATTTTAATGACTGTTTCTTACTGTGCAGAAGTTTTTAGTTTAGTTCAGTTTGTTTATTTTTGCTTTCTTTTCCTTGCTTTTGCTGTTGAGTTCCCAGAGGCATCACTGTGGCAATGTCACAGAGGGTATTGCCTTTGTTTTCTTCTGAGTATGTAATGTTTTCAGGTTTCATATCCAAGTCTTTAATCAATTTTTAATTAATTTTGTGTATGGTAGGACATAGTGTTCTAGTTTCTTTTGCACGTGACTGCCCAGTTTTTCCAGTAGTATTTGTTAAAGACTCTTCTTTTTTCCATTGTATGCTCTTGGTTCCTTTGTCATAAATTATCTCTCCATATAAGTGTGCATTTATTTCTGGGCTCTCAATTCTATTTCATTGATCTGTGTTTCTATTTATATTCTAACATCACATTCTGTGGTCACTATTGCTTTATAGGATTGCTTTTGGGAGTGCAATATCACCATTCCTTTTTCTCAGGATTTCTTTGGCTACTTGGGGTCTTGTGTGGTTTCATACAAATTTTAGTAATATTTAGTAATTTTCTTTGAGGAATGCTATAGGAATTTTGATAGGGATAGCTTTAAATCTGTTTATTGCTTTGGAAAAGATAGCCATTTTATTTTCCTTTTTTTAATAATAGAAGGAACTGGCATCTGATTTGTCTGCTTTGGAAGCTGGCTATTTTACATACTTGGTTTTATTAAACATCTACTAAACAGACTAGAGTATAAGAAATGAAACTTTATTTTTATACAATGAACTTTATTTCCATCTCAAGACTTCATTCTGGTTAAGAAAATATGTTCCTCTTCAATTCAGGTTAAAAATCTTATCAGATTAGAATGATTCAGGTTAATATAAATTTCCTCCTTTCTTTGCCTCTTCTATATGAATTCCTGGAGCTTACATAGAGATATGGCAGTGGGAGACTAGGATGTATGTTACTAAGTAGTCATTTCTCCAAGATGGCCACCCCTGCCCCATCCTTGGTTCTATATGGTGTCCACCTGAATCCACTTTATGTCCTTCCTGTCTACTGGTTATGACACATATATGTTCATTACCTTTATCCACCTAGATTAATTGGGGGACACTCTGTTGTTTCATCCCTCACCCCTGCAATCAGTCTAGGGGAATGGGGCAGTGATTAGTACCCCTTCTCAGGGATATCCACTGGAGTCTAAATATCTTCCTTACTTCCTATAAGAGTAGAGATGAAAATTCTCTCTAACCCGCTGATTTTTCTGGGGCTGGTCACACAATCAATTTATCATCAGACAGATTAGTAGGAGAAAGAGACAAATTTAATTACACATATATGGAGAATATACATGGATGTAGAGTCTAAAGCCAGTGGGGCAAAAATGAGGTAATATATTTGCACTAAGGGCCTGGAGAGAGGAGGGACTCACATGATGCCGAGAGGATGACTCAAATGTCAAAGACCAGGTACTCTGAAGTTAGATATCTGCTTTGCCATGTAGCTAGCTTTCTTGATAGAAATGCTATTTGTGACACAAATCCTACTTCTGGGTAATACTTCCAATTTTCATTCTTCCTAGTAGTTTAAGAAGTATTAAAGATTTCCATGAGTTAAGTTCAGAAACTTAACTGAACTTAGCTCATAATAAACCATGTGCCTACATGATAAGACACGGGGGGTGCACTGGCCATCTGGGGAAGACCTATCCTTCATCCTCAGCTCTTTCCTTCCCCTTCTGACTTTCTTCAGGATTAGGGAAAAAACTGGCCTTCGGTTCACAGAGAGGTCATGTCTTCTCCAAACTTTTTGTTTTAAACCTGGACTATAGCTTTAAAGCATTTGTTTCTTCTGTTTTCTGATTCCCTGAGGCAAAGCCCACTGCTTGGTCTAGTTACAAGAAGATAAGACTGAAGGGCCAGAGTTTCAGAAAATCTGTCTATTACTATATCAAAATATTCTCCTACTCTGCTGGATGATCTTGACCTACTCACCACTTTTATAGCTCCGATTTAGGTTTTAACATTTTTTTGTATGGCTCCCTGCTTTACAAGATCCAAATATCTGAAGGTCTAAATCCTGCCTATGGCTCTGTTTTAAAACATCACACTGGGGGCCTTCTTGGTGGCACGGGGTTAAAGTCTCTGTGCCTACAAAGTTATTGCCAGCCACTGCCACCGCCTGAGTTGGATCCAGGGAGCTTCCCACTTGGCGCAGCAGACCTCGCCTGTCTTACCCGCTGTTCCCCTCAGCAGTGTATTTCAGTAGATCTGCCTGCTCTGCTCTCTACTCTGTCTCTGGTGAATCCTCTCAACCCCTGCACCTCTAGCCTATGCCCCAGTTCTTGTATGCATAAATAAATAAAAAATTTTTTTTTAAATAAAACCAAACACCACTATGTGCATAGGGGTTGATGCTTACTGGTTTTCTTTCTAAAAATCTCAGTGACCTGAGCTAATCCTATCACTTTCTCCCTCCTCAAGCCCAGTAATCCTTTCTGGAGGAAAGGATTACTGTAAATTAGAGTGGAAAAGAAAGCACTTTCTGTACTTTTCCTAGTTGATGTTCTAATGAGCATAGTTCTAATGACAGAACTCAATCCTTCATGGTTATGATTATTGGAAAGAAAATCTGAAAATGAGTCCCTCATGAGGGCATGAGACTGGGTTGTAATACTCAGAAGGGCGGTGGCCATATCTAGAGGTTGGCTCAGATGATAGGAAGATGACGGGTGAGGCCCAGGTTGGGGTGGGACTTTGAATGCTTGGTAAATTTTGTGCAGAATTCTTACTTGGTTCTGAATTTTTTTTTAATTGAACTTTGAACTCTAGTAAGAATGTAATGCATGTAACACCATAGTAGTCAGTACTCTCTACCTTTCCATTTATCTGGAAGTTCATTTCATATCTAGGTGGATGATTACATACCTAAATCTAGGACATACATCAGATAAGAGAGCAAAAGCAAGAAACTAAGGCACAAGTAGAAGATTAAGTGACCCATATGTCTGTGTTTTCTTCAGGCAGATTCTAAATTAAGTAACTAATTTGAACTAGGGGTTCAAACTTTATCCAGAAAGAGCCACAGAATGACTCAGGGTTTGGCTCCTCCGGAAAGTTTTCCTAGTGGAGAGTGGCTAAGGGAGAGTCACAAAGCTGAGGTTGGGTAAGGACGTGATTCTTAAATGGGTCCCTCCTCCAGGACTCCCAAAGCTCATGTTTGGATTTTATCACATGAATCACATTGGATCCCTCAAATTTTGGTTTTGGGCTGGTATCACCATCCAGATCAAATCGAGACAATCGATAGGTGGCATTGTGTCATTTGGTCAGAGGTTAGATGGCATGTCACCTGGAGAGGAAGATCAGGTCGCCAGCAGAGTGACAAAGCATACTTTTCTTAAATTTTGAGGTTCCCAACTGATGTCTTATATGCTCTGCAAACCTGGCCATCAGGAAGCCATTTGTTTCCCCCTCCTGGCTGGGCTCGCTCTGGGAGGACCTCTGGTTAATGATGATGCCTTCGCCCACAGTTGTGCCCAGGGGCAGCTGTCGCAGCTGAGAGTGCCCAAAGCTGCTATTGCTGCTGCCTAGTACCCAACTGGACCTTCACTGTGTGCCTGAGCCCTGGCCCCAGCTCTTGCTGTAATCCCTGAGAAGGTGCATAGGCACCTGCCCCCAGCATTGTGCTTGCACTGGTGTGTATCACATCGGGATGTGCCTTTCGCCACCAAATCTCCAGACCTTTCCCAAAGTAACCTGGTCCATAAACTCAGGCTGGAAACTGAGTAGACAATTGCAGTCATAAAACCCTATGACCATATTTTTTAATTCAGTGGATTCCCAGGAACACTTTTCTGATCTGTGATCTCTATGGACATGTCCCTTAAAGTAATCTGTCCTACTTTCTGTATGAAGCCTACACTTGAACCCCTTCTCAGCCCAAAGGGAATTGCTGGACCCTGGGAGTTGACTTGTTACTCTAAATTTACCAATTTGCCATCTAAACCTTCATGAGGATGGTTTAATTCTTTTCTGTCTGCTGTAGTCTTCCTGAAGTATGAATGGGTTAGTTTCACAGACCACCTTATAGGTAGGGTGTGGTTGGAAAACTAGATTTTGGAATTGGACTGCCTGGTTTTGAGTCCTGTTTCCATCAGCTTTTAGTTTTTTGGGCAGTTCACTGAACCCCTTTAAGTCTCAATTTTTTTTTTAAAGATTTATTTAGTTTTCATACAAGCTGGGGTGCAGGCCAGAGGTGTGGGGCAGTGAGAGGATTCACCAGAGACAGAGTGGGGAGCAGAACAGGCAGATGGACCAAAATACCCTGCTAAGGGGAGCAACAGGCGAGGCAGGAGAGGTCTGCCGTGCCATGTGGGAATCTCCCCTGCCAGCGTTGAACTCTCACCTAAGCCACCAACAGCTCCACAGCACTGCGCTAACCTGTTGCACCACCAGGGAGGACCTAAGTCTCAATTTTTGCACCTGTAAAATGGGTTAATGAGATAATGATAACCTCACCAGTTATTGTAAATCTTCAGTGAGGTGACATATGCAAAATGCATTGCACAGTAATGGGTATATCATAAATATCCATAAAGGTTAATTTTTATAATTATAAATGATTATGATACTGGATATAATTCAGGGCTGCTGTTCAGAATTTTCTGGTCCTTGTATTCTGCTGACTGCTAATATTTTATTATTATTGCATTCTTAAATTATGGAGTGATTTAGGAGTAAAAAACATGGTCTTTCTGCAGAGTAGTGAAAGCTTACAAATCTAGAGTAAAAAAACATTTTAATTTTTTTTGAACCTCTTCAATAACTGTCTCTTGTGCGGGTAACGCAATTACCACTGGAAAATGAATAAAAACTCAAACTCAATAAATTACATTTCCATTGAATTTCTCTGCTTATTTTCTAAGGGAATAAGATTTTGAATTTTGGAACTTTTTTGTCACCTTATTTTTTATGCTCTAAGACATGACATAGTATGCATTTTAATGTATTCATTCATGTCCAGTTTCCACAAAACTAGGTGGGAATTAGTACCCTATAATTCATGTGCTAGGGTGTCTTATTACAATTATAAAATTTTATTATAAAATGTTTTTTTAATATTTATATTGTTAATTAAATGACGATGAACCCTCATAAATTCTGAACATAGAATTATGGTCCATTAGTCCTGCTCAGACTTCTTATTAGTCAATTGGAATATTTGATTTCTCCTTCTAACACATTCAGATGTTTGTTGATAATCACGGTCCCTTTCTGGACCTCAGGGGTTTCTGAAATATGAAAGCTCCCAAAGCACTTTGCAGCTGTTCTGAGGTTATTACAAGGTGATCATTTGCTTGTAGGCATTATTAGATTATGATTATTAAAAAAAAAAAAAACTCCTTTTGAGCTTTGGTCTCTAAGGAGGTCCCTAGACTAAGGACTAGCTATATGGTAACTCTAAAAGCTGTCACGCGTGGTGTAAGGATTTCTGTGCCCCCACCTGACCCTCTAGTCACCAGTGCTGTTGTGCTGGGACATTCCATGATGATGTAATGATCCAGAAGGTAGGGCACAGGGAGACCCCAGAGGAGCGATCCAGACCTGCGCCGTCCAATGCTGTGCTCACCGCTCCTGTGCACCCACGAAACCCTCAGATGTGGGTAGTGCGATAGAAGAAATGAATTTGATTCTTTTAATTATTAACATTTTAAAATAGTCATTTAAAAACCCAGCTTCTCAGTCACACTAGTTCAAGCGTCGGAGAGAACACTAGTCAGACAGAGCAGGACAGATTGAGAGCACCTCCCTGTCATGGGAGATTCCACTGGGCCCCACGGGGAAGTTCAATGTCAAGGGGGAAGTTAGGAAGATGACAGAGTCTCCCCTTGTTTTTGTTTCCCGCTGCTTTTGCAGGCATTCTCCACATTAGAGAGTGGATTCAGGAGGGAGAGGGGATTATGATCTTTGTGGTAGAAGAGCAGCAGCCACTGCCCTGGAGGCGAAGATGAGGAGGTCTCTGCAGCATCTTCCCTGCTGCCTGAGCTGATGGGCAGGAGTGTGGATGTTGTGAGAGGCTGCAGCAGTGGTTGTGTTAAAGAAGTGAAACATTGAAAATAACAGACAGAGGTACAAACCTTCTCATCGTTCCCTCCCACATTACTCTTTTGCTTGGGTACTGGAACCCAAACATCACCTTATTTACATGTCTTCTCAAATTTTAACGTGCATCTGAATCGTCTGGGAATCTCCTGGTGATGTAGATTCCTGTTCAGCGGGTCTGTGGTGTAGCTTGCGGTGTGACAGGCCACTAGATAATGCAGATGGTTGAGGACCACACTTTGGGCTATAGGGATCCAGACTGTAGAGAAAACCTTTACACTCGAGACCCTCTCTATAAACACTGTCCTAATTAATGGTTTAATGTAGAAGGTTATACCTCTCCAGGAATCAATATGCCTAAAATTTGCAAATGTAGACTAGGAAAGTTTGGGTGCAGGGAGTGGAATGAGTCTATTGTCTTTGGAGAAAGTAGGCTCATTACCTGGAATTCTAAGATTGGTGTACACATGTTTCGGTGTTTTCATACAAAAGTATGGAATGTTTAAAAAGTGAAGAGCATTGGCTTACAGAAAGCAATTCAATCAAAATGCTGATATAAATAAAAACCAAGTCACATATTTTGTTTTAGTACTGTGACTATTTTTGTAACATTGAGCCTTTGAACAGTAAATGGTTTCTATCTGGTACTAAGATTTAGAGCTAGTTGAAGAAGGAATTGATTGCTGGGAAAGGCTAGCTATTGATCAGAAAGGGGAATGGGAGACTGGAACATTTCTCAAATAGAGAAAAATTCAGAATTAGAAGTCAGAAGGCAGGACCATTGCTGTTTGGAAAAATACAATCAATTCTCATAATACCTAGCTGGTCTATGGGACTCCTTCCCTTTTGATAAAGGTGCAGAGGCTGGGAATAGCTCAGGAGCAGAAGACTCAGAAAGTTTAGGTATTTCCATTCCTTGGTGAAGGCCTGCAGAGTTGGCAGAAAGGTCAGCTGCTTGTGTATGCCAACGAGGTTTATATCTGGAATTGAAAGAGGCTGACCAGATACTTCTGCCTATACCTAGAGGAGAACCAAGAGCAAGTTGAGTAGAAACCTAACGTTCTAGGCATCCACACAAGTTTCATGCTTTGTGGAGTTTATTTTTAAATAGTTTAATATTTATGGAAATCAAAATTGAGAGAAAAGTATGATTTCTAGAATTCCCATTTATTCATGCCCAAGAGAAGCTGAGATCCTCATTTATTAGTCGTAACTGTAAGTCCAATCCCCTGTGTCCACTGGGTGGCAATTACCCAAAGCCACAGGATGTCCAGTAAGAAAGAAAGTGTCTAAATAAACCAAAGCTAACAAAAAAGGAAACTATACCTGAAAAGTAACAACACATAGCTCAAAGAATATAAAACTATAGACAAGTCGTTTGCAATTAGGATAACAGAGAGAAGATAACAGAGAGAAGAATAGAAGAATAGAGACGACTAGAACACTAGAATTAGGAGACCTGTTGCTAAACATAAGATAAATCAACTCAAGATTGTAGAGAGTTGATTTAATATGTAATGGATGTAACATATGGTCTCACTTCTCTGTAGACTAACTCCATTTACCCTTCTATCTGTGGGACCCACTTACTCAGGAGCTATAATTTGGGTTTATGTGGTGCCAAGAATTTCCTAGAAAATCCCAGTCTCTATCCTACCATATTCATGATCTTTTTGGTCTTTCACTTTGTACTTAATTTTTTTTCCTACACTGTAAAATATACTTGCTCTATTTCTTTTTTCCTTGTCTGTTTCTCTCCTGCTAAGCCATTAACTCCTTGAGGGAAAGGTTCTTTGTTTTGTTCTGTGAGCAGGACTGGGCACAAAGCCATTGCTTGGTGAACATCGACAGAAAGATTGAATAATAGTTTGATCTTTAGGTAGACCTGCATGACTCTGCTCTTAGAGTGCAGATGGCAAGGTTGCCTTGATCTGATCATCCAGACAACTGGCCTCTTCTATAGCCTGTTCTTTCTCAGCAAGCTGGTACTCACCTTCACATTGTCAGGTAAATGGGCAAAGAGGAGATGCTGACTTTTGCTATTTTGAGGACCATCAGTCAGTTTTAGCTGAGCTTTTTTTTTTTTTTTAAGATTCATTTACTCATGCATACAAGCTGGGGTACAGGCCAGAGGCATGGGGTGGTGAGAGGGTTCATCGGTCACAGAGTGGGGAGCAGAACAGGCAGATTGACGGAAATACACTGCTGAGGGGAGCAGCGGGCGAGGCAGGAGAGGTCTGCCGCGCCATGTGGGAAGCTCACCGGCCAGGCGTCGAACTCGGGTCACAGCTGCCAACAGCTCCACAGCGCAGCGCTTAACTGCTGCACCAGGGAGGCCGGGAGGCCCTAGCTGAGCTTTTTTTTTAAAGACGTAATCATCCCACCAGACTTCTAAGTTTTTGTTCTCACAGTGTTTTCAACTGTATGTGTGTTAAAGAAACACATTGGGCACCCAACTGTCTCCTAACAGAATCCTTTAAAGAGAGATCTGTGCATCTTCCTTCTTGCTTTGTCAGGAATTCACCATGCATCTCCAAGCATGTCAAATCACATTTCTAGGTCTCAGCTCATTAGTAAAATGAGGAGTTGGAAGCAGATAATCTCATCAATTGTTCTCAATCTGCCATTCCATGCTTCTTGTGGTCTTACATTATCTCTTCTTTTGATGTGTTTTCTGTTTGCATTCCTATTTCCATCTATATAGCTTTCTTATTTCTACTGCTGTTTCCATTGGAAATTTATTTTATTTAGGAAACTTTTATTCCTGAACTAGAGGCTAAGGAATATTCTTGCTTCTTCCATTTCCATCACCTTCATATCCAACTAACCACCAACTACTATCAATTTGTCTTGACTGGGTCAGTCTTCCTTATGACCTCTTTGAAGACGTTAGTCAAAGATATTACCATCTCTCAGTTGGATGTCTGAGAAGTCACGCTAACTGGTCTACTAGTCTTCAGACTGTCTCTGTCCAGTAGGCAGTCAATCTTGTAATTCACTGTAGTTATTGTCTGTAACATTCTGCAAACACCCAATAGTGGACCACTGCTCCTAGGGAAAATAGATGGTCAGGTTTCTGCAAGCCTGTGATCACCATTTTCATCTACTGAACAACATAATTACTTGTTTTATTGTGTTTCTATTTAAATAACACCAATTTATTATGTATTGTTGATTCATTAACACTGAACCCATAGCAATGGTGCTATGATTCATACTTGGCAAAGTGAGACACAACATGACATTTTGTGTTTAAGACCACTAGACAGCTCTTCCACACTACACTGTGGGCCATCTTTAAGGAAGAAATTAGGAACAAAAAGTACAAATATGCAAACAATGTGGGGTCTGACAGACTACAGAAAGGACACTTTATAGTATGAGAGCTGAGACACGATGGTAGGGAACATCGCCTTGTTCAACTTCAGCTGGGAACAGGTATATAGATTTACTCAAATATTTTGCCATTCTGTGCTTGTTCATGTCTGAAAATGGCCTTGAAAAAACTCTGAGTATAGATTAGGAGGTGGCAAAGAAGTGTTGCTGAGTAGGTAAATTTGCAAAATGTGGAATCTGCACATGTGAGAGTAGTCAGTGTCCTCAGTGACTGTACTTAAGCCCAGAGCTGATGCCACCCTTCTTACCTTCTTAAAATGTTAAATGACTACACATTCCATTAGAGTTAAATTCAATTTGCTAAACATGACCCCCTCCTGCCTCTTCACTGTTATCTCTTAGGAATCCTTCCTTTACTGCCTGCTCATTATATGATGTTTCTTTAATTCTTTACAGGTGACAAATTCTCACCAACCTTTGCAGATCTATTTCCCCTTCCTTATCCTTTTTCTCTTCTCCTTTATCAGTTTTCTTTTGTATGTTCAAGTCTCACCTGGCATGGTATTTATTCCCAAAGCTTCTCTTAAGTCTAAAGGCTTGATACTCTTAAGTCTAATAGGCTAAAACAGGATCTCCTGCTCCATATTCTTGCCACATGGTTGTCCCAATTATAAATACATCACACTTATTTGGGAAACTATCTGATTTCCTCCCAAGACGAATTTGAGCAGGGATCTAAGCCTAACTTTATTATCATTTTGTACTCTGTTATGGGTAACAGAGCACTATGGACAAGTGCTCTCAATAATAATAGTAGGCACCCAATACATATGAATGAAGGACTAATCATTTGTTTTGGAATGTTTTTCATCAAAAGTGTTATAAAGAATTTGAAAGCAAAAAGAATATTTTTGTAACGGGTCCAAAGCCCGGTAAAGGTGGTGCCCCTTGGAGGGGGTTTGCTGATGAGAATGAATAGCCCCAGGGAACATGCTAAGTTTTGCAGTTTGGGTGGAGATTCTGATGAGAAATAAAAGGGACTGAAGGAGAAGGAGATTCAGTCACCATGATGTAGGAAAGGAAGCAGTCGCCATGGATGCAGGAAAAGAAAAAGGAGTCGCCATGATGTAGGAAAAGAAGCAGCAGCCTCCAGGATGTAGTGTTTTGGATTGAGCATTTTTGGAATTTTCAGTGACTTTGGGGCTAGCGACTTTGGAGGCTTTGCAAGTAGTCAAGCCACGGAAACTGCTCCCAGTTTTGTTTTTACTGCAGCCGAAGGAAGAAGGCAGAGGCCCAAAGCAGACACCTTCCTAAAATGCGTGAGTGCAGTCTGTTGGGCCATCTGGCTGCTGTAGCTGATGTTTGCTGGTGCTGTGCTGAGGCACCATGGCAGCTTTGGGAGCATCTCCAGTTGTGTCCTGCTTCGTCCTCGTGAGTTGGAACCTGGCCTACAATCTGGCTGTTGCGCGTCTGCAGAAGCAGAAGTACGCCATTTTGGAAATGTGGCCTATTGTTTGGAAGAGAAGCTCCACATCAGCAGTGGCGGGAAGATGCTACCTTCGTTGTTACTTCTTTGGGACTTAAAAGGACTGGACATTGCTTTAAGTAAGGTAAACAGCCATATTTTGGTCTCAATAACTCTTTGTTTTTCCCTGTTTGTTAAATAAATCCCATTGTTATTGTTCCCTAAGCCTGAGTAATCTTGCAATTGTTGGGGGGGGTAGGTGGAGGAGAGTGGGGGAGGTGGGGGGGTGCAGAACCAAGATAGTGACCGGTAAGCAATTGGGGTGTTGCCTTTGGCCAAATTTTGAAACCCCTTCTGCCTGGTAACATTTTCATCTCTGTATCTCAATCACCAGGTGTAGGATGCGCAAGTAATATGCTTTAATTATAGGCAAAATAGTGGCTGATTGTGAATTATTAACCATTAAGATTCTTATGAAGATATTTTACAAAATAAAATATTTTCTAAATAGGGTCACACTCCTTTTATAAAACAGATTAGAAACATTTCTATTACACCAGGCCATGAACAGAAAAGTGCCAGACGTTCCCCAGGCCCCTAGGCAAGTGTTCACACACCTCAAGGGCAACCCTACCCTTCTTCAAAGCACAGCCATTGAATTAGAATAATGCAGCAGTTAGCAGATGAAAACCATGCTTTATGAAAAAGGAAAAAAAAAAAGAAAGAAAGGTAAAGCAGACTGGCTAGTTCATTATAATTGCTTACTATTTCCCTATTGCATTTTAAAAATGTTAAGTTTCAAGGGGCAGCTTTTTAATTTGTTTTAATTTTCTGAGGCAGTACTGCAAATAAACCTCACAGAAAGGATTGAGACTCCTGCCAACTCTTGCTGATTCTAAGGAGCCATATGCAGGCATCTGAGTTCAAATTTAACTTAAGACCGTTGTAAAAAAGAAATCAGGCAGAGTTGAGCTGTACCATAAGCAAATGCTGTTCTGTTTTCCCAGTGGGGGATCATCACATACGCAGTAAGAGGAAAGAAATGAGAATACCTGCCTGGTGGTTTGAGAGGGAAATTGATTGCACACATTTAAATAGATGGGACTTAGGTTTTTCCCTGACAGTAAAACACCAGAATTCTAAGCTAGGGAACTTAAGAACAAAAGCTTTGAGATGGACACTGAGAAGTGTGAACTCTTTTATCCTCCCAACTCAGTGCCTCCTGGATGCAAGCCAGAAGTTCCCCAAACTCCTGCAATAACTAAGTTCAGGGCAAAGAGTATGCGGAGTCCCCGCTGCGTGGCTTGAGAACCCCTGTTGCAATTTGCTGTAGAGACAGCCTCTTCCTGGGGAAACTCTTGTGAAAGCCTGTGGAATCTTGGCTCTGGCCCCACTCATTTATTGGTCAGAGAGAGAAGGTGATGGAAAATGTGCCTTGGGAAAACACAGATGGGCATGTGAACTGGCAACTTGGTGCTTAACCCTTTGATGGCCCACAGAGGTGGATCTCTCCGTGTGGTCCAGGAGCCAGCCCCAACAGTGCTGAAGTCTTTGGAAATGTTGGGTTCAGAAAGTGGGGTCTTGGGTTAACCCTGGGAAAAGTTTCACCAGAGCCCCCCTTTCAGTGGCACCGCGAGTTTCCCAGTGAGTTTCCCCGTGAGTTTCTCCACGAGACAGAGGTGTCGTATCCAAAAGGCAGTTTTATTATAAAAGGGGGAGAAGAATGAAGGCCACTTGCATAGACATAAGAGGGCAGAAAGGGCTGCCCCCGAAAGGGACAGGCTTGCTAAAAGAGGGGCCTGCATAGTCACAGGCGGGCAGCTGGGGAGAAGAGCTGCCTCTGCTGCTTTGCGAAGGGAGGTCAGTGAAGAGAAGCACCGGCGGGGTCACAGGTCACAGGTCACAGGCGGGCAGGAGGACTGCTGCCTGCAAGGGGAGAAAGTTGGTGGTGAGGAGCACCTGCACAGGCACAGGCGGGCAGAAGGACAGCTGCCCCTTGCCAGTGCAGAGACTTCACTGATACAGTCTTCTCTTTGGGAGCCCCTCGTTCCTTTGTGACATTGTCAACTTTTGTTAATTTTGAATAACTATGCAGAATTTGAAAAGGACCAGAGTTTCTCTAATGTTTCTCAGTCTACATATTCTCTTTCCTTTGGTTTGTGCCTGGAGATACTATCTATAGCAGTCTGATACTTGCTCTAGAAGTTGGCACCTAAGGAATTTTTATTTCTACAGCTGGTTTAATGGCTGTGTTAATCACTTCTACCCCCACCTCCAGCTCCCAGCGTTGCTTGAGCCAGGTTTCTGGCTTGGTAGCGCCTCCTTTCCAACTTTTCTAACTCTTAAACTTCATCAGCACCACCTAAGAACTGGAGGAATGCATATTCTCAGACCGGGGCTGACTGCAAGCTGACTTGTGAAAAGCTGACCTATGTGGTACCATCTTTAAATGGGGCTGGAGATGCCGCAGGAGAAACAATTGCTTACTGTGTTGTTTGAATTGGGCCCAAGACCTTTGTACTGGGCCAAATGGCAACCATTTCATGAACTGTTGTTTGATGAGCCAGGAGGAGAAGGAAGATGCTCATCACAGGGCTAAGGATGTGAACTTCTTGCCAGAGAATAGAACCAATTATATAACCAAGAATAGCTTAAGCTTGTTACCACCGACTCTTTTCTTGAACCACTGAGCTCATCTTTCTCTTTTCTTCTCCTTACTTTTGTCTCTCCTAGAGGCATGTTTTAGTTTCTACTTAAATCAGTGTACCCTGAATTGCGATGTGGTGATCCCTAATAATGCACTTTATATTGGCCTCCTGAAACTTTAGGTTAACAAACTGAATCAGAAATTCTGGAGGTGGGGCCCAGTAACATATGCTTTAAAGAAGCTCTTCAGGTGATTCTGGACACACTAAAACTTGAGAACTCCTTGTCTAAGATGCTGAGAGGACATGAGGAAGATGGTTTGTCAAAAAGAATAAAATTATAATGACTCAGAAGCAATCTATCACTCATGCTAGTGAGGTGATATCATCATCATCAGAGACCAGTTAGTATTAGGGAAGATTAATGTATTAGCTATTGCCATGAAATTGTTGAAGGTGTGGCAAGCACAACACCTCAGTTATATACAACAGCTAGTGGATATTTTACTCCTGCAAAGGAGGGAAGTTGATCTCAAATGGGCTCCCTCTGGAGTCTGAGGGCCCGTTCATCTAGTGCTGTCTTGCTTGGGTGATTTGCTTTGCTCCACATGTCTCTCAACCTTCTCCTGAAACCCAAAGATAACACTGGCGTGAGTGTGTCACTGCAATGTAGAAGAGGATAAGCAGAAGCATGAGAGGCTTCTTGAGGCCTCAGCTTGGTCTGGGAGCACCTGTCAGTTCCAGCTCATTCTATTGGCCAGAGCAAGTCATTTGACCAAGACCAACTTCAAGGTATGAGGAGACAAATTTGCCTTGTTAGTGAGAGGATCTTCGAAGTCATAGGGCAAAGGTTGGATGTGGTACATGCATTTGACCAGAGTCGACAGTGAACAAGCTTCACTTTTAATTTATTCATAGTTTATTATTTATTCATAATTTATGTATAGCACAACAAATTCTAAACATGAATTTGACTTAGGAAAAAATGTATTCTTTCCTTTTGTTCCCCAAAGAATATTAACTTTACTGAGAATATTGACTTTACTGATTTCAGTTTGCTCAGCTCTGTAATATGCAATGAAAACATGTATATTAGACTGTGTGAAAAATTAGAGGAAGAATAAAAGGAAAAATAATATATTTTTTAAATATCACAATTATATTGGTAATATGTATGCTACTTTATGTCTCAATAATGTATCAAATCCTTAATAACAAACCCTGTGGATAAGAATTACTTACTTTGGGGGACTCCCAGGTGGCCCAGGGTGTTTAAGTCTCAATGCTATCAAGCTATCTGTAGCCACTGTGACATGAATTCGATCCTTGGCCAGGGAGCTGACCCACATGGCGTAGCAGACCTCTCCTGTCTCACCTGCTGCTCCCCTCAACAGTGTATTTCAGTCGATATGCCTGTTCTGCTCCCCACTCTGACTCTGGTGAATCCTCTCACTGCCTCTCCCCACCCCTACCCCCTCTAACCTACACTCCACTTCTTGTATGCATAAATAAATAAAAATAAATCTTTTTTTTTTTTTAGAAAGAACTTATTTTGGACTGTTATCCTTAACTCCTTGCTGTGAGTTAATTTAAATCTGATGTACATCTTTCTTTCAAATAGAATTTCTAAGCTATATTCCACTCCAGCTTTTTGAGTTGGTTTAATGACTGTGTTAATACCGTAATGCTAGTTAGTCTTTGGAGGTGTAGGGGGCAAGTGTGGCTTGCCCAGAATTGCCAGGTGTGATCCTTTATTGAGCAGAGGTTCAAAACCAGGAGAAACCTGTATCTGCAGACATATGCAACCACCCAGAGGAGGGAGATCCCTGCGTTTTTTCTGTGGGTGTTTGAAATGTGGACCCAACTGAAGAAATAATAGCAGGTAGCTTTGTTTTAACTACTGAAGATGAGTATTTCCCCACTTGGGTGACAAAACATACAATTTTTGTTTGTTCTTGTAATGACATTGAAATGATGTTTTTCCTCATTGCTTGTCTTTGAGTCATTTCTAATATGCAAGAAACCTCAGATCATTTTTGAAAACCCTCTGATGTCCTGGTGAAGAGTCAAGAAAGGTGGTGATATACTTGTTAAAAGTCACCCATTTGATAGGGAAGGCTATCTAGAGAAACTAGGGTGACAGTACTCTGAAGTTTTCATTTTAGTATTCATGGTTTGAAGAATCAAGTACAAAATAGGGAGCTGGGAATTACTGAAGGGAGTTAATGGGATTTAATTCTATTTGTGAATCTGATAAATGAATATGCTTGATAGAGTATTTATTACCTGAATGTTTGAATCAGGAACAAGTCAGGAACTAATTCCTTTTAAAAATTGGAAATTGTTATTGAGTGATTTGGAAAAAGGTGCCAGTGGCCATTTTAAGGAAGTTCATATGGTGGACAGTCAACTCCAGTATGGAGACAGATATGCTGGGGGTGGAGTGAGAAATGGGGTTCGGTGTCCTTTTCAAGAACTGGAATTATTTGCTTGATTAGAAGTTTATTAAAAGAAGCACTTTTGGGGCACAAAAGGAACAGGGAGCGGGGGTGTCAGGACTGCCTGAGCACCAGCCACTGAGCACTGTCAATGCGCCCGCCACGCTCCTGGGAGCTAAGGGCTGCTGGAAGTCTGTGCTTAAAATTTGCTTGGAATTCATTTCTCCCTTTCTTTTTCTATGATGCTGAAACAAAAGATAAAAAGATAAAGAATCTCACAGCCTGGCACGTGAATGCTTCCCCACTGTGTGCTGCTTTAGTTGGGAGGAAGTAGCAGCCGCCAACCGCTGTTTTATTAATAATGAGGCATTCACATAAATTCCATGCAAAATTGATTTTTGACTGTTATATAAGAATCAAATACCAGGCTTTAAAAAGTAATTGGGAAATCTATTTGTAATTTACTTTGCCTATAAGAACCCACTGTCCTGCCATAAACAATTTTACAGTATTTTCCTCCCTGTTAAACAGCTATTTTTACACATCTGTTTGGCCTCTCTTGGATGACATGCAGTCAGGAGGTGTAATGAATACAGGTTTGAAACAACATGTGGCCACAATTTCTTTCAGCTTCGTCTTCAAGGGGATCTCTTGCAAGTTGTGATATCAGTTTCATCACAGTACAGGTGAAGTATGTTAATGGCTAATTATCTGACACTGGGTGTTGACTGATGAATCATAAATATGCTTTCTGGCAATAGGGAAAGCATGATGAAATAGCTAAGCACTGCCAAAAACAAACCCCCAAACTCCAAAAACTAACAAAGCAGAACAATCTGTTTCTCACTTGTCTTTAAACGCTTTAAGCAGCTATGGTCCAATGAAAAAGTCTCCTGTAACAAGGATTTTCTCTGGGAATGGGTTTAATATTCAGTAGTTTTGAATATATTAAAGTCAGTCTAAAGTATTTAAGATGTAATTGATTTATAGTGTTTCTTGAGATGGAGATTAGAGGGACAAAAATAATTAAAGCAGACAATCTTTTTCATATTTGTGTAACTTCTGTGTTTGTTTCCTTAGGATTATTTTGCCAAATGGAGCACACTTCTGTTCCTATGATAAGATATTTTTTTTCTTCTCTTTGTAGAAGAACTGGGGAGTAGGCCAGAGGTGTTGGGGGTGGTGGTGAGAGGTTTCTTCAGAGACAGAGTGGGGAGCAGAACAGGTAGATCTACTGAAATACACTGCTGAGGGGAGCAGCGGGAGAGACAGGAGAGGTCTGCTGTGCCATATGTGGTTAGCTCCCTGGCTGGGGATGGAACTCAGGTTCTAGCAGTGATGTTGCTGAGACTTAACACCTAAACCACTAGGGAAGCTCTTTTTTCTTTTTAAGGGATCCTGAAACCCTATAATTAAGAAAAACCACTTATCCCAATTTTATTGATATGTCACATACATATACTTGGAGAGAGATATATATTTTATTTAGGATAAAGTTCTAAGTGTACAGCCTAATGAATTTTGGTAATTGTATACATTTGTGTAACCAATTCTACAATCAGGACAGAATATTTCCATCACCCTAAAAAGTTCCCTTGTGCCTCTTAACAGGGAGTCCATCCCCCAATGCTGGCCCCAGGCAACTGCTGATCTATTTTCTGTGACTGCAATTTTTCCTTTTCTATAATTTCATATAAATAGAATCACAGTATGTAGTCCCTTTTTCACTTAGCATGATGTTCTTGAGATTCACTATGTTGCTGAGTATATTAATATTGTATTCCTTTAGGTGTTGAATCATATCCTTCAGAATGAATGTACCACAATTTATTTACCTGTTCAGTAATCGACACTTGAGTTGTTTCCAGTTTTTTGTGAATAATACTGCTAGGAACATTTTTGTAAAAGTTTCTGTATGGACATATGTTTTTATTTCTCTTGGATAAATACCTAGGAGTGAGACTGCTGGGTCCTATGGCATATATGTTTAACCTGGTGTCAATTTTGTCATTTCATGTTTTCACACAGACGATGTATGAGCATTCTGGTTGACCCTCACTAGCACTTAGTACTGTCAAGAGTGTAAGTAGCTTAGGTGGTTTTAACTGGTATGTTCCTCATAATTTGTAATGTTGAGCATCTTTTAATGACCTTGAAATTTGTATATCTCTTATTGTGACGTGTCTATTCAAATCTTTCTCCCATTTTTATTGGGTTGTTTTCTTCCTGGAAGAGTTGTAAAAGTACTCTATATATTCTGGACATAAGCCTTTTCTCATATGTTTTACATAGCACAGTCTTTGGCTTTCCTTTTTGTCTTTTTTTAATAGTCTTTTTTTTTAAAGTGCAAAAGCATTTAATTTTGAAAAAGTCAGTTTAATAAATATTTCCTTTTATTATTTGTGCTTTTCATGTTTTTCCTAATTGAATGTCACATTTTCTCTTTATATATTTAAATATAATTCTTATGTTTACTGGGTTCCTCATCATTTTACTGGTTTCCTCATTTAAGTATGTTGGCATCTTTTCAAGAATCAGTGGGCCAGAGAGGTGTGGTTCTATTTCTGAACTCTGTTCTGTTCCATTGATCTATAGACCTGGACTTACTTTAACACCTCACTGTCTTGATGATGGTGACTTTCTTGTAAGTCTTTGAATCAGATAGGGAAAATCCTCCAATCATGTAATTCTTTTTCAAAATCATTTGGGCTAGTCTGTGTTCTTTGCATTTTCATGTATATATTTTAGCATCTGCTTGTCAATTTCTTCAAAGAAACCTACTGGGATTTGAATTAGGGTTTTATAGGATTCATAGATAAATTTGGGAAAAATTCATTCTAAAATATTAAATAAGCTTTAAACTATGAATAAAATTATAATAAATACAACATGCTCACTAAAATGTAGTTGTAACAATTTTTTAACCCTAGAGAAAATTAACATGTTGACTAGCTTAGCAAGTTTTTTGCAGAGAGGATAAAGATTTTTTTCTGTCATATCTGTTTAATCAAGGTGTGACTTGAGACCACAAATCACTATGAAAGACATTTGTACCTACCGAATCATGATTTTCTCAGTTCTAGGAAATCTAAATAAAATACAGCTGCAAGTTAGGCAGAAGTTCATACATGTGTTGCAATTGTGATTATTAAGGCAGCTTAATTTTTTCATTCACTGACTTAATAAGTATATTATATGCACATTTAGAAAATAAAATGTTTGCCTAATATTAAGCATTTGTAAATTTATACTAATAAAATTTACTAGTAAAATTTATATTAAAATTTCTTTGAAATGTTTTATATGTTTCAAGTGCATGAAAAATTTCATTTGAAATTCCAGGTTAAAAAAGAGCTACTGCATTTTAGTAGAAGAAAAATAGATTTGTAACATCCAAGATGGAGTTTCAATGATAGTTCTACCCCTCTGAGTAACTTGGACAAGTCATATGTGTTTCTGAGTCCAGTTTGTCAGTCTGCAAAATGGGAGTAACAATGTCTACTTCATAGGTGTGATGTAATAAAATATTCTGTGCCAAACAAATTGAATATTTCATTGCATGTCATTAAAAATACTTTTAAAATTTATTGAAGTTATGTATCTGTTAGATCAGAAAATATGAAGTCATAAGGAAGAAAATTAAGATTAATTATAAACCCAAAGAAAACACTAAGCTTATATTTTCATTTCTTTCATTTAGTCTTTGAAAAGTACTTGCATGTTTATATACATATGCACATAAACATGTGTGTATATGTGTGTGTATAAATTTATCTTACATTGTAAATACAATACTGCATTCTGCTTTAAAAACTGATTTTAATTATTGGGCATGGATGTCCCCTCTCTAGCTGTGCTCAGGCCAGTGGTCCATTGGTTAATGGAAAACTTGTTTTAAAGTAGGTGAGGCAGATAATTGTTGTCACCTACTGCCCAGCAGCACATTTCTTTGTCTTAAGTAAAAAGACCCTGCTTATGTCAGATGTGGAGATGACTCGTTCAGAGAACATATACATTCTCCAGCCTGGAAGAATGAAATGGGACTGATCAAGCTTGAGACTGAGACACCCATGATTGTTCTAAGCCAGTCACATTGATCAATCCCATTCTTTCTGGCCAGCACTGCTGTGAGGTCTAGCATGTGACCCAGTTCTGTCAGTTAGACATGGGAGGAAGTGTGCTAGGGGCTTTTGGAAAAGGTTTTTCTCCTGGTGAGGAGAGAGAAGCTTGAGGGGAAAACCTTGTCTCTCACTCTCACGCGCTCTGGAGTATACAGCAGGGCCTGGCGGGGGCTGTGTGACTTATGGCACCAAGATATTCTGAACAATGAAGCAAAATGAGAACCCAGCTGCCCTTGCTGAAGCCAGGCGTTAGCAATTTATAACACTGTAGAACAATGTCACTCCTCTCATTGTTGTCCTTACTCTGGAAAATCTATATTACTTATATTAATATGTGATGTTTATGATTATTTAAAAAATGTATAGTTTGTAAATTTCTCAATTTTGATTTCTAATATGGTAAATATCAGTAGATATTTCTGATATCAGTAGATATTTCCCACATAAACAGAGGTTCTCTAACATCCTCAGAAATTTTTAAGAATATAAAAAACCAAAAATGTTGAGAATCACTAGACTTTCTTGATTTCCCCATATTTGCTATTATTTAATTAGTAATTCACCTCCCTCTCTCCCAACCTTTTTTAGCAATTTGCTTTTAGCTAGATTTTGCATTCAGCTAATTATCACAGAAATAACTATTTCTTTTGGCTTTCATAATGGCAGTAGGAGTTCGATGTTCATAAATAGGCCTAGGTATAAACACATTCTGCTAGCGAAAGTGTCTACTCTTAAGGGGGAGGGGAGTGCTCGAGTTTCCATATAAGGAATATTCCAGTATGTTTTACAGAGGGACTTGAGCCTACCAACTAGTTCAGCATATTTGGTTAGTGGATGTGCATTAAGAAAGATTCTATTGTGTGTATTTAATCATTTTCATTGTTATTGAACAATTTTTTGCTTATTTTTTAACTTTAAAAAACAAAGCTAAATGAATATGTATGCATATATATTAGCATAAATGATTACTAGGATAAATTCCTAGAATAAAAATCAGTGTGTCAAAAAGTTATGAGTATCTTGGAGGTTTTGGTTATATATATTCAAATTGCTTTTCAAAAAAGTTGCACACATTAATGCTCTTACCATTTCTCCACATCTTTGCTAATTTAAAATATTATCATTGATAAAGAAACAGGTTAATTGTAGCCTCCAATTTTTTTTTGACTTTGCTTTGCTAGAAGTAATTTATCTGATACAATGAGATTGGACATTTTAAAAATATTTAATAGCGATATGCATTTCTTTTTCAGTTAATTTCCACTTTATGTCCTTGACCATTTATCTGGAGAAGTATTTTAGTCATGCCTTTGGTTGGCTCCAGTTAAGTAGAAAAGGTATTGGTTGCTAAGAATATTGAGGTGCTAAGAACGCAGCTCACAGAAATGAGAGGAAGGCTGAGCATTAGGCAACTGTTGGTTGTCAGAGACAGTTGACATCACTGGCCTTCATCGTAACTCTGAGACCATTGTCAATAAGTGGGTGCTTGCACCATGGTGGTTTGACAATGACTTATGACCCTCCCCAGTAATTGAATTCATCCCTCAAATTTCTATCAAATTTTATGCTTTAAAGAGGCAGAAGCTAAGGTGTAAGCATATGATTGGCTCTGTTTAGGTCACATGACACAATACATCTGATTGTCTGCATTTGTCACATGGCTTTGCACGGTGGGCCAGTGAGCAGGATGGCTGCTGGTCCTTATCCTTCTTTCAAGGGGAGAGGTATTGGATGTGGGCACCGAAAGGACAGAAATCCACTTCATGGGCTTTTATCCAACTGTGTGAGCTCCTTGCAAAGCATAATATCTATCATGTTTTGAAAATTTTTTTTCAAAGACAAGACCATCTTGTCTGCTTTTAATCTTACGTACATTTCCTTTTGAAATACAGACTCTTAATTATTTTTATGTAGTTAAACCTTTGGACTTTTGACATTTTTAACATTTTTCCTTATATGATGCCTGCAAAATCTTCTCCTACCCTTACATTATATATTCACTTACTTTCAAAGGTTTTTATGCTTTCATTTCTTGAATTTTAGCATCGCATCTTTAATCTGTGCATGCACGTGTATGTGTGTGTGCATACTTGTGTGGCGTGATGGAGGATCTAATTCCGCTCCACCTCTGTGTCCCACATAGTAATCTGCTGCATTGACTGTATAATTCTTTCCCCGCAGAGCATGTGGCACCTTTATCACATACTAATTCCTTGATACACCACGTGTGTTTCCAGGCCATTTATTCCATTCCATTGATCTAGTCACTGAGTTTTGTAACAGCTTTTTATAGTTTAATTGCTAAAACTTTATAGTATGTTTTAATCACCCAAATATTCCTACATTACTCATTTTTTTTCTTTTCCAAAAATGTCCTCTTTACTTGTTTGTTAAGCTTTAGAAGCATTTTTCCAAATCCTGAAAATTATCCCCATGAAGATTGTGTGAAATCCTCAAAATAATTTTAGAATTTTTTTTGATCCTTTTAAAAACTGGGCCTTCCTGTTCAGAAGCATTTATTTAAATCATTCTTTGTCTTCATAAAACTTTGTAGTTTGTTCATTTTGATTCTATACCTGTTTTAAAAATTGCTTTCATTTGAAAACCTTTAAAAAATTCACTGGTAAGTCATTCTGACCCTTGTGCCTTTGATATCTTTCCATTTTTCCAGTTATTTTTACATTCAGCTTACCTATTTCTTGACACATATGATAACTAATAATTTATTATGAAATAATTTAGTTCATCAATATTTACAAATTTAATAATGAATAATACTTTTCTATTTCTAATACATCCATTATATTCTCTTTTATTACCCTTTTTTGTTCTTTTTAATCTCTGTTTTTTATATTAGATCTGCCTCATCTTTGTCTAGTTTTTCCAAAGAGCCAACTTTTGTTTATATTTCTCCTTCTGACTCTTAGTTGCTTTCTAATCCTGCAATGGCAGTGATGAAGGGCTGAGAATTTAGAGCCAGGCAAGTCTGGATAAAATCCCAATTTTCTCATTTACTATTTATGTGAACTTGGGCAAATTACTTAATATCTCAAAATATTAATTTATTTGTAAAATATTAATAATGCCCTTCTCTTGGGAGTAAAGTGAGGATTCAACAAGATAATTATGTAAAGCATGTGGTTCATGGCAAGTACACAAATATCATTATGATGGACATTTTCATTTTACTATCAGTTTATTGTATCAATTACCAGGTTTATCTATTTTTTAAATTATCTACTTATTTTTGTAAAATAAATAAATTGATTTAACGATTTAATAATTCATTAAAAGCCATGAATCCAAGTCATTAAAGAGTATGAATTCATTCAGAATAAGAATTTTGCTTGCCTCCCACAATTTTTGTTAGCATTCTTAGTCATGCTGTTTTTTAGTTGTTATTGAAAACCTAGCCTATAATTGAGGATTTGATTTCTTTAGTTTAGAAGAGTGTTTTTTCAAATTGCAAAGTTATTGGTTTTGCTTATTTCTTTATTTAAATATATGATATTAGTTTTTGGTTTGATTGTATTGTGGTTGGGAGTATGTGGCCTTTAGAATTTCTGCTTTGGGGAATTGTTTTCTCTTTTTTATCATTTCCTGCTCTTCACATAAAGTGAGATTGAAGATATTATTATTATTTTTCATGTTTTTTTTTTCCTTTTGGTTACTTTTTGACATTTGCTTTCTGTTTTTAACAAATTTTGCAAATTTCCTTTAACATGTATAACTTTCATGGCTCGTTGCTAATACTTCAAAAGCACAGCAGTTTCATTCTTTTGTTGTTTATTTTGTATAATCTCTTAGTCAGAAAAGGAGTATGTCTTTAACTTTTTGCAAGAAGAATTCTAGGGACTATATTTTCTAAGCCACTTTCATATCTGAAATTAACTTACTATTATTTTTGTATAGGAAAGACAATTTGGGCATAAATGTTGGGGTAGAAATATCGTCTTCACACAATTTCTATAGATGTTCTTTTTGTCTTTATGGAATTTGCTGTAATGAAGAAGAAATCTGAAGCTTGTTTTTTATTTTTTTTGAGAGTAAACATTTACCCTTCTTGTACACATGTGTATAGGCTGTTTCTATTTCTGACCTTTTGAAGTTCTTAGATCCTTCTAGATATGTCTTAATGTATTTTTTTTTGCCTGGAATATAGTAATTTTCACATTCTAACATTTTTTTAATGTTAAATGTTTACAATTTCCCCTTGATTATAACTTGTTTTAATGCTTCTTTCTGTTTTTTCCTAAAAATACATATAGTTTTTAGATTTTCTATGTCTATTAACTTCTCTGTCATCATTTTCACTTTTGTTCTTTTCTTCTATATGCTAGAGGGTTTTCTCAGGTCGGTCTCTCACATCACTACTTGATAATCTGCAGCGTCATTTCTCTTCCACATGAATTCACATGCAGACTTAAGCCTGTCATTGAATTTCGGTTTTACTTTAGTCCTTTTTTATCTCACACATTTTTCTTTTTCATCTCCCCTTGTTATCTCTATCTCATAACCAATTATTCCCTTATTATGGATGTTGACTCCTCTCCACAGAGTCCATTGCTTCTTGAATTCTATTGACGACTGAAAATTTTTTCTCTGTGATAAGTTATTTTCAGAGCTCTGTGCTCTGTGTCTTTAGAATGATATCCTCTATCTCTACTTCTGTGTCATTTATCAAAATGCATTTGTTAGTTATTCTCCTTGTCACTTTTCTTAACACAGGAGATCTATCCAGCCTGGGTGTTTCTAGCAGGCCCTGCGTTCTGTCTGCTTCAATACACGTTCACCTCCCCTGATGGAGCTACATTTGCAGGGCAAGTGGATGTCCAGACCTAGTAGCTCCATTTCCGCTGTTAGACCTGCTTTCACTCTTTGAGTGTCCACCCACTGTTGGCTCTTATACTGCCTTCATTGTCTTCTTTCTGACATAATATCCAATACATGCGGCTGTTAGGATTTTTTGTTCTCGCTTCTCTTATAATGTCCTCCTTCATAGGACTACCTTCCAGTTTGATGAGGCACCCCCAAAACTTGCTTTCCCATTTCCTCTTGCTGCCCTGTTTTTATGAAAAATACAAAAAAACAAAAGTAAAAACAACCCCCCCCAACCCCAAACCAACTGCTGCTGAGGGGTCAGTGTGGAAGGAAAGGAACATTCCAGTTCAAAAAGGAGCACTGATGTAGTGGAAGAGTGGCTGATTTAACAAGCAGGTGGCAGACAAGGGGAAGGTCTAATGACCCCTCTAGCTTCATGCAGGTGGCCTTTCTCCAGGGCCAGTGGCAAGCACAGGTGGGCCACTAATTGCCTTTAAAAATCCAGGTTCACTGACCTTACAGTTAGTGGTAAGGGGTTGACTGTCAATCTTAATTTTCGGTGCAGTGGAAATGTTTGCTGTGTGTGTGTGTGTGTGTGTGTGTGTGTGTGTGTGTGTGTGTGTGTGTGTGTGTGTGTTTTAGTGGAAGAAGCTATATCAGGGCCATTAGCCAGATGTCATTTTAAACTGGAACTCCTTGGGGTTCTTTTATTTTAAAAATTAACTACTAGGTTGCTTTTATCTACAACTCATGGGGCATATGGGAGACATAGGCAAGTGAGGAGCTAGAAGATGCCCAGTGGAATGAAGAGACAAAGCAAGTTTGCGAACTGTGCTTGGTCTTTTACCTCGACCTCCCACACTCACACTAGCCTTGATGCTCTGGGACTTCTCTTCTTTTCTTCTCCTTTTTCCAAAGCCTGCATTTAACCTTGTCGCCATTCTTTTGTGCCTGCCCAATAGGCCTTGTGGTCACTTCTTTGCTTGTCCCCACAACTCTGGCTTTGTCATCAAGGTCTCTATAGGCCACAGTGGCCAGGTACTGAATCCCTGCAGCGCCAGGGATGGCCTTACCTTTCCTCTACCCCTCACAGAGGACCAGGGTGTTAGTTCACCCCTGATGAGGAGGTTCCCAGGTGACAGACAGGGAAGTCTGTTGCTCACTACCGCTTGCAGATTCCAGACTGAGCCCGCAGTGACGCCCAGGGCAGAGGACTGAGAGCTGGACGTTGCCGACTGCTCAGGTGTGGCTGCTGCCCCCGTGGCCAGCCTGGCGCCTGGGCCAGAACTCCTCCCAGTTGGCAGCTGCCACAGGAAGCCTGGGACTAGTCTCCATGTGTTGCACATCAGGGCAGGACGGGCAACACAGATTTCAAATGGTTTGATCTTACTGGTAAAACTGACAATTTCTGTTATTGTGAAGTTGAACAAAATAAGTAAGAAGACCTTTAAAATAACGAAAATGCACATCTTGGAAGTGAAGGCACAGGTCACCATTAAAATTCTCTTCATGATCCTGAAGTTGAAGGTCTAGGTTATTGTCATATTTCTAATATGCTAAGAGTTTAATGTACTGGGGCCCATAGATAAATCCAAATTTAATCTCTCTTCTTTTACATTTCCATATTTTTTACAGCTGTTGCCAGCATGAATATCATCCTCAATAAAAGTGAAATAATTTCAAGAAATATCATAAAGCCTGTATACTTCAACCACACTTTATCTTTTTATTGAGCTGTTTTGTAATACCAGGTACAAATGCACTAGTACTGTTCTTGCTTCCAAGAGGATGAGTGAAAGCATATCAGAATATCAAGTAATTTTCCAAATACTCTTCTGCCTTTAATTTTCTTTAAGGGGAAAAAAACCCACTAAATTCTAAGTATCTTAACCATGTGCTATTACTTGAATAATACTTTCTGTCTTTTTTTTTTTATTTTGAAAGAGTACGATTAATGGAAACAATGCACAGTTTGGCTACCTGACAGCAAATAAACAAATCTTCAGATACTAAGATAAATTGAATAATAACTGGTGGTCAGATTGTGTCACTCATTTTTGTATGCCCTGAAACTTGCACATAAGGTATAAAATAATTATTTGATGAATGAATGAATATTTGGTGCATTGGCATTACTGATATACCTCAGATGACTTCTAGCATCAGATACGTGAGGATGAAAGGGTAAGAATGATCATATTTATGATTTGCAGGCAAAGGAGTCCAATGGTGCAATTTAATCTGTGATGCATTATTTTTCATAAAAGTGACCTCCTTATTAGCATAGGCAGAGAACCCTATTCTCTAAGTATGCCCAGGCTGCAGGAGGTTTTATGTCCCCTAAAAGCATCCTGGGACACCTGGGCTGCTTGGTACTTGCTGGCTTCCTTAGGATTTCCTCCTGCTCATGGGCATAACCAATCATGCCAGCATAGTTCATTACTTTAATTTTCAAAGCTGTATTTATCTTGTCTTAAAACAGCAGGTTTGCTGGTTGACATTTTACGTTTTTAGTTTGTCTGCTCTGGTGTTAAGGAAATTTCCCTTTCAAGTAAACACTGAGAAGCCTGCACTATGACAGGAGAGGCCGAGATGCAGTGAGTCACTTGAACAGGATCTCGTTAGAAATTCAGAGGATACAGAATACCCCTTTTTCCTCCTCCTGGCACATGAGAGGCATGACTGGTGGCCTCCCAGACACAAAGGGAGAAAATCACTGTCGGCGTGATCAATGAGGATGCCATAATACTCGAGTTAAAGGATATTTACAAACTACCAATAAATGACATGCTTGTGTAGCACCTTTAAAGGTATTTTTTATTTGGTCTTCACAGCAACAGGAAGTTGGCAGGGAGTATGGCTTTCTGATTTTTATGGGTGAGGAATTTGAGAATTCCATTGACTTTCTCAGAGAATTTCATTGACTTTCTTAAAGTCACCAAGCTGCTAATTGGTGGAAGTGGAACCAGACTCCAGTTTTTCTCATCTCTAGGACTACATTCTTTCCTTTGCCCTCATATAATATTAATAATACTAATAATACATGCTATCAGGATTTATTGAATCAGGCATATCCTATACATTAGTCTCACTTTCTCCTCGCAGGAGGTCTCTAGAGGAGATATTATCATGATCTCCATTCTATGGATTAAAAAGCTAAGTGTCTACTATGAAGACTCAGGGGGTGCTAGGGGACACTCAGAGTGAGTGAAGCAAAACTTTTTCTCAGGAATTTATCAAATCAGGGCACTAAATTATTGCATATGTGAAAAGGCACAATAATATATTTGCATAATTCTTTGATAGCAGAAAAGCGATAGAGTGCAGTAATTGATAATAAAACGCTCCTCTGTCTGCCCAAGTAATTCAATGCTCCTTGGCAACTGATGCTCATCTATGACTCGGCAAGATGTTCCAGAGCTCCCAAATCTCTGAGTCCCTGTGTTTTTTTTTCCCCTTAACAAAATTGCCCATGTTTTGTCAACTTGACTTCCAGTGGATAAGGGGAATGTGTTTACGAGAAAAGAAGTTGGAGGTTTCCCCTGCGAGACTCCAGGAAGCCCTTTCCTTCAATTGTACAAACAAAAAATGAGCAATGTTTTCATGCTTTGCCTGAAATTTTGTTGGCAAGCATGAACCCTCAGCTTCCCCTTTCAGTAGAAAAAAACTATAACTTTTAGATTTGGAAATGTGCAGATTTTGGAAATCCAACCCACATGCTGCTCATTCCATACGTGGAGGTGGGAAAGCCTGAGATGGTAGAGAAATCCAATAATAGGTCCAAAGTGACCTAACAGGAATGTCAGTGTAGAGAGGAGACTAGGCACTTGACTCTTGGTGCAGAGTTCATAGCAAATAGTGTCTCTTCATTTGTCCCTAAACTTCTAAACTTCCAAGAATGGAGTTCTGAAATTACTAATTTTTATAAGTGTCACCTTAGTTTGGGGACCCTTGACCTGACCAGTGGTAATGGTGAAAGTGGGGGGCACATGTAGGTCACTGATCACATCCATATAATGTTCTGCCTTTAGTGAACTCCAGTCCATGGTTTCTGACTCTTCGTGTAAATGAATTTATAGAAGATGGGCATCTTCTGACTTTGCCTTCTGACTTTGCCTGACTCCTACTCCACCATTGTTTGCCCTGTATTCACTGACCACTTGGAGTATTGGATTCCCTATCCCACTGTCCCATGGGAGAAATATGAAAGTACCATTTTCAGTCATTTATCTCCTATCAGGTTCCAGCCAGTGACAAAAACTTGATTGTCTTAAGGGTGTCACGTAGAGGAACAAAGCAGGAGTGCCATTTTGTTAATGTCAGATATAAATATTTTTATGAACCTTATATGTCTGGATTCATTAGCCATTTAATGGATTTGATGCACAGATGTTCAGGAAATTAGGAGCTGACTTCATTGGGAAATTATGGGGAGCTTGGTGCCATCCAAGATATCAAAAACATGCTGTTCCTACAATCTGCCAAGACACCAGGTACAGTAATGGTCTCCGTGTTATATATAAGCTCACTATTAACACTCAATAAATGTTAATTGTATAATAATAAAAAATATTGAGTGTGAGTATCCCCTGTGGAAATCTAGTTGTGGACATAAAGGGATGCCTTCTGTATTTAGAATATATCTTCCTTTGGACTTACATTATACTCGCCTGATGGAAAGTAAAAGAGTTGAGAAAGACTAATTGGTCCCTTGGGCTGTGGTTATTAATTTTGAGTCACGAAAACTGAATTTGGCTTTTGGAATTTTTCTAAGTCAAAATAATGGTACTGAATGCCTTGATTTGCTCACCTTGTTCACAGGAGTGTGGGTGAAGGAAGTGACTGAAGAGATAGGGCAGAATCAGGCCAGACTGGTACTAAAGCTGAGACTGTAGGGAAATCCACACCTAGCCTAGAGGCTGGAGCCGTTTTCCAGGGTACTTGTTCTGCTTTTTGCTACCTTTGGCACAGTGTGCATTTTGGAGATAAGACTGTGTAGGGAGACAGAAGACTAATTCTATGATACTTGAAAATAATCTTCCTTGGAGATACCCTTCCTTGGAGTGGTGCGCTGGCAAATGTTTAAAAATCCTCTCTCTCTCAAAAACCCCAAAACACCCAGATTTATAGTGTTTGCCTATTTCTATGGTGTAAATACTCCCACTGTAGACCAATATCAAGCCACCAATATGACAATAACCAGCTTGCAAGCTTCCTAAAAATTTAACAATCAGATCTTCCAGCTGATACGAACAGCTCCTGCAAAGCCCTGCTCCTCACTATACAATGATCATGGTAACGGATGTGGGTAGTGATTTAAGAACCTCTGGAGTGAATAATACCCAAGGTTTAATTCCACCTCTGCTGCTTACTAGCTCTGGGACCTCTGGCCAGCTATTCAACCTCTCTGATCCTTGATCTCCTTAGTGGAAAAAAGGAAATAATATTGATAGTTGTAGAACAAAGAGGTAATAAATATAAAATGTTCAGCAAGGTTGTGGACATATAAACTCTTAAAATGGTAGTCATTAATATTATTATAACCTAACATAAAATGTGACAGTCTCCAAACCTGTGCAGAAATATTATGATTATCCGAGAATGTAGAATATTATAGATATCTGTTGGCACTGGCATGAGACTTGGGGAAAATTCCTATCTTAATATTCACCAGCTGTTTATTATACAAAAATGGGAAAGTGTCTTACAAATAGCCTTGAATGTGCACTTGATTTCTGAGAAATACAAATAATAATCCATATCATACTGTTTTAAAGATTCTACCTTTGGTGTGAATAATGCTTGTGGCTTTTTTTTTGTGTGTGTGTGAGGTGCTACAGGCATTTATCTTTAAATACTAAGCAGTCCTTTCAAATAAGATGGACATGAACAAAACTGTCCATATGTCCTGTTTCTCAGAGGCTTGACAGGCCCAAGTTTTCTTACTCAGCTCTGGGAAATGATGAACCTCTGAGAGGGTTCACCCCCGCATCCCCGCCACCACAGGGCACATCACCCCATCAAGCAGAGGGCAGCTGGACAAAGGGAAATTCAGAGAGCACTAGCCTCTTCCCCAAGGGAACCATGCAAATCTGGTCTTATTTCCTTAATATCTCTTTCTCAATTGCTTCAAATGATAATCAGCCCAATTTCTGTTCCTTTGGAATCAGATCATCTTGTTGAAATTATTTGTGTGGGAATCGATGAGGAATACAGGCGGGCAACACCTCGTGAAGCAGCAAGTCTAGGTAAGGGAGGCAAATCAGAGCATCACCCTGAAGCACACTTTCTCGCCATTCCCCATGAAGCATCCCAAATAATTCCTTGATTTCCCCTTCCCACCATTATCTGGGAAAGTTCGTCTGCTGTCACCACTTTCGACCATAAGCTGCTCAGCGTTCTGTATTTTCCCACTGATGTTTACTATGATATCACTAATTCTAATTTAATTCAAAGTCAGGGAGCTTTCTTTTCATAGCACTAAAGCATTTTGGCAGCCGTTAGCTCTTGGAGTGGGGATCATGAACAACCACACACAAAGAAACTGCAAATTAGAGCTCACTTTCCTTATATCTTCCCTTGCTGACTGAAGTAAGACAACTCCACAAACAATGCATTTTAAAGGACATTTGCAGGGTGAATATATTACAGATATGGCTAGGAAGTAGGCTGCAGTATATCTTCAAAAGTGACTGATTTAAACCCAAACTTAATGTATTTTGGAGGCCAGCAATAATTTGACTTGCTGAGTGGATGGAATTTATGGGTATAATGCAGTGCAAATAAAAACATCCTCTTTCAGTCATAAAGGTGTATGCTGTGTCCACACTGGGAAATATAGCTTTCCTTACCCCTGACTTCTGGAGAGAACTCCAGGGAATAGCTCAGTCAGACTCAATGTCTTTTCTTTGTGGCCTTATGGAAATATCAAGTTTTATTTTTATATTTAAGGGGCTTTCTAGTGCCATCCCTGGATCTGGGGTTTTGTGTTCAAGAACCAAATAAATAAGAGACGCCCTGAAATGCACTTCTGTGCTGTAAATTGTTTTCTTACTGAGGTGACCTAGACCAGACAGAGCAAAGGAAAGGCTGCGGGTAGGACATAGGATGCTTGTGTTCACCCTCCAAATGGATGAATGACCCCAGGGGAAGACTGAGGTTTGTAAGAACCCCACTGTCAAGTGATTTCTGATTTAGGGGACTTCTTATCTCTGATCTGTATGGTTCTAATGTGCAACCCTGAAGGAGAAACCCCTCATGGTGTATGTGGCCATATGTCCCTGCTGTTCTGAATTTGGGATCGGAATACAAGAAGTGATGAATTTCTGTGGGCAAATTTTCCTGAACTGTAACAAAGACTCCGTCTTCATCATTTGAGAGAATCACCTGCTCTGCCCCTCAGGTTTCAGCCTGGTCACCCACCCCAACACCCACTGTTCCCCTGTACTTCAGCCCTCGCTCCTCCGGTCCAACTACTTAAGGTTTTCTGTGAGGCACCCTCAGGAGTAGGAGCAAAGCCAGGTCATGGAGCTTGAGTGCAGGCACTAGTGTAGGTCATCTTTCCTGCCTCAGTCTCCCTTTGTTCATGGAGGTCCTGTAAGCTCCAGCAGGAGCCCCTGCCCTTATATCTAGTAGGGTGATGATATGATGAAATGCATTATTGTTAGAGCTTAGGGAGGTTCACGGAACACCAAAATATCATGCTTTTCATGCCTGCAATGAACCAGGAAAAAAATGTAATAGTATACTCTCAAGGGCTTTGTATCTCCTAAGATACTTTCAGCATAAATTGTGGCTTTTGGAGAAGACATATTCTTGGCCCCAATCCAATGTCTTCATCAGCTTCTTGAGAAAACATCATAAAGCTCTTTCAAGTCAATGTTTGTTTCAAAAGTCTGGAACAAATAAATGTTGGGGTATATTTGTACCACCTCCTCTTGCTCTCTTCAAAGTTTAAGATTAGTCAAGTTGGCCTTCTGAATAGGACAGTTGGTGGGAGGAGATGATGGGAAAAGATACAGGACAATTGTGAAATCATGATGTATTAAATAACCATAAAATATTAGGTGCCCTACTGAAAAGTTCAAAGAATTCTGTTTCCCCTTGAAATGTCTTTTCTCAAAGAACTTTTATGTTGTATGTGTGTTATTCCTTCGGTTAACTAGTAAATCAACGAGAATTTATAGTGTTTCTTTAGCATTTAAATCCATTGTGGATTTCTGGGGTACGTCCCGGTAACAGCTTTCCCAAAGGAGAGCTGCAGCTTTTAATGTGTGCATCTCAGGTTGGGAAATCCTCAGCGGGGCTTGGGTTGGTTTCAGATAGTTGGGGCTTTGCCAGTGGTCATAGTTGTCACTTTCCCCAGCTGTCAGCTAGGGGAGTATGTGATTGAAGGTGTGTACTGACAGACCTTTATTTTGATTCCTATGGCTTTTAGTCTTGATTCCTAAACTAGTTCTTGGATCCAGACAAACATGGAATGGAAAGCCGTATTTCAACAAACTCAAAGAACTTGATGCAGTGACATTTAGTTGAAATATCTTGCACTGGAACAAAACGGATAAAGGGCACAATGATGTATGGTGGGGGGATATGGGTGTTTTGGTGGTAGGCATGGTGTGGTGATGTACTGAGGACAAGTGAGCCATGCGAGAGCAGGCTGAGTACTTGACCCTCTGAGCCTGTAGTCTCAGGTGAATGATCTCCATCTTGCATAATTCTGGGGGTACCCAGTAATCAATGATGGAGGAAGGTACTTAATACATAGCAGGAGCTCAATCATTAAGAATTCTTAATATTTTACAGAGAAAGGAAACAAACTGGGTAGAACTATGGAGTACTGCCCATAACACTACTCTGCCCATATTTTTTGCTCATGGGGAGATTTGGAATGAGGAGGTTTCATCTTGGGACCCACCCAGATGGGAATTATTGCAAGAATGCCAGCAGTTACCTCCAGAAGTCTACCTCAGCCCATCAGAAACTTCAGACTCTGAGATCCAGGGCTTACCTAACACAGTACATGGATGCTATTTCCCAACCTGAGATGTTCATCTTTGTATTAGTCTGCTTAAAGAAATCTGCTCAAAATATATTTTAAGAGATTAGAAATCCAAAATACCACTGAGTGTTCTGAGATGAAGCCAGATGATGAAAAAAAAAAATGCTTTCCAGAAAATGTCTTTTCAAATTTAAATGATGTTCTGCAGTTTACACTTTCATTATATGGTATCTCATTGAATCTTCAAAGCCCAGAAGAAGAGAGAATGTGTATTTAAAGTTGGCTTAATAGAAAAGGAAACTTTGAAAAGCCTCTTGCTACAACTTTCCAGGGTTAGGTAACCAGGAGCAAGCAGAGGTGGGACTTGAGCTGAGGTATCTCAGTGTTCTTTGCTGTATCACTCAGCCGTATTCACTGAAGAAAGGGACAGGGAGAGAACAGAAATCGGAGAGGAATGTAAGCAGAATGGTGGAATAAGGGTTTTCTACTCTTTTTGCTGAAGAGCTCTGACTTGGACAATTCCTCACAGAGGAGAGTGCCTCTTTGGAAGTGGAGAAGTTCCAGCAGACCACTGCAGCAAAAATGTCTGAGATTAGATGCACTGAAGAAAGTAAGAGGAATTTCTCCAAAAAGGGAAAGTGAATGAGCATCTGGTTTCTCCAGCTGTATGGCACACTGCCAAAGAGGCCCCATCCAGAATTCTGAGGTGTGCTGCAGAATTGGGGAACAGGGAGTGGCTGGAGAACAGCAGTCAGGGCTCTTGGAGAGAATTAAAGGGACATGGATCCTACCATCCACTTCACAGGCACCATCAGGAAGCCCGCCCATGGCCCACGGGAAATGCCTTCCTGTGGATTTCCCCCACTAGCCCACAGGCATCTGCAGTGCTCTGAGTGCCTAGCCCACACATCTCCCCAGTGGACAGCATCCTCTGCATGCCCTTGTGGGCAGCTGGTGTGTGAGCCTTCGCAGATGACTACTGAGCATGTGCAGAAAGAGACTGACCCTGAAGAATTGGGAGAGGCACACAAAAATGAGTATTCAGCACCACCCCAGGGAAAGCAAGAGGAAACTTGTCAGTACCGCCTGGCTTGGCAGGATCAAGAGAAGGCATAAATCTTAAGATTTCCCCTAAAAGAGAATAAAAAGTATGGAGCACGTATATCCATAACAGAGGTCTGAAAAAGCTTCAGAATCCCTAGCAGGATTGACAAAGGTGTGTTAGCAAAGACTGAAGAGGTGACTACGTTTTCAAATGTGAAGACAGCAAAGCAAGGAATTCCACAAGGAATGTGGAAAATCAAGTAAATACTGTGTTGTGAACTCAAAATTTGCCAAGAGAATAGGCCTTAAGCCTCTCATCTCACACACACAGACACACACATACGCACACACTCACGCACGGTCATTATGTAAGGTGATAGATGCATTAGATGTTAAATGTATACAAATTTACTTGTCAGTATGCTTCAATAAAGCAGGAAAAAAATCAAGAAAGTGGAGCAATAACAAAACAAGACACGAGCAGAGGTTAAGGTGTGGAATGAAACAGGGTCTAGTTGCTTGAAAGAGTGAATTTAATGGCCCAGGTATCAATCCTGATTGGAAAACAAGGGTCACTGAATAGTATGAACTTATCTCTTTTATCTTAATTTTTAAAAATATTTTAAAAGGATAGGTTTATTAGGAAAAAGAGAAAGAAAAAAAGAGGCGCCTGCATAGGCACAGGTTGTCAGGACAGTGCCTTATCTCTTTTATTTTTTTGGCTACATACTGAGAGATTTAAAAAATCTAGACATACTTTATAGGATCAAGACTTGCCCTGGAAGAAGTTGTACCTACTCTGTACCTCTTAGAAATGCATGGTGGGCAGCAAGACTTGGCAGGTGACAGAAGATGTCCTAATCAATTTAAGATCTCCTCACCCTTTCAAAAATCAGTATTTTTGTAATGCTTCCTTTACTATCCTGAAATAAAAAATTTACATACTACATACATAATTTAAAAAATAATAATACAGATAACCTAGTTTGGATAAGCTAGGAAAGGACCAAGCCAAACCATGTAAGATCCATAAATTAAAACCAACATTAACATTTTGGTGAAAACTCCTTTGTATTTCTCAATTATAGAATTAAAATATATAAATAGATGGATTTGAATGTAAACCAACTCATCAATTTATGTAGTTGTAAATCTTGGCATCTGAGTGATCTTCAAGATAGACTAAGAACGTATGTAACTCCAAATTAGTTTTTGTAGGGGGATTTATGAATAGTTTTATTTTTCGTGGCTCTGCCATAGCTGCATGTTGACAGCCGTATTTTAGGAAAGGCATTGTTTCTCCTGCATATCTGTGTTCATTAAATTGCACTTTGGTGTGTGGTCATGAACTTGTTTGAAAAGCTTATAGTTCTAGCCTTATGAAACTTAGAGGTGTGTTTCCAGGCATTGTGTTGAGGAAGTTGTTACCTAGTACACCATTGAGGTTGGTTTCCAAGGACCCAGGGAGAATTGTCTCTAGTGTCATAGCAGCAGTCATTGTACTTCTGCATCTGTACCTGCTTTTTGTTTTGCTTTATTTTGTCCTTTCCTAGGTGTGGAATAGTGTGGGTGGTTAGTTTTCTCTTTTTGTACTGGCTGCTAGGAAGCTCAGAGTCAAATTATGGTCACCTATTCATAAAATGTGTACAGGGTCCTCTGGCATATTGTTTATTTTATTTGCTAAATTCACTCTTGGTTTTAGTTTATTTTACTGATTTTAATTTCTACCTACCATAATTTGTCCTTTTTTGGTATTTTTATAAGGTTCTCTAACTACTTTGTATAGCAATGCAGGGTATAAATAACAAGTAAAAATGATGGTAAAATGTGGTAAAGGAGACAAAGGGAGAACATCAAGTAAGGAATGAGAGACCACCCATTTCCTGAACTCCTTGCTGCACATGACAAGTAATTCTTACTGCCTCTGTAGGATTTAACTTATTTGAGCCCTGTGTCTCCAGGTTCAGATCAGCATCTGCTTTCTGTGGGTGATGTATGAACAAGGAAAATTCACCTCCTAACACAGATAATGATAGTCACCAAGAAGGCTAATGTGATGTCTTAGGTGATTTTCAAAAAGCATGAGATCCAGACTGATTTAAATACTATTTCAACTTTATCAGGAATAATTTTTTAAACTGATTTTCATTTTAAAGCTATCCAAATAGGATTTTTAAAATCAGTAGCTAAGCTAGGGGAATATTCACTTTTCTTATATGAGGAGGAGCTTCTTTCAAGCAGGTGGATGAATTTGTCACTACCTGACAAGCATCATTCCCCAAGTCATAAATTTTCAATTATGATAATAAAAAGTTAGTTCTACTATCTGTAATGAAATAAAGTTCATTCACAGACACATACCTTTCTTTGGCATGTAGTCATATTATTCAGATGCTTTCTGATAAGTTTTGTATAACTTCACCTAGAAAAATTAATTTTCGCTGTATATACTGTGGTCAGTATTGCTGCAGTAAACTAGCTATCTGGCTCAAATTCTGTTTTGGAATGATGAGGGATAGAAACAAATTGGTTGATGAGGTCCCTGACAAATCAATCTAAGAGTAGAGCTAATTAGTATGTATTTTCATTCAAATGAGTGATAAATGTATAAATCATGATTTTTTTGAACATAACATTTTTTCCCACATATATTTGTAAGGAAAACATTTATTTTAAGAAAGCTACCAGAGAGAGGCCACATCATCTTGTTTCCTCATCTGTAAAAGAAGAGCATTGGATGAAATCACCATGAAGGTCATTTCCAAAGAAGACTGAAAAAACACATCCAAGGACATTGTAAACATTACATAGAACAAAAGACTGACAGAAAGATTCTGCATGGCATTTTTTTTTTTTGTTTTGCTTTTTGTAGTGTACCTTCAACTGAGGTTGGAGAGTCCATTCTTCAGCAGATATGGGGGATTGAACTATTTTTGATGGAAATTAGACCTATATTATTTTTTGCTTTTGTATCTTCAGTTGTCTGGAGACAACCATCTTATCAGCTGTGCCAATAAGATCATTAATGGAAAACAGTACTGTGCACCAGTAGATCTTTATTCCTTGATCAATAGTTATTTACTTCTGAGGGGTCACAGCTTGGTTAATATAACTGAATAATTTTATTGATAGATAACATAACAATGAAAAATAAAGTTTAAAATAGAAGATGAATGCATATAGCACTTTCTTCAGGCATGAATATTATTATTTGAAAACTGTAATAGCTGCTGGAATGTTGGAAGGGCAGACAACAAAAGCATTGAATAATTGTCCTAGGCCTATAATCAGACTTCCATTATTGACCTCTGTTAATATTCTACTGTAACTGTCTGCTAAATTGGTTCCTTGGGGCTTGAAATATACAGTGATGTTATGAGTTCCTATCGTAAATTGCCACACAGTAAAGTAGCGAGTCTCTGAAATAGTGTTGGCCCTAGTTTGATCAATACTCAATTCAAAGCAGTGCAATAGGCAACTGTTTCCATAGAAACATTGATGTCACAGAGGTTGAACAGCGGCTGTTACAACAAATCATTTCCTTTGAGCAGTTGTAATTGACTATATGTACAGTTCACTGTCACTTGAGACCATTTACATCAAGCAAGTAACAGAACCACATTAGTTATTCCAGGAGTAAGAGGGTTAGCTCTTCCTTTTGTGACCTTACAAATACCTAGGAGGATATTTCCATAGCAACCAGCAATATAACAGGATGAACGTCGAGGTAGTGGGCTACCTTAATGTGGGAGTATTCTTTTGGAAACCAAAAGGTAGTTTTAATAAAGTTTACCTAGTTGTTACATTAGCACAAATTCTTTGCACCCCAAGGTAATGGCTTGGTTCCTCGATCACAGACATCCCCGATGATATGGAAATGACAATTCCACTTGCACTTCATTTCCAGTGTCCACCTTTGATTTGCCTCCAGCCTCTGGTTGCTACGACAGCACATAGGCACTTGAGGCAAAACCATGCTTACCAAGTAGAGAGCTTGACTGATGGCTGAAGTGTTTCAGACTTCACAAGTGAGATTATGAGAGAAAGGAATCTTTAATAAAATGTTAAATTTTTGCTCTGGTTAACTAATCTTTAGCTTTGAAGGACGTGAAAGAAAATAGAAATAGGCGCAAACTGAGTTTTCTTTGTTGTGTTCCTTCAGACAACAGTTAGCACCAGAATTGAATTGTCTGTTTAGAATTGTTCAGATCATCCCACTATCTCACCAAAATTTTCCTAGGTTGGCTGTGGCCAATGCACATTTTGGAATATTCCATATGATTCTGGGGGAAATTAAGATTGTGTTTTTTGGTAGGTAAACTGCCAGAAAGTGCTATTAATGCATTATCAAATTCCAGGCCAAATAAAGTTCATAGGTAAATGGGAGTATTTCTAGAACCATGAGAATTAAATATGCTCAGGAAGAATATCTAGTTTCCTAAAAATCTTGCGCAATCTCATCTGAAGTTTACATAGCAGGCAAAGTTATCGAGAGTGAGAAGCTGTAATGGCATTAACATCATGTTCACTGCCATTTTCAATAGCATCAAAGATAGAGGGCGTTTGCCAGGCGTATCAGGTCTAAACAAACATTTGCAGCCATGACCTAGAGGTCAAGCTTTATTTTCCACTCACACTGCTCAACCCAGTCGTGGCTGCAGGTAAGATTAGCAACACTGTCATTTTGACATTTCTGAGAAAGAAAAAATATGTATGGTCATCAGCGAAGAGAGGAAACAAAACCCTTATAGGAGATGTTTACTTGGAAAGGATTTTCCAATGCAAACCCACAATGATCAGCCTATAGATTTTTGACCAGTCTGCTGTATTCCTCAGGGTGAATTCTCAGAGGTAATAAAATTGAATTGCAATCAGTATTCTTTGATACTAGCCTGCCACAGACTGTTATTCACCTTGAACTAGAGAGTAACTATTTATAAAATTGTGTAGAGACACAAATCCAGTAAATTACTTTGTTTGGCCTTAAAAGAATGTTTGACTTGAAGCATAGAAATGGTTATAAATCTTACAGGAATAATTTATTGAACAACATAGTGAACAGTGATCCTCTCATTACATTGGGCAAAGAAAGACAGTTTGAAAAGAAAAAGTGTTCCCCCAACCCCCCAGTCTTTGCCTGAGGTCAGTGAACTTTTTCCAGGGCCCTGCATACAGGAAATTTAGTAATGGCACCTGGACATCCTGAGAGAGAAGGGAAACAGCTGCCCCTTGCACGTATACCCTTTCCTGGAGCAGTTCTTTTCTCACTGCTGGCCATCTTTCCTCTGACAGCAGGGCTTGGCCAATGGAAAAGGAGAATGAGTCAGCTGTTGCTAGGTTCTGCAGGGATCTGTCAATCAACAGTCCACAGCTCAACAACCTTTCACAAAGGTGTCCTAGCCAGGAAGGCTGCCTGTGTGTGTGTGTGTGTGTGTGTGTGTGTGTGTGTGTGTGTGTGTGTGTGTGAATATGAGAGGCAGAATTTAGCAGTTAACCATGTACAAAAACATTTTAATCAGTCTTAATATATATAAATTTCACTGATTAACATAGGATATTTTATTAGAGTAGCACATTTTAATTATATTATTAAAAGAGTCTATTATTAGTCCAGTGGGTCTGAGGATGGAGAAATACCACAGTAAATAGAAATGAAAAGAAAGGAATCAGGAGATATGAGTTATAATTTTCATTTCTGTATTTACTGGTCTAATAACTGTGTTTTATTTGCTTCATATGAAAATGAGGTCTACCGTTTTCCAGCACCCTCAGATAAAGACCTAATGATAAATTTGCACAGTGAAATTGTTAAGGGGTACAGATATTTCAGTAGTATTCCTTACCCAAGTTATAGACTTAAACCCCAATTAAGCTGGTTATTTTTAAGCCTAGGAGAATATAAGAGAACATCTCAAACTTCGTGCTTTTTTCATTTGGTATCTCGATAATTTAAAAAAGTTACATCAAGAAATGGACCATTTCCAGGGTGTTTTCCTCAGACTACAGGAGTCTAGTTTCTTTATAAGTAATTTAATTTTTGATTTCTGAAACTCACAGGAGTGCTAAGACTATCTACAAATACCAAAATAAATTTGCTATGAGACTACCTCTAACTGAATTGAGTTTGATTAAGTAACCATAACGAGGTAATATCTACTTCACAGAATTGTTGACAAGATTAAGTGGAATAAAACTTTTTAATGAATAAACCTTTTGTTAAGTGAAATAGATGAGGATAAGTATTTCTTCAGTAATTGGGATCTTTTATTTCAGGGTTATTATCCTTAACCTCAGTTCTTGTTTTGTATGAATGGAAAAGGTAGGGTGGTTGAGTTGAATATGTTCAGATACTCTATCTCTTTGTCAACTCCATCTCTCAAAAGTGGGGTTTTTTTTTGTTTTGTTTTGTTTTGTTTTGTTTTGGTGAAAATTTCCCTCCCTGTTTTAGAAGTGGATGTCAGATGACCAAGAACAAATAGCAGTCCAGGTAGCTGCCTGTCTGCTTGTCGGTGTATTGGGTTCATTCTACACCAGGTAGCAGTATCCTCTGAGGCAGTGCAGAGTGCCTGGCTGTGGTGGTGAGAAGGGAATGACGTTGACAATTAGACTTGGAAGCATTTTGTACATAATATTGATTTAATTATTCTGAGCTTGGCATCTTCAATATTTGGGACTCTTTGGGACTCATCTTAGGCAGTCTCTGGCTTCTTACTCCTTCAGGCTCTGTTTTCTCCCTGGCAGACTCTAGCCACATGTCCTGTGCAGGTGTAGATGTAAGTGAGACTGGGACACCAGTGTACTCAGTTGCTGACCTCATTACCCATTGCCAATCTCTGCTCACACCTTTTCTTCCTCCTATGGTCTCTAGCTTGTCCTCTATTCTTAAAAGCTTTCTCCTTTCTGATATTTCTCTTATTCCTTCCTCTTTCTCCCTGATTCATCCTCTCCTTCTATCATCCTTCGCATCTGGTTTTCTTCAGAACTCAGTGTTTGACCTCATCCCCAAGTTGCTCTCTCAAAGTGCACACCTCTCTCCCCACAGCTTCTGTGCCAGGCAGTGACTAACCTCATGTCTCATTCAGTCACACTCCCAGCATGTTGAATTCCGAGACATTTAAACAAGGTCAACAAAGGAGGTAAACCAAGGTAGAAAGCCTCTGAGGGATTTCGTGGGACTTTTGGAGCCTATGCTTGGGGTAAATGGGTGTCTCTATAGGAGAGGATACTTGAGGGGAGCAGAAGAGCCCAGGGGAGATGGTTGGACCTGCAGCAACCTACAAGTTCTAAAATGATGAGTAATTATTATTACTACTGCTAGTGGAGTACCAACACCTGTATTACTTCTGCTATTGGAGTAGTAGTAATGCCTACAGAAATTATAGAAAAGCAAATGTGGTCTTTATTTAATAACACTGGTGCCTAGTGTATCATCAGTTGGATATGTGTCATTTTATCCAATAGTAGAAATGGATGATGTTACTTAAAATGTGTTGAAGGGAGCAAACACGCAAGTTTAATGTGAAAACTCAAGGTGCAATTTTGGGAAAGTCACCTGAATTCGTAATTTGTCTGATGTTAATGGCTATTGAACAAGGACCTGAGTTCATCAGTTGAATTCAGTTACTCTGGGACCTGTATGTATGTGCCTGTATGTGACCCTCTCAAAGGTGAAGGCATTTGCTTCAAATAGTGAGTGGATTCTGAATTTTGTTTATGGCTATGAGAATTGCCTCTAGTTAATAGAGGTTAATCTAAGGATCTTGTTGGGGTAAGGAGTGTGAGGGGTGGATGGAGGTTTTATTTTCAAGATTTTAAATTATAGTTATTTCTATTATATTGCAATAACTTGTAATACAGATTCCTATATAGTGAGTACTTGCCTATTTGGAATGAGAAGCAAGATTTTACAGACCTAGGTTTTTAATATCCAATTTTGTTTTAAGTATGGATATTTCTGAAATATAGGTTGTAATCATGACTACATACTAACACATAACATAAAACTAACTGAAATTGAAGAATGACCTGACAATTTGATTTAGGTAAAAAAAAAAAAAATTGCAGCTCATTAATATGAGATGTTTTTTCCTTTCTCAGAATTTGTATTCAGTACTTCTTGAAAAAAGTCAGGTAATCTTCCTGGGGCAAAACAACCTTCTTAGACTCTCTGTAGTATTTGTGTTCCTGTCCCTCTCCCCCCAAAAAAGACCACAGCGATGGAAATGTGTAATTTCAGCTAAAAAGAAAATTTGATTTTGTGGATGGCCTAGAGTCGATTTCTACGTTAAAGTTTTAATGGCTGGGCTGCTGCAATCTAGTGTAAGTGCTGCTGAAGTGATAGCTGACTGTGAGCTGAATCGAATGTATATGCAGAAGACTGGGAGCTGGTCTGTGCTGTTGGTGCCAGAACAATATTTATAGACACTTATGAATGGTTAACATGTGCAAAGCTGTATTCTAGCATTCTAACATTTTGCACGTATTGATTCATTTAGTCATCAAAGAACCTTATGTGGTAGGTGTTATTTTTATCCCCATCTTCTCAGGGAAGAAACCATAGAGAGGTTAATTTTCCTGAGGTTATGCTGGTGATTTGGGTTGGGACAAGGATTCAAATTCCAAGAGTTTGACTTCAAAGCACTCTACCACCATGCTCAACTCCCAGGAACCATTTTGACTCTGAGAAAGTTGTTTAATTGTTGAGTCTCAATCCTTTGTCTTTAAGGGTTTGCTTCCTTAGCTCAGAGAGGTGTTCTGAGATTAATAGCTGTGTGTGTCCATGTCAGCCTCCCTGGGTCTCTCTCAAGCACTGAACTCCCTTTGAAGTTACTAACAGCCTTACGTGTATGTGTGTGTGTGAAGGGAAGGAGGCTGTTGGCAGTAAGGGGATGTGTAAATATTGAGGGAACAAACATAAATCACCTTTATTTTCTTGGAAAATGATCTCTATAAACACCAAATAGAGTGAAATGCTTTGTATTGTGTTTGCAGGTTACCTTCTTTCACACGTAAGATTCTCATTTTGAAATCACAATCCATGGAAAGTACCCTTAGGGAATAATCTTTTATTTCTAGTGTTTTCTTTTCAGGTAATCCACACAAGCTTCTTGGGGGCAGTAACCAGGTATGAGTCATCTTTATTTGAAAGGTTTCCTATCATCCCCTCCTTTCTAACATTTGTTTTGGGACTTGGTACATAGTAGGTGCTCAATCAAGCCTTGTTGAGGGAAGGGAAACTGGCAGAGCGGGATTTTGTGCAGTGGTTTCTTGTTCTCATATGAACTATTATCATAGTTCTCATAGTTTCATTCCTAGAGGGAGGTCACCTGAAAGGGGAAGCACTCTTTTGGGAGAATTTTGATAAAAGTAATTTTAAAAACACTCATTACAAGAGCTAGAGAGTGTGAGGAATTGAGGTTACAGGTTAGGAAGAATTTGTGACCAAGAAGACTATGAAAAGCTGGAAATTGTCATACAGGGCAATACTGTCATCTTTTTTTTTTTAAGCAGATTTTGAACATCAGAGTGTTTATATTCAATTCAGTTCTACCCAGAAGCAGAGGGTTTGGGAGAGGCAGAGGTAGTCCCCTTTCTGGAGTCAGATTCCATAGGTATTACACTGTAACAGCAAGGAAGACACTCTCCATCACAGAGTACAAAAGCAGCACATGGCAGACCTGGGAAGGTTTCCTCTGCCACGGGAAATTTGCATTACTAAAGTTGCTATCCCAGTTAAACTTTCTCACACAGTGCTGTTTCCTAAGGGTCCTCACAGCAGGTCTGTTTTTTTTTCTTCAGATGTTAACCTATCAATTCCCTTTAGGATTTATCAAGTCAAAGGGCATAAAAATCTACTTAGACACCAAAGTCACCTTCTCACAGGAAATGTTATCTTTGGCACTTATCACTTCTGGAGCTCATTAATTGGGATCCTTGTTTTCCTCATTATCCTAAGAGACAAAATAATTATGGCAAATTCAATTTTTAATGACAGAGAATATCAGTGATTTTCATTTTCCAATCAGTAAATCAATCAATATTTTTTGTACTTATATGAAAGTCATCATGCTAAATTATATTCAGTATTAATATAATTTAAAAGCCTGGTATGTTTTCTATGGATAGGTTATTAGAAAATTTGTTAAAAAATTGAATAATAATTTTTGAATAATAACACTGGTCAGCAGTGAGATCATAACTGACTTAAAAAGGCCCTAATCTGTAGTATCTTGGTGTGCTGAACATGAACATAACCCTGAAAATTTTTTATTAGCTCTTGTTTTGAAGATATTTCATATAATTCATTTTATATGTTTCACCATGTAAATTTATCCAGTAGGACTGCAACAACATCCTAAATCAGCCTGAATGATGTAATATTACATCACATTGCATAATACCATCATGCACACATCATCCAGAGTTGATGGCATCATTTTCTGTTGCAATGCAGTACTACTGCCAGGCGGCTGCTGAAGTAAGCTGACGTCAGCAGCGCACTATAGAAAGCCCTGTCGGAAAAGCTGAGCACTGAAAATATTTCAGACTTTGTGTGAGACAGTTTAAGTTACTGTTCCATAGAACTGTTATTATTTTATCCATTTAGGCACAATACAGAACAGTCATGCCTCGAAAGTGCATTAATAATGTGGACAATTTCTGCTTTATTTGTGGAGAAGTGATATTTGCTAATCAGAAGAAAAGGATCACTTCTCAAGTGAAGAAGGCTTATCATCTTTACTTTGGATGCAAGGTTGGTGACCAAGACAAGCCTTGGGCCCCACATATATGCTGTGCTCCATGTACAACACAGATTTCACAGTGGTTAAATGACAAAAGACCATCCATGCTGTTTGCAGTCCCCATGGTGTGGAGAGAGCCAAGTAGCCACATAAAAGACTGTTACTTCTGCTTGGTTCCTCCTCTTTCCAGAGGAATAACAAAGCAAAAGAAGTCAAGAATAGTCTACCCAAAAATTCCGTCTGCATTGAGATGACCAGTTCAACAACTTGTTGCAGGGTGATGCGAAACAAGCATGGAATGCTTTTCGCCTAGTGTCTACAAACTTTCTTGGGAATGTTAGGGCAGAAAACTACAAAAACTAGTAGAAGACATGCTGATGCAGTATCAGAAACTTGGCTGCAATATGTCTCTAAAGATCCACTTCCTTGACATCTGGATTTCTTCCCTGAAAACTGTGGTATGGTTAGTGATGAACATGGTGAACGTTTTCATCAGGATTTCACATCAATGGAACAAAGATACCAGGGAAAATGGTCCACTGCAATGCTGGCTGACTACTGCTGGCCACTCCTCAGAGATGCTCCTGAACAGCTGTACAAGAGACAAGCGAAGAAATCTAAGAAGTACTCTACAACTTGATTTTTTACAGGTATTATTTTTTTACAGGTATTACAGGCTTATTACTATTGGCATGCATTTCGTGATGTAAACATCACTTTATTGTAGATTACAAAAAACCTAGAACCAATATTAGAATTTGACTGTCATGTTCATGTTGAGCACATACAAATTGATAGGAAATGACTAATTTTATTTCAGTGATAGGACTTTTGTAAAAATTTGTTGACCAGTGTAATAATAATAATTGCATAATAATAAATATTGAAGACAAAGCAAAATAATTTTATCTACAGATAAGAATCAAATAAAAGACTATTAGAATCAGTGAGAGAGCCAGAAAAGTAAGCAGTTATAAGTACACATAGAAAACAAAATTGTTGCCTTTAAAGTCAATCCTTTTTTATTCTCGACTAAAACTTTCTGAGGAATAGAATGAGAAATTCCAGTATCAATAGCAACAACATAGAAAATTGATAAAAATAGGGCCTCTCTGGTGGCACTAGTCTCAGCACTGTGAAGCTATTGGCAGCTACTACAGCATGAGTTCGATCCTTAGCCAGGGAGCTTTCCACATGGTGCAGCGGACCTTTCCTGTCTGGCCTTCTTCTCCTCTCAGCAGTGTATTTCAGTTGATCTGGCTGTTTTGCTCTCCACTCTGTCTCTGCTGAGACCTCTTACCATCTCCCCCCACACCTCTGGCCTGCACCCCAGCTCTTGTATGCATAAATAAATATTTTTTTAAAAAAGAAAATTTATAAAAATTGAAGAGAGACCAGAGTATAAATTTATAAAAATAATAAGAAAAGTGTAAAACCTAAATTAAAAAAAATATATAACTGAACCTTGACTACAAAAAATAAAAGAGGACTTGAATTAATGACATATTGCTGTAGATATAAATGCCATGTTCTTGGAAGGATTCAATATTATGAGGGAGTAAAAAATTTAATACAAGTGCTATCAAAATCCTAATTTTTTTTGAAGCCTGTCAAAAATGATTATGTAATTCCTTTGGAATAATAATATGCAAAAATAGCCCAGAAAAAATTTGAAAGAGTAGCAGGAGAGATGCTTTAAAGGAGATAAAATGTATTTTATAGATTCACTAATCAGAACAGTGTGATTCTAGCTATAAAAATTAGAGATAAATCAATGGGACAGAATAGAATTCCACAGAACAGATTCAGGTAGTCATCACAATTTAGCATATCATGAAGGTAAAAGGAGAAGGATAGTTTATTTAAATAAAAGATATTATGAAAACAGGTTAACATTTGGGGAGGGGAGTGTAAGTCCTTAACTCATACATTACACATAAGTGAATTTTGTATAAATATAAGTTTTTTATTCAGTTTCTACTTTATTATGGAAAAACACAAAGTCTAAGAAAATGAAATAAGACAATGGTACAAAATTTTGTTTCTATAAAATGAAGTCCTAGCGAGCTACTGAAACAAAACTATCTACTACCTGGCATTCTTTTATATCCACAAGTCAATTGGGATTTCGTAATAATGACATTAAAGTAGGGTAAGATTCTGTAGAACCTTACAAAACATTAAGCCAATAATGAATTATGGGAGATATCATTTTAAGTTAAGCATGTTTTATAACTGGAAAATTATTTCAGTATTGTAGATACATTTTTTTTTCTAGAATACACATGAAAGTAACAAAAGTTGAACTGTTCAGCAAAATGGCCAAGAATCCATCTGGCAAGTCTGGTAGATTTTATTTGGAATTCTGATCTCTTTCCTATTAGCTCTGTGACCTTCAACAGGTGATTCTCTAGGTCATCTGCAAATGGGATTATACTAGTTCCTACCCTATTGGATTGTCCTGAGGGTGTCAGATCACATAGTAGAACATTTAGTATGAAGGCAAGCACAAGATACTCTGAGAGTAGCTAATATATTATTTCAGTCTTACTGATTGTTATGAGATGATGAGAAAACATCTAATCATGCATGTAGTTTGCAAGAATCTGAGCAAAAATTTCTCAAATAGACTTTAACAAACAGTGTCACTCTAAAATAAACCTCCATTCAAAAACACTAGAAAGAAAGAAATCCCCTACCTCAACCCTTAAAAAGCATTGCTTAGTCTAAGCAAGAGGACACATCTCTGTCTTCATACAGTGGTAAGAAAAGTGGTGTTCCATATAATCAAATGTTTTGTGATGAGTTAACATAAAGGAAATGCCCAACCCCAAACTCACCCAGCATTGCCAAGGTTATTGCAGCATTTGGGGAGGAAAGCATGTGTGATGGAGAGGGCACAGGACATGCTATGGATGCAGCCCAAAGCTTCACTCAGAGAAAACACAACTACAGAGAGACCTTTCCCCCTCTTGCTTCAGGCTGTTCAGTGAGCAGAAATGCAAGAACCACTGTCACTGTAGCTTTTCACTAGCTTGTTTATTTACCCATCAAGAACCATAAGGACCTTTACTGCATAAAATGCCAAGTGTAGTGGTAATTGACATCAAACGATCCATGTCTACCAACAAATAAAAGACTAAAGTAATAAACATAGAGAGATGAGTGTTTAATGACCTTCAACAAATTTTTATTGTAAGATCCATAACAGTTAACTATATACACTGACATCTCTGGCCTGGAGCAGTCTCCATTTTCAAAGTCAGAGGAAGAGGCCCAAATTCTGTCTTGCTGCAATGGCTCATGAAAACTGGTTTTAGTGTATCAGGCTGGAATGAGCTTGCCAAAATTGCCAGGCCCCTGAGACTTCGACCACGTCCTTATAATTCGAATTTTCCACATGGAATATCACCTCATACCTACCCCAACACACATTTCTTTAACTCTTTCCATTGGTAGATGAAACACTGCATTCAGCAGATACTTTTCAACCATTTCTTCCCCAACCAAGACATCCGATGAAGTCTCGGATTTCCATGGTCCCCAGTCACCTGCCTTAATGTAGTCACACAAACAATTGGCATGAATTGACCTGAATTAAAGGGTCATTTTCAGGGTCAAGAGACAAGCTCAGACTCTTTCCTCATATAGAGACTTTAATTTGTAAACAGTATAAATGAAAACAGGAGAAAACAGCAATTGTCCCTCTGCTTAGTATCTTAGGTTATGAAATTGATGTAGGAAATATAACTTAAAATAAAGTTAGAACCAGACCCACACAAGGAGGTGTGGGTAGAAGGAATCAACATAACCATTAGCACAGTGATAACCAAAAATCCATAGACCCAAGCTCCAAGTTAAAAAGCATAAGATCAAGTAGGTATCAGACTACTGAGCAGAAGGTGAAGATATGGAGATTGAGCCCATTGTAGAATCTCTGGTCCCTTTCAGATCCTGCATAGATATTCAAAATCATCAGCAAACAAACCACTCCTGAGGGGAACAAGCCCCTCCCAACTGAAAGAGGACTATATCAGTGCCTCCTCTGCAATTGCGCGGGGGCAGCCATCTTTCTGCTCACCTGTTTTTATGCAGGTGACTTTTTCACCAACTCTGTTCCTCTTCAGGGCAGCAGCCTTCCTGCCTGCCCGTGACCTGTACCATGCCGGGTCTTCACTGACCTCTCTCAGCAGAGGCAGCTCTCCTCAGGGCTGCCTGCCTGCCTGCTCCATGCAGGCCTCTCTCTTAGCAAACCTTCCGGGGCAGCTCTTCCTGCCCAATTGTGTCTATGCAAGCGTCCTTTACTTCCCTGTCCCTTTCCCTAATAAACCTGTTTAAGTATATCTAACGGTTCTGTCTCATGGAGAAACTCCCCACGTATCGCTGAAGGGGAGCTCTGGTGAAATCTTTCCCAGAGTGGACCTAAGGACCCCGCTCTCAAACCCAGTAACTCTGAAAACGACATCAAAATCATCACCGCATACTATGTTTACTTCCTTTTAGACCACTGCTTAGTTTTCTTCAGGTACTGTAAGGCTTCATTTAAGGCCATGATCCATGGGCCAGGACTTGCTTTCATGGCTGGGTTCACAAGTCTCCACTCAGGGACAGGAGGCAGTTTCAAGAACTTACCTGGGATTCGTTAGGATCCTGAAGTAAGGAGGCTGTTTCTCCCTGTTCTCCTTGTGACCAACAGCCAGTCTGCGTCCAAGACAATTCCACTGTAACACCATGTCCTCTGAGCTCTGAGACAATAGGTTACTTTTCCTTTCTTTTTTTCAAAATCATCCTGGAGCGCCATCACAGTGATATCTGTTGTATACTTGGTCATTACATGGTGTGGCAAAAATGTTAGTATTTGTTTTTAAAAGAAAATAGGAATTACTGATTTAGTCATTTGATTTATTAAACATCCACTAACTAAAAGTTAATAATCTATGCTTTAAACTCTATAGATTATTTTGAAATTATACTGAATAGTCAAGATATAAACTTTCTCTTGTAAAGAAAGATGCTTCTGACTAAAGAAACACTTTATCCCATGCTGTGATAAAACCAGGGAGTTTTAGTCTTCTACTCAGGAATACTCAAACACACGTTTCGTGATTTCCTCTTGAAAATGGATTGCAGCTTCAGGAAAGCAAACAGGTGAGGCAAAGGGTCCCTGAGCCTTGGTCTTCATACTAGACCCACACTCCTGAGTTAGCGGTCCCTGTTTCTTCCTCACCCTCTTATGTCCCTTCCCTCAGCTCTCACATCATTGTGACTAGACTGAAGTCAGAGAATTTGCTGACTAACATTTTCACTTTTTATTTACAGGTACATTTGACATATTTGTTCGAACTGGTCATTTCATAAAAAATATTTTTCCTCTAACATTAAGTATAAAATGTTATTTGCCAACAGGTCATGAATTAACCATCATTCTTAAATTCCTTTTGTGCATTTAAGCATATTAACATGTGTCATACATTGCTACATTAAAGTTCACATATTAAATGATTCTTTACCCAAACAGGAAGTGAACACCTAATATAGCATGTGCTATGATTTCTCTTCAAAGTAATGTATGATTGACTGAAGCCAAAGCTTTAAATAAATGCTATGTACCTTGATGGAGGCTAAGAGTAGAAAATTGGCATGGAGGTATCACAAGACCAGAAACTGGAGGTGGGGGTAGAAATGATTAACATAGTCATTAAACCAGCTATAGAAAAGAAAAATCCTGAGACACAGGATTTTCTTAGGGGGACTGCCTGCTATAGAAAATATCCATGACCTACACCAGAGGTGGAGATGTGGAGGTTGAGGCCATTAGAGAATCATCTGTCCTTACGAATTAACCCAATCACAACCTAAAAGTGATTAATAATAGAGAGGAATGAACCTCTCCCCCAAAGAAAAACACTTTATCAGTACAATTTCTGCGCAGGCAAAATGCAGCTCTCCTTCCAAGACCGCCCATCTGTACCAAAGCAGGTATCTCTCTTTTTTCCCCTCCTTTTCCTAGTGAACCTGTCCTTTTAAAATGTAACATTCACCTCTCTGTCTGTGCAAACATCTTCCTCTCCTGGGTAAACTTGCCATGTGCACTGAAAGGGGGAGACCTGCCGAAACTTTTCTCAGAGGGAACGCAAGACCCCCTCTCACTGAACACTTTATCTCATCAGAACCCCATCATACCTTTGTGGAGGAGTAAAAATCTGACATCCACAAATATGTCTTTTGGCAAAAGTTTTATTTCATTGGATGGTCTTGAAGGCTGGGTGGAAGTTGCCTAAGGGCTCCCCCATTGATCACAGGCTTCCTGCGTGTGAGAAACAAATATGGGTGGAGAAGTGAACAGTGCTTCTAAGGTGGAAGCTCCTGAGCAAGATGAGTGGACATAGAATTGGAGAGTATGTTTTGTTCAAGGAGCAGAAGGAGGAGGATGAATAATGACTGGAAAGTGATAATTTGGTTCAGACTGGCCTTTCCTGTGTAAGGAAAGGGTTTCTTGGATTTATAAAGATGATGCCTTTGGAACCAAAGAGACAAAGAATGCTGGGTCATCTGGATTCTCCCTGCTTTGTACAAACAGCTAGTGTTGAAGTTTCTTTCTTCCTTCTCTATCACTCCCTGGGGTTATTAACATGGTGTTTTCATTTAAATGCAGGGACTGGAGACTCCAAAGGCACTTGGGCTTTTTTTGTTTGTTTTTAATTTGCGCACTGTACTTGGAGATTCATCTGTTGGGGAATGAGAGGGAGCGGTGGGCAGTACCCTCTCCTTTGGGAGGCGCCTACCACTGCTACCCCACACCCCTCGACAGTCACTGATAGAGAGGCTGCTTTTGCCTTAGCCACATAGCATAGTGCCCCCCTGCTGGAAACTTCTCCTGGAGATCATCTGTTTGAATAAATGCTTAATAGTCGTATTTTCTTTGGGTCAGCATGTAAAATTTTGCACAAGAAAATGTCACTTTGTACCTACTTCCATGCTGGGTGTACTAGACCACAATGTGCTCAAGGGCACTAAACCATGTGCTAAATGGCAATTCCTTCCTGCAGTTCCTAAGTGTCCTTGTTGAAAACCAAACCAAATACTGTGTCCAACCCAGAGCTGTGAACGTGAGAGAGGGACAATCTCTGCTCCTTGCTGCCACTGTGACTTAGCACGTCCGGCTGGTTGGCCGGATTCCCCTTCAGAACTTCTCACTGTACCCTCGGCCCGAGAAGCTGTTTTCATATCATTCAAAGAGCAGTCTTTTCTTTATTGTTGTAGCTATTTATTCTCAGAGTGGTGATAAAGAGGGAATTTTAGGTCACCTCTTTAATGTACAATTCAGGAAATGGACACACCCATGTTAACAATAAAAAAATGAGAACCTACTACTTAAGAACTCAGGTGGTTTATTTAATAACCTGATTATTAAATAACCTAATAATTAACTAATTAACCTAATAATTAACTAATCTTGTTAGGTTATTTAATAACCCTCTCTCTGGTTGTTTGATTTTCCTTTCAAATTCCACTACCATCATAGCAGCGCAAACACTCATAAAACTATTTCAAATAATCCTTGGTGGGTACCTTCATGTGCTTGAAGGGTTAGTTCTAGCTAATCCCAGGCCGCCTGTTAATCCACAGTTTCAATCACTTCTACAAAATGTAAAAGATATAAATAACAATAAAAAATATATATGTTAAAAAAAATCACTTCTTGAATTTCCTTTCCATTTATTTTTTTAACAAACTTGGGTCAAGTCTTGGTCAGGCTGAAGACTGTCCAGTGTGGAGGTCACAGTAATGACTCATGTCCAACAACCAATTTGACAAACCAAATTTGCAATGTTGTTTTAATAAAAATATAGTTAACTTGAACCCAATTCACTAATCTTGTTGGTGTTACCATCAACTCAAAACCAAACCAGTAACAAACCCTTCACATATGACTGCAAAACTGAGGCAACCAGAGGAGAGTGTGTCAAGGGAGGGGATGGGGATGGAGGGGACTTCATGGAAAATTACTGGGGACTATGGGGAATGCTGGGTGATGGACATAGCGTGAAAACCATATACAGTGTGAAAACCTGTATATGTAGAGGTTTAAACCTATTTTATATAATCCCACAAAGCAGATATGATATAAAGCAACTTTACCTTAATACATATGATTTGAAAAAAAAGTAAGCATTCAGATTTTAACAGCCAATAATTATGTAATTATGGTCTGCATATTTTAAAGTAATTGACAGTGTAATGGCATAGGATAAATGTCTTATGATAAATTGAACATTTTATATGAAAGATAGCAAAGTGACTCAAGGCTGATGTAGGAAAAAAAATTTGCAAAATATTTTCATTGAAATAAACTCACTGAATGTTCCTTTGTGAAAAAAAGATCTGTTACTACTTAGGCCACGGAGACATTCAAGTGGCTCTGAGCAACAATGAATAAAGGGGGTCATCTCCTCTTTTTTCTTCCTTTAGAACTAGTACTCAAGCTCAGTTACATACTGTGTCATCCAAAAAAGGTTGAACAACAAAGATTAAAGTGAAACCATGACAAATATTTGCTGAGGGAACTCAAATTTCTAGATATATGCCTATCACCGAAGGTAATGAGATTAAACTATAAAAGTAAAACACATTTTGTAAGTTCTGGGCTTTCTGTGGACCTGGGAGAGTCATTTGGGACAGCCTTCATTTAGATTATCAAACTGTACCTTATTATAAAAAACTAGAGCTGGAAGAGGTCTGAGCAACTGTTTAATCCAGTAGTTTTTATCTTTATCTGGTTTATGATTTTCTTTGAGAATCTCATAAGCACTTCTAAGAATGAACCCAGAAAAATATGTAGAGGGGAAAACATAACCATCATTTCTGGAAATTCATGGGTATCATGAATCCCAGGATCCTCGGTAAGGAGATCCTTCATAAGGGGTCCTCTAGAGAGTTCAGGGCACCTGGATTAAGAACTTCTGCTGTGGCACCAAACCAAGGTCTAAGTGACCCACCCTTGGTTGTCCAGCTTCACTGAACTTTTTCTGATCTTCTTTCCTTTTCTTTTTGTTACTTGTGTGCATATACATTTTTTCTTTGATGCAAAATTGACACGTTTGCAGAAAATATATTCATTTACTGCAAATCTTTCCCCCAATGATGGGTGATAAGAAGTCTGCCCACTGTCACTCTCTGCCTCATTTAATTGCTATGGCACCATAAACTCCATCAAAGGGCCAATATAATAGATGTGTTTTATTACAGTGGACGTCAGCCATGGTGGTAAAAATTACTGACATGTCTGCAGATGCTGGAGTTCTGTGGGCTGTGTGGGGCAAAGATCAAGCCAAGCTCTACTCTAATCCCTTCATTGGTGGCTAGAATCTTGGATCACTTCTGCCAAGTCCACGCTGAAGTGGTTTGGCCCTTGATTTGGAAACTTCTGGCACACCTATCTCCCTATCACTGCAGCCCCCTTTTATAAACATTTAATGTTGGGAAATTGCACATTTTGATCTAAAAGCGTCCATGTCCTCCTCCTACCCAGTAACCGGTAGTAATATAAATAACACATTAGCAACCCCTGGATGTTCATGCCAGAAAATCAGGGAAACGATGTGACTATGTGAGCATCCTAGTTGCTGCTATAGGAACTTGTACAGTCCAAGGGAGGCATTTGGAGAATTTTGCACTTTACCCCTTTTGCTCTTTAGATGTTTAGAATAATAGCATGTCCTTGGAATATTGATCTGTACACACTATGCATTTTCCAAACAATCATATTATAATTCAAGTCAGATTCTTTAGAACCACCTGAGATATAATGACATGGCTATACCACCCAGAGGCTTGGCCACAGTTACGGTTTTTCTTTGACATTTCATTCTGGACCCTGGGGGTGGAGGGGGGGAATCTTCCTACAAAAATTGACAGCATGTTCTTTGTATCTTGGTAAAATGATTCTAAATAGATAGCTATTATCTGACTCAGATCCCTTTTTTTTGGCCCCAAATTGGTGATTGAAAAAAAGGGGGGGATGTAGATGAAGGTCTCATGAGCTATATACACATGCTAACACAAAGATGGCATTCTTACTTAAGGGTGGCATAATAGTTTGCCTTGACAGGAAAACACCCATCTTCAAAGGCTTATGTTTAGAACATAATAAAAATCAAAAGCAATCACTTAAGGATGCTGGGTAAATAATTTGCCATTTGTGAGCAATATCTGCAAAATGATAGGACTGTGAGGACTGTCTTCCCCGGAAAAGCTTCCAACCATTTAAATTACCATCCTAACGTTATTACCTGAATCACCTCTGGGACCCTGATGCACACCTGTGATCTGCTGGTAATTCAGTGAAGGAAGCAGCCCTGCCATGTCCTGCTTGTTGCATTTAAGTAGTTCTGGTGTAGTAAACCGTGTGCACAATTTTGAACTTGCAAAGGAGATAAGGTGGTAAGTGAAGGTTACTGCTTTATGCTTAATCCCAGCCGACAAAGCTAATAGTGGGGAGAACTGTATGGTGGTTTAGCAGCTCAATATGGGGTACTTAAAGATGCAAGACTAAGCAGAGACAATAGATACTAGTGGTACTTGGAAGGTAACTCAGAAATTCGGTTTAAAAATGAGAGTAAATGATGCATGTTTGAGAGAGCAAAAAAATGGTAACTATCTTGTTTAAACTAAATGTTTAAGCCACGACATGGCCATTGGAATAATAATCTCCTGGAAAGCAATATTTAAATGTATCCATCATCATTTAGGTTTCAGACACACAGTTAAATATTATTGATCATTTGCAATTGTGTGCATCCATGTGTACATATATTAAACTGAAAAGTAACAGTAGCATGGAAAGTGTAGAAGATGAAGTGTAAAAATAGTACTTGAGTTTCTAATTACCAGTTTTTAATTAAGAAAGCCACAAGCAAATTATAAACATTCAGTTTATAGCATTGCAATCTTAGAGGCTTACACTCATGAATATGGTAATTTTTTATTTTATGCCCTCTTGAGATGTCTTGTTAAAAACATTTTATTGGTGATCCTAAAATTCAGTAAATTTGAAGCCCTTGGCACCTTGTAGATAGTTAAAGTTCTTCAAAAAAAAATGTCAGTAATAAATATTTGGCAAATATAAAGAATATGCACATTTCCCCAAGTGGATGATTTTTTTGGGGGGAGGGGGCGTTCTTATTTCAAGTGATGACACTGCAGTTCAGAATGTGAGTGCATATTGATATTTTCTTCCAGAAACTGCATGGGTTGCTGGGAGAATACTGCTCCCTCAGAGTTATTTTTATGCGGGCACCTGGAAATGGTGGCATGCTTGCTTCAGCTTGCAGAGTTGTTTTGGACAATCAGGTGTACATATGAGCAAGTGGTCTTTATTTAGAGCAATTAAAATTCTCACATTCTCCTCTCTTGACATGCAATTACTAGGGCTCTGCTGTTCCCACTAATTGCTCTTGCTGGGGACATTGGTGAGAAGCCAATGATTTTGATGGGTAGTGGATTATCATTTTTACTTTGCTACCTGAGAAAAAAATCATTTGCAAAATCCCATGTGTAATTAGCAAGACTCATGATTAATTGTCCAGCAAAATTAGCTTCACTGTTGCTTTTATTTTACTGCTTCAAATATTAATTAATGTTAACTCCTTTCCTTCAGTTCCAGCTTTTGAATATTCAACATGGCTTTGAAAAATTATCAAGGTTTCTACTTGCATTAGCATGCTAGAGCTTTGATTTCAGAAATAAGTATTCTGATTTAAAAGATCACACTTGGGTCATAAATAATTTTTATAGGAGGACAAACAAAGCATCAGAGCATCATGGGAAGGCATTCATGCAGTAACTGAAAGTAAATTGTTTCAATAATGATTCATTCCCTCGTGCTTTTGGGGGAAAACATCAGCAAATATGCAAACCACTGCATTGTGTGGGGTAAAACCCATCCCCTAGTGACAGGCCATCTCTCCCGGCATTTTTCTACCTGTGAATATGTGATGGGTGGGGCTCAGAGCTCTAGCAAGAAATCATTGCTCAAGTCATCCTCACAAAGGTTCCCAGTCACGGGGAGCACTTGAATAGCTGCGACTTTATGAAAATTAGACTCTTTAAGTTCCACTCCAGACCTAAGGAATCTGGCAAAATGGCATTGAGCCTGGCAATGTGCATTTTTCACCACTCCCCCAGGAGACTACAGTGAATGTCTAGATTTGGAAACCATCGCTCTTGTTGAACCACCTAGACCTTTGAGTCTCCTCTGCAATCTCTGGGCCTGATGATGCTTGAATATTTCCAGTGCTAGAGAACTCACTCTGCTACCCCTGAAAATAGTTTTAACCTGCAAGCTTTGTCTCTAATAGTCATTCCTTCTGTTCTCTTAACTGCGGGTGGTTAATTTAGTGGTACAAGATTGCCTGTGTTGCAAGGGCAGTTCTCCATCAAATGCTTGGAATTAGACTGGTGGAATCTATCACACTGACATGCAAGGTTACCTGGTGTATCTAGACTCCTGGGAAAGAAACTGGAGCTTGCCCTTTGTTGCTCAAAACCTCACCACTCTGGCCAGTCAGGTGTAGGACAGTGCTGTGGGTGGACTTTGCTTGGGCTCTGATTTCAGGGGCCTACAGGATAGGTGTTGAAGATCTCCAGCGTTGTCACCTGGCATTGAGGAGATTTTGCTCTGGACACAGGGTCCCCTTTTCTTGCAGGGAGTAGGATGGCTTGGGCATAGGGACGGGTTATGCAGGCTATAGTTTTCAGAGTTTTTCTGACAAGCTGTCACGGCAGGAGGACACCAGTAGCAGGTTCTCTATGGAGCTGCGTAGACTGGTCAAAAGAAGGAGGAATCCTGGAGCCCTCGGTGACTTTTTGGCCTTTTAATGGCCTCTTGCAGAGAGGCAACCAGGTACAGGGCAGGCAGTGGGGTTGAGGGATGGTGGGCTGACAAGCCTCCCAGCCCCCAGAGAATCTTCACTCTAGGGCTCTCAGGCGTTCTCTTGTGGTCTCCCTACTTAACCCCTAACGGTCCTCTGCTCCACGCTCTACTCTCTGCTGCTGCTGCTTCTGCTTATAAGCCCAGTTTCTGGCTCAGGTGTGCCCACTCATGCAGGCCCACATCCCACTCCAGGTGCTCACCATCAGGCATGCACGTAGGCCTGCAGAGGTCTGTCATTGAGGGGAGGGCAGAAAAACTTAACAACTTTCATTTACCCAGCACAAGCCGAAGTCCAGAGAGTTTAGAAAGGACTGTGTGCAGGTTACTGTTCTCGCAGGCTGTGTGAGCATGGAATTTACTATCCTCTTGATACTTATTTCCCTCAACCTAAAATGGGGATGATTACAGCACCTCTCTCATAGGGTTCCAGTGAGGTTTTAATGGGTTCGAAGAGTACCTGGCACACAATGAGACCTAAATAAGAGACTGTCAAATCAAGTCTAAATGCCAAAACTAAATACGTTCTAAATTCCAAAATACTACTTCCCAATGAACTTTAGTAATGCAACTTACAAGAAAACTGGTAACTGGATCTTGGACCTGGCAAAACCCAGTGCTTGTATTCTCAGGTGGCAGTTTCACATTTACATTTATTTCTTAACCTGGAAAACTTCCAAGGGCATAGGGTAGAAATCATGTCTGGGCCTAGGAAACTACACATTCCTCTTTAGCCAAAAGCCCTCTTTGCCCCTTTAAAATTAGCCTTCTGAAGGGAAGGGGCCTCTGTGTGGGTGGCCTGAGAACCACCACTGCCGCCATTTAAATTACAGTTTTTGTTTCAATTTCCGGATACTAACCCCACCTCACAGTAGTGAATTGTCCCCCTGACATAGAAACTGAAGAGAAAGCAAGACACCTTCAAACTGCTCCTGGCTTATTCCCGCACCTTGCGTTTGGATCAGGACAGATTTTCTGAATCACCAAGAGAGAGTGGAGGCAGATGAGGCTCTGACCAGAAGCAGCCCCCTGGCAGCCCACCAGTCTCTCGGCTGTTGCTGAGGAAGTCAGCTATCAAAATGGCAGGGGACGCTGAGAGGTTTTCTGCTGTAGAGACTTCCTCATTAGGAACTGTCTGGTTTTATTGGGGACTGGCTAATTTTTTTTCTATGAATATCGTTTGTCAATGTTCAAAGAGATAAAGAATAAATGCATGGCATCACCGAAAAGTAAGTGAAAGAATTTTTTCGAAATCAGTATTGTTTAGAATGCATCAAAGAAATAACTGACCCAGATTGGGGATGGCGGGTGCCTGGGGATGGGGGGTGGGGGGACCTGAGGGGAAGCACATTCGTGGTTAATGCGCACGTGGCTGCACAGCTGCTTCAACTTACCAGGCCTGGTCTCCCTGTAATTGAGATAAGACATAAAACAGAGGTCTTGACTATCTGGGGTCATTAAAGGAGCCGACACCCCCCCTCTCCCCATTGTTGTTCTGGGTGCTCTGGTTGACTTGCGGCTGAATGAGCCTCCGCCTGCCTGCCAAAGTGCCCCTCCTCCCTTCCAACTTCCCACCAGGCCTGAGGGGCCCACACGGGCCTTGGGCCAGGGAAGGGGGACTGTGGGCACTCTTCCTCCTAGGCCAGGGCTGTCTCCTGCTATCACCTCCGGGCTTAGAAGGTGGGATTGAGGTGGACATTGGCGCAGATGTCTTTTAGTTTAAAAGCAGAGCAAGGAAATATTTTCTGTGGTTGTCTAGGGTTGTTCTCACTTGTGAAAAAAGTCATGCTTGACTATTTCTGTTACTGATGAAGCCACTGCTGTCACTATTGACAAATGTCTGAAATGCTGGGATGTAGGCAACGGGGGTCAGGAAGAATGTAGAACCTCGCATTTCTTCCTACTTCCTTTGGTAGATGAATATATGGTAGCGTGGCTGAAGTTTCATTGCTGGTGGTAAGATGGAGAGGAGAAGGAAGAGAGTGAGGGTCTTCTAATGGTTGCTATTCCTTTCTTTTCCGACTCTAAGAACCTGAGGCTGAATGCTTAGAAGAATTTTAAAAAAACCTGAATGATGAGTCCAGTTTTGACCCTTCCATAGGTTTGTCTTATCCTTTTTCAAAGCCAACTTGGCCCCCATAGCGATATTTATTTTTGGCATTTCCCTTATGCACAGCTTTCACCCACAGTAACTTTGTGACAGCAGAAGCATCAGCTTTTTCCTATGAACTAGCGTGGAGTCAAGGTTATCTCGGTCAGGAAGAGCTGGCATATGACATATTTGCAGGTAAGCCGTTTAGTTTTAAAACTGCTTTGACATCATATTTATGATTAGGTGAAAGTGCTATAGACCAGTTGTTAATATGAGAAATATAGCCCAGGGACTACTGCAACACAACACTAACGGGAAGTTAAGGCCTGCAGGAACACTACATAAATAGTGTTCCTCCTGTATTATGTTAATTTTTAGAATAACCTTTCAGCAACATTTCATCATGACATTCACATCTATATACCCTCTCAAAGTCTTAGGTTGCTTCTTCAGGCACAGAAATATGTGCTTCTTGACTGTAGCTGCCAAAGTAAATAGAAATCAATGGAAGGCAGCAAAAGTGCTGAAGTCATTCCAATAAGGGAAGTGCTTGTTAATTTAAATTTTGTATTTGACATTGGAAAGGACTAATCGCAAAAAATAATGTCCTATGCTGACTTCTAAAGTCATTTTAGTCATCATTTATTCCACATTTCTTTGTTGTTGCAAAAACAGTGTTATAAATAAGAAGTACATCTAATTGTGATGGATCATTAAAGTGAGGGTGAAATAGAAGTTTTGTACATCTGAGTGATAGTAAGTACTTGGAAAACTTTTTCACAAAAGAGATCCTATCATATTATGCACGGATTGGGTAGGCTGTGTGTGTGTGCATACACGCACATGCATGCGTGCCTATGTATGCATTTCAGAAACTTCAAAAAGTACCTCCTGCTATTTTCAAAACCAGGCAATATGTTTTGAGACCTGTTGGTAATTTAAAATAGGAAGATATACACAGAGCTGAAGGTGGCTATACAGGAAATTAGAAAAGCCTTGTAAGCAAAATGAATGTGCCATTGTATCACTAAATAATTGGAGGGGTGGGTCTGTGTTGTTGATGCTAAGCAGGTGTCCATAAATCAGAATAAATGTTTCTAATTAATTGTTATTAGTGTTAATAAGAAAGGGTTTTGAATAAGCTAACTTGGCTTTTCCCTTGGTTCAATCTTTTGGAGTTTGCAGCTTGCCATTTTAATTTCCAGTCTGAAGTGGATTGAGAAGCTAATGTGTTGTTGAGGATTTCATACTCAATCAGTAGAATCCTGTGACCTGGAATTTGTTATCTTCTCTCTCCCCATGTGTATTAGATTCCTTGTCTGAGCTGTAGTGTCCCACATGGCTGTTGGAACACCCACTTCAAAGCAAAAGGTTTTTGTTTTTTTTTTTTCTTAAAGGAAACACCCAGTTTGTCAATTCTTGGGGTAAAAGTTTTAGATTGCCTTCTTATGTTATGTCTGCCTTCTCGGCCGTGGGTCCATCTGGTTCCACAGCTGACTCAAAGAGATCAACTTTTTTGGGTGAACCCAGAACATCTGCACTCTCTTCATCTTTTTTATTTCAAAGACATTTGCAAATGAATAATTGAACTCTCTAAACTCATTTCTCAGATTTGTGGGAAAGCCTGAGTCAGGCACTTTGCATCCCAGCCAAGCCTGAATGATTATTTTTAAACATTTTCTCAAACTTTATTGAGATATAATTGATACATACTATTTTGCAGGCTTAAGATATAGAACATGTTGATTTGATGCATTTATATATGGCGAAATGATTACCACCATAGCTTCAGATAACATCTTCACACATTACAGAATTGCCATTTCTTTTTTTGGTGAGACCATTTAAGATCTACTTTCTTAGCTACTTTTCAGGATGTAATGAAGTATTATTAAATGTAGTCATGTAGTCCTACATTAGTTCACCTGTTTCTTCTTTTACCTGGAAACTTATACCTTGATCAACATCGTTCTATCCCTCTAACCCCTATTTTCTGGTAACTGCCATTCTAGTTTCTGTTTCCATGAACTCATGAAAGTGATTTTACACAACATTTGCCTTTTTCTTATTTCACTTAGCACAATGACCTAAAGTTTCATACATGTTATTGCAAATGTCAGGAGTTCCTTTTCTCCCATGACTGAAAAATATTCCATTGTTTATGTGCATACATACATATGCATACATGCACATATATGCACGAGCACACCATATTTTCGGTGTTTATTCATCCACTGACAAACTGCACTTATTTCCAAGTCTTGGCCGTTGTGAGGAAAGCTGTAGTGAACATGAGGGTAGATATATCTTTTTGAGATCGTGTTTTATTTCCTTGGACATATACATGGAAGTGGGATTGCTGGATCATCTGTTAGTCCTATTTTTGATTTTTTAGAGGAGTACTATTGTTTAATCTATGTACATCTCTACAAAGGAACAACCCAGGAAGGAAAGACCGGCTATGAATTCAGCAATGAGTGGGGAAGAGCTACCATGAAAAAAAGAAATAACCTAGCATTTAAATCTGTTGTGTTCATTTTAGGAGCTGGAGCAAGGCGACAAGAAGGTGTCTTAAATCATGTGAGGATAAAATTGAGATATGGAATAGGTGGTGGAATTGTTTTAGAAGTGGATGTAAAAGAGAACACAAGGTAATTGCTGCAGGTGGAATTCAAAGACCTACTAAATGCATGTTAAACTCAGCAAAGTGATAGCAAGATAGTTCTGAAAACAGGGTGGCAGTCAGAAAATATTTCACAGCTAGTTTGGATCTAGGACTATGGGGTAGGTCTGATGGGTTGAAAGGAAGCAGATTCTTTGATTTTCTTCTATTGTACTCTGGCTTTTGATGTTCTCCAACACTCATGCCATAGTTATCAGTAATCTGGAGGAAGATGCTCTGTAGACCCAGGCACCATTAGGTGGGTGTTCAACTAACAGCCAGAGTGGTTACCCCAAGACCGGGTCGGCCTGACCCAGAAGACAGAAGAGGGTGAGGTTTATGAGTATTGGCTGAGCCTACTCTTGCTTAAATGTTTCAAGAATGATCTAGATGGAAAAGAGAGATAGGAAACTCAATAAACTCGCCAAATACAAGATGTATCTGGCCTGGCTTTATGCAAGCACAGCATAAAAACATTGAGGTCATGACTTTTTTTTTTTTTTAATGGACTAGCAGCATGGCCCTGAGTAAAGAAGTCATATTTTCCGTTCCGTTAAGTAAAAAACATTTTTTTTTTAATTTTACTGGGGAAGATAGTGAGGAGCAAGCTGGTAGCTTCATCAGCAACACTAATTGCTTTTGAAGAACATGCCCATGGGTTTTATGGGTTAACAGGGCCCTGTTTCTCCATTTGTGATCTGAACTCACCAGGACTGTGTCAGATAGTTCAGAACCCCCTTTGCAGAGACTTCGGCTAGCCCAGGTAGGCATTGCCACCTTCTTCTACCTGGGCTGAGGTGAGATCTATACCATGGATTAGTTCTGCTTTGTATTGAAGATTTTCCTGCAGTAAAAGTTACCTTTCTGGAACATTTGGAAAAGTGAAGTGCCACATCTCCAATTTCTAGCAATATATTCATCTGCCATCATTTGGCCTGAAAGCTTAAGTTGGAAGACCAGTTGGAGCCAGACTTCAGTGTGATCTGTCTCTAAGGAATAACTTTCATATTGTGCTGTTCACTTTTGCAATTCTTCTTAAGCTACTGTAAATTCTCAGCATAAATCTGCAGAAAGACTTCATTCTCCACATCAAACCCTTTCTGCTCTCATTTTAGAAACTCCTTTCTAAAAGCCAGAGCTAGAGGCAAACCAAGAAATCCAGGCATCCCACCGAAGGGTTAAATAATATGTCAAAGGTGCAACCAAAATGTCTTACAGCTTTTCATCACATAATACATCATTCAGGCAAAAAAATATTTGGGGCGGCTTTTCTAATTCATCTTCCTGGTGTTAAATGGGCGCCACTCCAATATTCATGTCTTTTTGCTCCAATTAAAGCTATCACGCCTGCTCTTTTAGGAAACTATTAAGGATTTTATTACCTCTTTGTCTCACTCTAATATTCATTTCTCCTCTTGGTCTCCCCTTTCCAACACATCATTGAAAAATTATCTGGTTTTACTTCTCAGCACATAATACAGTTTGGGCTATTGTTTGATAAAATGACCACTGATAAGACATAACTTGTTTAATCAATATGAACAGTGTTTATTGTCTCTTATGTACTTAATACATTGAGTGGGTGGGAGTGGGCAAAAGGAATTTGAGGTGGCTCATGTTTCCAATAGGGAGAGAAGATGTCAAAATGCAAAACAGCTTGAAAACAATCTTCTACTGAAATAGAGCAAGGCATTTGATTTTTGTCTGGCTAAGTAATCAAGAAATTTTAAATAAAAAGAGCAGTCTTCTTAGTGAAAGTCTTTCTGGAGGGAAGTGTAACATATTTTTTAGTAGAGATGAGAGGGGAAAGCATTTCTGATTGAGAGAATGATCTGAGTATATACCCAGAGAGGAAGGATAAGGGAACAGGGCAAGGATGCAGATGGGGCTTGGACGCCTCTGATAGTCAGGCATGGGCACTGCGATGCCTTTGACTTGCAAGGCTGAAGGGCGCATATTTGAGGTCGGGACGCTGGAGTCTCCCTGACAGAGGAAAACATACAGTGGAAGGAAGAGCATGTGGATTTGTCTAGCCAGGGAGTTTAGGACTTCCTGGACAAGGAGACAGCAAGGGAACAGGACCATCTATTTGGGGCAGATGCCCATTAATCATCCTTCCAATTCTGGGAGAAAAAGTCCTGGAGAAAGTAAAAATATGAGTCTATGTTGAAGTGGGTAGCGACAGAGAGACAGACCTGGTTGGAGAGAGCTGCGAAAGTGTTATGGAGAGGTGGCATTTAAATTGGCCTTCATGGATGCGGTTAGAGACAGCATAGACAAAGGTGTAGGAAGATTGGAAAGTGTGGAACCATATGGAGAATGGCTAGAAGTTCCAGTTGTTGGAAGGGGGTGTGTGAAAACCAATCTGGGGAGGTTATCATGGAGAGGAGGCCGAGTGTTAGAGTTGAGTTATAGGTAAGGAATCTGCATTTATCTCAGCCAGTCTCCTGCCCATCTCCATGACAGGAGCCCTCTTTCCCCTGTGTCTTAAAGGTCTAGTCTGTTCCTGAACACTGAAGCACTGGGGGGCCCGCTGTGCGCACTGTCTCTGAGGAGAATTCATGTCCCTGGAGAGCAATTCTAATCCTAGAAATCTCTTTTGCATATTGATGTGAATTTATCTGCCAGCATCTTGCTTCTATTGACACCCTCCTCCCCCTGTTTTCTGAGGCTGACAGAGGGTGAATATTGGTCTGTGAAAACAGATGGCAGGCTGAGGATGTGAGCTTAAATCTCTGAGCAGTGTATCTAAGAACAGTGAATGGACTTCTCAGTTTAACTGAAATTTAGAAGCCTAGTGGCTTTTTGAGTAGGAGAATGTTGGGTTCATTTCTATCTTTTTTTTTTTTATATAAACAAGGATTTTTTCGTTGAAGATTTATTTATTTTTGCATACAAGCTAGGGTGTGGGCCAGAGGTGTGGGGCGGTAAGAAGTTTCACCAGATATAGAGTGGGGAGCAGAACAGACAGATCGACTGAAATACACTGCTGAGGGAACAGTGGGCGAGGCAGGAGAGGTCTGCTGCATGGTGTGGGAATTTCCCTGGCCAGGCACCAAACTTGTGCCATAGCTGCGTACAGCTCCACAGCGCTGAGCTTAACCCCCTGGGCCACCGGGGAGGCCCTAGTTTCTATCTTAACACTTTGTGTGCCGGTGCCCTTTAAATTTACCAGCCCTTGGGGA
>PVIJ01000345.1:233844-311675 GCA_004024925.1 Scalopus aquaticus
CTGTGCCACCGCATGAATGGTATAAGCATTCAATAAAACACACACAACTCCTGAACTACTGGATATTAAAAAAACTGTAATATCTCTCATAAAACACCTTACACTTTCACCAAAACAATGTGTAAAGCTTCTAGACTGAGTACGATCAAAGAAATAGCTCCTAATAGTTCCAAATAAATCCACCGTGGCGTGAAAAACCAGAGACTAGATGAACACGTATTAATACGTGAGCGGCCACCTGATACTGGTGACAAAAACACGTACTAATATGTGAGCGGACCACAAAGTATTAAGGAAGATTAACATGATAACTGTATAGGACAGAAAGTAAAGGAAAATGCAGTGTAGAGGTATTGATGGAAAGGTGTCTAAAGTGAAAGCTTAAGTATGGAGAAAACCATGGGCTTTTATTTTGGGATTCAGTTTTTTCATCTCAGAAAATGAAGTTGGGCAGGTTAGCTCAAAGGATATTTCCAATTCTATTTTTTTCCAGTGCTGATATTTGAAAACTGAAAGAGACATTTATAAAGTAGGAAGAGTTTGCATTATTACAGATAAAAATAGAGAGGATCTTGAATGGAATGAAAAATGTGTTGAATCCAGTAAATGTTATGGAGTAGGCTCAAAAGGCCAAGATGACCACTTGGCTGACTAAACCAAAGGGAAAGCAAGAATAATATCAACTTAGGAATTATATTAACTCATATATCTCCTGGGCAATGGGGCAAGAATGAATCATGATACTTTTGACCTAAAAGGATTTTTTTGAACATTTTATTTATTTATGCATACAAGAACTGGGATATAGGCCAGAGGTATGGGGGAAGGATTGAGAGGATTCACCAGAGACAGAGTGGGGAGCAGAACAGGCAGATCGACTGAAGTACACTGCTGAGGGGAGCAGCAGGTGAGGCTAGAGAGGTCTGCTAGGCCATGTGGGAAGCTCCCCCGCCAGAGATCAACTCCTGCTGTAGTGGCTGCTGGATAGCTTCATAGTGCTGAGACTTAACCCCTGCACCACCAGGGAGGCCCTAAAAGGATTTTTGGAAGAGAAACTAATTGGGGGAAGAGGGAGATTTTGACATATAGGATTTGAGTACATTGAATAAAAATAAAGATGGAAATGTGGGTGAAAAGCTAGGGAAAAAGGTATAGATGACTAAGTTGCAGCTACAGAGATTTGATGGAAGTCTTGAGATGAGTAATATTTCACAGAAAAAAAGAATAAAAAGTTAAACCATGGAGGACATGTTTACATGAGAACATCTCATATGTTCTCAGTGTGAGAATGGGAGAATCCAGTGACAGGGAGAGAGAAAGAGCAGTTACTTGGGTAGTAGAAAGAGGTATTACAGAAGGACAGGAACAGAGGGAACATCATGCTCAAATGTCCTGTGGCAGAAAGAAATGTGACTCAAGGAACAAAAAGAAGGTCAGTGTGGCTGGAGTGTCCTAAACAAATGGACAGTGATGATGTTAGAAGGGTGGCCAGTCAGGGGTCAGATTGTTCAGGGGCCCCCTAGACCTTTGTCTAGGATTTCGATCTTTATCCCAAAGGCAAAGATAATATATAGATTTTTTCAAAAAACTTAGGCTACAGATTTGAGAACAGATTTGGAGGAGATAATCACATTTACAGTCTCCAGGGCAATGCATGCACTGGCTCAAGCCCGAGTCACATGGGCAGCCTTGTGGAGGGGTGGAAACCAGAACAAAACTGGGGTTCTGTTGAAGGCAAGGAGAGGGCAGTGCAGGCTATGTGTGTTGCCTTTCTACATCAGTCCACCTAACAAGACGATACTTTTTCCAATGGCTACATGAAATTAAACTTATTGTATGCCTTACTTTGATATTTATCATTTCCCAATAAGTGGACATTTAAATTGTTCTAATATTTTTTTTCACTATTATAAACAATACTGCAAGTGGAACACTCTTGAACATTAATCTTAGTGCTCATGAGATGCCTAGAAGTAAAACTGCCAGGTGGGAGTGCATGAGCGTTTTAAAGTTTAATAACTTCAAAGCTATTTTCCTGGGAAAAAAATATATTGCCACTTTTGAGCAGTATTTTAAGGAATAATTTTATGTAATTCCACAGGTAGGAAATCTGAAATGATGGTAGCCAGTAAGGAGCTGGCGTAGTTACCCAGCGGTGAGAGCTGAGGTCCTCATCTCCTAGAGGCTCCCTGTTTGAGTTTGCCTCAGCGCTGGCAACCACAGAGAGACAGCGCTAGCCCTTCGGTTGACAGATCCTTTTAAACTCTAAATCCCTGAACCTTTGGTGCACAGGCCACAAGGAGGAGCCGGAGCCTTCTGAGAAACTGGCTGCTAGGAACTAGGTCTCAGGCACGTTCTCTTTGTCTCATTGCCTCAGTCTCACTCTCCAGGAATCCTGCAGCGTTCAACAAAGCCAGTCCCTCCATCCTTCTTGACACATTTTCCTTTTCTGGTTCCATTACGTCACACCCTACCTTCCCTCTTCCTTCATGAGCCTTTGTGTGAGCTGCTTTCCTTTATCTTCACCTAAAGTGTTGATGCTCCTTAGACTTTGATTCTGGTTTTCTTATCCATTTCCTAACTCTTGCCTTAGATGCTTTCATTCCTTCCCAGGTCCAATATCTTTTATATGCTGACAGCGCCCCAATTTTTATCTTCAGCCCCAATCTCTTCTTCTGAGTTTCAAAATTATACACCTGCAAATTAAACTTGTCTAAATGGAACGTTTAATTTCCACTTCCAATTTATGTGTCCACTCCCCTTCACCCAGTCTTTCCTGGACAGGTAAGAGGTCCTTTCATCCACCTCATTGTTCGAGCAAAGTACCCAAGCATCATTTTGGATCTCCCCCTTTACCTCACTTTCTCATTACAATCTGCCAACAAGCCTAGTTGAATCCACATGCAAATTGAGTCCATCCGCTTCTCTACTTTTTTACTTCCCCATCTAGTCCATCATTCCTATTCACCTAAACACGTGCCCTCTCATTTATTCCCTATATAGTAGTGAGAGATTTTTATAAAACCTAAATGAGATTGCTTAATCTTCCTGCTAAGCAGCTACCCAAGGATTTCTGTTGCTTTTCAGGTAAAAAAGTAAATGAATGGTCTCGAGGTCCTGCATATGAAGGCAGAGCCTGCCGCTAACCAACACCTCTGTCCTTGGTCTCTTACTCCATTTCAACTGGCCCTGTCTCTAAGCTTCTTTTGAATTCCTTGACTATGTCCAGCTTCTGCACATTCCAGGGCCTTTAGCCATCTTGACTATGAAATTGCCTGTTATTGCCTGGCAGGGATTTCTTTGCTTTGCCAGGCTCCTTAGCCTCCCTTGTGTTTTGATTTACGTGTTATTCCTCAGATAAGCCTTCCATGACCACCCTATAAAACACAGGTCCCCTGTTTTTGGACTCTATCTCAGTCCTTTCTTTGTTTCCTTGACACCAATTATTGCAGTTTGCCATTTATGTTTCATATATTTGACTTTTCAGCTCTAGAATGGAAATTCCATGAAAGAGGACACATATATTTTGTTCAGTATGGATTCTTTGGATTAGTAGGGAATATTTATTCAATGAATGAATAAGAGTCCTATTTATTGCTCTTATTGTATGAAACAGAAGCCTCATGTCCCAGTGGTAGTAAATCACGTGTAGCGTCACTCTTTGTTATATACCATATAGAAAATGTAACATTATTTATAGATTTTCTAATTTTACTCTTCTTTTTAAGTTGCTAAAGTGACAGCATCCCCTCTACCCATCTTGACTGTGAAATTGCCTATTATATTTAGAGTTTTACCAAATCAGAGACTACAAACTTAACTAAGTCTTTTTCTCCACACGCTGTATAAAAACCATATTTCAAATGCTCTGTGTTATGCTGAATTAATTTTTATCAAGTGTATGTTCTTTGATTCTGGACCTAAATGTGATTTATCATCAAAACACTATTTAGCTAGCCTAATGAGGATGCCAAAGATCTTTGAAGACTCACAGTAAAGAAAGCAGTTTACTGTTGTGGAATGGCACCCACACTGCAGCAGGGCTGGGCAGACTGTTGGTCTCGAGAGAATGAGATAGGTTTCTGTCTGGGGCTCTTCATGTTCTTTTCTTGTAGCAAGAACACTCTTTTCTCCTCTGAAAGCCAGACAGTACATTCACTGCTGCCACCTCTCCCACACTTTCCAGACTGGCCAAGCAGTACGTATCCGATGAACTAGCCATGATCAGTCAGCCACAGACTCTTTGAGGCATTGAAATCTGCTAAATTTAGTTGGTGGTAAATACTAAGAGTTCTGTGACTTGCGGTTTGACATTCTGCCACTTCTGGGATCTTTTATTTTCAATCTGAAAAGCAAATATGGCATGTTTATCCTCACCTATTTCTTAGGTTCATGAATTTCTCTCTCCCTTTCTTTCTATGGATGGGGATGAGGGAGAGATGAAGCGGGGGGAAGATAAAATCCTTTGTGATGTGAGAAGACATTGTGAAAGCTACTATACTTGTAGATGAAACCTTTCCAAACAAAATGCATCTAGCTTTGAAATTTTATTTAATAGCACAACACGGATTTCCCCTTTCATTTCAATAGGGCATAGAACATAATTTTTCTTCTAAAACATAGTCCATCTTTGTTTGACCATGTGAGGACTCTGTTTAACCTGATTTTATTGCATAGCAAAAATATTTTTAAAAATTATTTCCCAACAATGCCTGACATATTACAAAGCTACAGTCATTAAAACTGTGTGGTACTGAGGTAGAATCAGATAAATAGATCAATCAAACAGGAGAGACAGCCTGTAAATGGAAGCATACGGATGTAAAATTTTAGTTTGTATCAGATAACGTTGCAAATCAGTGATGAAAGTGTCAAGAATGGGTCTACCTCTGAAAAATAAATTTAGATTTTTATTTTATACCATATGCAAGCATAAATTTCAGATGGGTAGAGGCTTAAAATTTAAGCAACATAACCCTAAACCTATGAGAAAAAATACCAATATCCTTGGAGTTAGGGAGACTTTCTTTAATAAAATACAAAAATCATATGCTATGGAGGAAAAATTAAATTTGACTAAAACAAAATTTACCTTTTTTATATGACAAAAATCCCTACAAACAAACAAATCCATTATGAACAAAGTTAGAATACAACTGAACATAATAAATGATAACTCTTTCTATAATAATAAATGGCAGGAAAACAAGAGGGCAGAGAGCTATTAGGGACTAAAGAGTTTTAAGAGACATTGCAACAAAATGAAATGTGTAAAACTTGTTTGTATTCTGAATTAAAGAAACAAATTATAAAACAATGTTTGTGGATCAGCTGGGGATATTTGAATACTGACTGGTTATGGTGTGACCATAGAAAAATGATTGTTACTGTTTATGACATAATAATGACACTGTTTTTTAAAAAACATTCTTATCTCTTAGGTTTACTATTGAAATATTTATGAATGAAATGATACAATGCCTGGCATTTGCTTTAAAGTAATCCAACATGTGTGTGGAGAAGGGAAGGGGACAGATGTGTAGATAAAAGGAGATTTGTGTTTGTTCTTAACTATTGAAGCTGGGTGAAGGGTATATGGGAGTTCATTATATTCTTCTCTTTAATTCACATTTGACATTTCCTATAATTATTTCTTAAAAATACAAGTAATAGATTTGGAAGTGTGGCTGGCCTATATAACACTCAATAAATGTTATCTATTATTATTATATTAAACTTCAGAAAAGACAAGTGAAACATTGCTGATGGGAGTGTAAACTGATAAGTCTTTTACAGAGGATTATTTGGTAATGCCTATTAAAATTAAAAAGACACTTAGTTTTAAACAGTATTTCCACTTCTGAGGATTTATTCTACAGGTGTTTGTACGTGTATGAAATAATATAGGGATAAGTACAATCACTGAAGCATTTTTTTATTTTATTTTTGCATACAAGCTGGGGTGCAGGCCAGAGGTGTGAGGCGGTGAGAGGGTTCACCAGAGACAGAGTGGAGAGCAGAACAGGCAGATTAACCGAAATACACTGCTGAGGGGAGCAGCGGGCAAGGCAAGAGAGGTTTGCCTCCCCATATGCGATTTTCCCTGGCCGGGCATCGAACTTGTGCTGCAGCTGTCAACAGCTCCACAAGCAGTGCGCTAACCTGTTGTGCCATCAGGGAGGCCCCTGAAGCATAATTTTTAATAAAAACTTGGAAGCAATCTAGATGTCCATCAGTGGAAGACTGATTATATAAATTCTGGTTCATCAACATAATAAAGACTGCAGGCAAAAAAATAAGTGAAATAAGATGACATAGAAGAGAAGAAATGTAAACTAGTAAAAATGATCTTTAAGATATATTAAAGTAAAAAAAGCAAGATGAAGACCAACTATGTACTACATTTTATGAACTTATAAAAAATAACTGTAGAGGAACATATATACTTTTTTTCTTATGCCTTGAACTCTTTGGAAGCGTATACCAGAACACTGATTTTTTTAATGTATTTTTTATTTATATCCTTTACAATATTTTGTATTCCCCGTAGGTTTCCCACCACCAAATCACCTGTGAACCATCCCCATCGCCCCTTGTGCTCTTTTCCTCCCCCTCCCCTGTAAAATATCTCTAATTTATGGATGCCTGGTAGTTTTTTTTATTTTGTGTGTTATTTTCTCCTCTTGATCTCTTATTTGGCTCCCCTATATTCCTTCTATAAATGAAATCATTCGATATTTTTCTTTTTCTTTCTGTCTTATTTCGCTGAGCATGATCCCTTCTAGCTCCATCCATGTTGCTGCGAATTACATGTGCTTATCTTTTTTTGTTTGCTGAATAGTGTTCCATTGTGTATATGTACCACATCATCTTGATCCAGTCATCAATTTGGGGACATTTGGGGAACAGAGTTTTTCCTGGAAGGCAAACTAAACATGGGGATGGGAATTAGATGTGAGACAGACACTTTTCAATGGGATTTCTTCAACTCTTTAAGTATCTTATGGATATGTTAGTAATTCAAAAATAAGAAAAGAAGATACATTCTCAATGTGTATAAGATGTAAATGATTGCTATGTAGAACACATATTCAAATCTTATAAAATAACAATAAAATTACAAATCAAATAGAAAAATAAGCAAATTATATGAATAAGGAAAATTATTATTGCCAATAAGCCTGTGAAAAGATAGTTAAACTTTCTAACAGTCATGCAAAGGTGAATTAAAACTAATACTTAGCAACTATTTTAACTAAAACATTGGGAAAAATGTTAAATATCCAACCATATCGTGTATATACCAGCATGTGAGGGAAATGTTTCTATAAACTTCCATTGGTGGTAATGTGAATCACTGTAGTGACTTTGGGAGTCCTTTGGCAGCACCTAAACATGGACAACATCCTATACATTCCACAAATGAGTAAATTTCCTACAAAAATATTTATATGTGTGTACAAAGGGACTTATACAAGAAAGTTTGTTGTGTCATTGTAGAAAATAGTGGGACTGGGAGTGATCAAATTATCCATCATTAGAAATCTGATAGTGAAAAGGGCTGAACTAGATTTACATGCCTCAACATGATTAGATTGTCAAAAACCATTTTTATTACTGTTAGAGGGAAAAAGAAAGTTGTAGAAGTTATAAAGAATGGGATTTACTTAACAAAATACCTATAGAAAGCAATACTATACCTCTGATATGCATAAGGGTGTAAGCACACACATATATAATGTATAACATTTTTATTGAAGTAGCAATCGTTTATAGCATTATAGGTTTCAGATGTACAGCATTATATATCAACATCTATATATACTATATTATATTCACCACCTGAAGTCTAATGTTCACTGTTCACCGTGCAACTGATCACTTTTATTCAATTTACCCACACCCTCTTACCACTCTCTTCTGGTAACTTATTTTGTTCTTCATCTAAACATTTGTTTTGTTTTGTTTGTCAGTTTTATGTGTTTATCTTTCACATGAGTGAGATCATACAGAGTTTATCTTTTTTCTGTTAAACTTATTTTACTTACCATAATACCCTCAGGTCCATCCTTGTTGCAAATGTCAGGATTTCTTTTTTTTTTTTTTTTAGTAGATGAATAGTATTCTATTGTTTATACATACCACATCTTTTTTATCTGATGATCTGTTGATGGGCACTTAGGTTGTTTCCAACCCTTAGCTGTTGTGAATAATGTTGCAATGAACATGGCGGGGAGGGGGGGATATCTTTTTGATTTAGTGTTTTAGTATTCTATGGGTAAATACCCAGAAGTGGGATAACTGGATTATATGGAATTTCTATTCTTAACTTTTTGAGGATTTTCCTTACTGATCTTCACAGTGACTGTACCAATTTACAGTCCCAGTGTACAAGTATTCTCTTCTCTCTGCAGCCTCTTCACACGTGTTGATTGATAGCTATTCTCACAGGTATGAGGTGACAGCTCATTGTGATTTTGATTTACATTTCCCTAATAAGAAGAGACAATGAACATCTATTTCATGTGCCTGTTGGCTATCTATATGTCTTCTTTGGTAAAATGTCTTTTTAGATTTTCTGCCCATTTTTATATTGGATTCTCTTTTTTTGTTGTTATTGAATTGTATGAGTCCTTCATGCAATTGTTGGATGTGGGGTTTACGAATGTCCTCTCCCATTCAGTAGGCTGCCTTTTCATTCTGATGATACTTCTTTTGTGTAGAAGCTGTTTAGTTTGATGTAGTCCCTTTTGTTTATTTTTGCCTTTGTTTCCTTCCTATTGGAGTTGAACTTCCAATGACATCTCTAAGGTTAATGTCAAAGAGCATGTCAACTTTCTTTTCCTTCTATATATTGAATAACTTCAGGTCTTACATTCAAATTTTTCATCTGTTTGGTATTAATTTTTTTACAGTTTAGATAGTAGTCTAATTTCATTCTTTTGCATGTGGCTTTCCAATTTTTTTCAATACCATTTATTGATGAGAATTTCCTTGCTCCAGTACATGCTTTGGGCTCCTTTGTCATAAATTCTTTGTCTGTACATGTATTGGTTTATTTCTGAACTCTAATTTTTTTCCATTGATCTGTGTATCTGTAAAATGTATACATTTTTAATATATTAGAAGGATTGACACCTAACTTACGAAAGTGGTTTACTTTGGTTGTGGGGGAGTGTACTGGTTAAAAGGGATCAAGTTTGGAATCTGAAACATATTATTTCTTTAAAAAAAAAAAAACTAGAGGGAGATATGGCCAGATGTTAATAGTTTTTAGCTCTGGGAAGTATGAATGTTAGAGTTCAAATTTTCTATATCTTAAGTTTCTCAAGAAAAGGGGGTGGGGTGGGAGAAAACTTTGTCAGAGGAATATAATTATACAGATTTCCCATTGAGCTTTGGGGGACCCAAGCAATGTGTACTTCCCTTTGGGACAGAAAGAAATCCTGAGTGAATGCTTGGCTTCCTGTAGAAGAAATTTTTGCTGATGACAGCTTGTTTCCTTCCTCCTGACTTATCATTCTGCTTCACCATAGACAACTCCTAAAACACTCCTGGGAAAGGCAGCTACTTTTAATACTGAGAGGCTAAAGTTCATTCTACCCACATAGGATAGCATTTAAAAAGAACAAATAATTTCCATAAATATGATTTGTAGTTTTTAAATTCTACACTGTGTGTATTATTACCATTATATATTACTGTAAAACTTGCTGTTTCATGGGAAATAAATAATAGAAAGTGGATTAAGATGTGGAGCGAAAATACCAAAGATTACATGCATTTTAAATTAGGTTCTAAGAAAGCAAGTAATACCCACAGATTTTTAAAATGAAAAGCTGCCAAAGATTTTTCAGAAATTCTTAAAAAAATTTTTTTTTCAATAATATGACAACTTTATTAGTAGACATATTTGTTAATATAAGGCCATCTACATACAGGGCCTCCTTCAAGTGTACCTATGACTAAAGTTGACCCTGAACAGTGAGAAAATGAAATCCCAACTCATATGATATAATGTAGGAGGAAAGTGGGAGCAACTTGGGCATTAGGGTGTTGGGGCCATTGTCTGGGTTTGTCATTGATATTGTATTTAAGCACAGGTATGGACAAGAGCACAGAATCTCCTTGGAAGAAGAAATTTTTGTTCAGTGGGCATCAAATAGTCCTATTTAATATTTTGATACAGTAGTATACAGTAGTAGGAGCTTATTACACCAGCTGGCTGTCACCAAATTCTTCTGCCATCTCCTTGATACAATGACAGAATAACACATACATTCAACATTCAGAAATGATGCCTGCTTGCTTTGCCACTGTTGTTTCTGTGAAAGAGAAAAGAACCAGATTACAGAGGATATTCATCAATTGGCAGAACCAGTTAATAACACCAGTGTTATTTCATTTGGGAGAGGTAAAGCCTTGATGGGGGGTTGAAATTCATGGGGAAATATTAGCTCAATATTAGCTCTTCCTCCCTTAGCTTGGGCAACATCTGGTCTCATTTCCATGCCTTCTGTGTGCCCAAGTAGAAGGGAAACTGACCCCACCCACCAATCACTTAACCTCTTACAATGTCCAGTACTAAAAAATATAGTATGTTAGCTACCATAGGGATCCTATTTGTAGAGTCTTTGCTTCTTACTTAAGCCTTGATTTATTGTCTTTGATTGTTTTGGGTAGGGGATGGTTGATTTTTAACAAGAAGATAAACTTACAGATGGAAATTCTTTTAAGCCATAAATACCACTAACTCTCCTGGTCCAGGGAAGTTCAAATAAAGACACTAGGATTTAGCAGCTGCTAAAATGTTTTCCTTCTCTTCCCATTGGTCAAGAAAAAGATGTGCCCTGCCATTAGCTATGTAGGCGCCAGAGCCTGACCTGGGCTGGATTCATAAACCATTCAGAGCTCCTCTTGTGCAGAAGGGAAGCAGAAGATGACAAATTGGTCTACTCCAGCCAGTTGACCTCAGAAGGGGAAGCGTAACTTTACCCAGTAATCTCTGAAGGTTTCCTTATCTGCTTTATTTAGTATAAACACTGCTTTCTTGAGTCCTCCCTGATTCTTCTAGCAGGCTCTAAGGATTAATTTCAGGTCCTTGTCTGAATTCATCACCACTGCTCTGCTCCTCAGTATTGTTTCTTTCTTCTCTCTGAGTTTTCTGTAGTTGCTGCAAGATACCAGTTTAAGGGCTGCTACAGCATCTTGTTCACCCGTGGAATCTACCACTACATGGAAAACAGCACCTACCACCAAATGTAGGTAATACACGCTTGCCAGTTGGTTGGCTCAGCAGTCTCAGTGCTGCCTGCACGTTAAACACCTGGGAATCTTTAAACAGCAAACAACAAATGCTCTACCCACCTCCCCCCCCAGACCAGCTGACTCCTGACCTCCAGGCATGGAGCCCCAGCTCAGCAGTGTCTGTGACACACACTAATTCTGATGCACGGAGAAGGGTGAGGACTGCTAGATAAACTAACCTGCTGTTCACTCAACTATGTTCTCTTTGCTTTCAAGTTTGGAAGAGACAGATTTCAGTTCTTTTGAGGAACAAATATCCCAACCATTGAGAATATCCCAGTGTTACTTTATAGCAAGAGTAGAATATGGAGGGGTATTCATACTATATGGCCCTGGGAAAGTTACTTAAACTCTCTATGCCTCAGGTTTCTCATCTGTAGAATGCAAAGTATAACAGTAATGAACTCTTAAGCTTGTTAAAACTAAATGAATTGATGTATATAAAAAACTCTTGGAACAGTACCTGGTATGTAAGGATTTGACGAATAAAATTCATTATGAAGACTAAAGGGATGTCTTAGTTTTATGTTGTTCTCTCCTTTGGTGAATGACTGTTTTCCTTATAGATGAAACTCCCTGAACAGTTTTTGATGCCAGCCTTTCCCTTACTCCTTCCACCTTATCCCTTGTCAAGTCCTGCTCCTCAGACACTGCCCTTTCCTTTTCTCTCCCATTACCCCCATCCTAATTCTTGCTCTCATTCTTCCCTCTCTTGCTTATGGTCATCAAACTGGTATCCTACAGAACCCAAGCATTGAGCTATATGATCTCATGATGACAGCCCTTCCCACTGCCCCTCGGCTGCTGTGGACCTTAGCCTCTCTGGGTATTGCCAGTAACTTGTGCCTCCTAGGTGCGTGATAGATGTTTTCCACTGTGGTTCTCAAGATCTGTCACTCTCTGAGCTACTCTTTTCCATGTTAACCTGGACCGAAGCTCTGGGTGTGCCAACTGATTGTGTATAATTGGGCCAAGCCTCCCACAAATCTGACCCATTCCATCTCTGAAAAATGCCCATCTGAGTTGGAAGTTGCTTGAGCAAGGAGTCAGAAACATCATTGCCTATAGGAATTAGGGTCTTTTCTCATTTTCCGTGTGAGCTTGGTTGAGGAAATAATCATGAGAAACAAAGGAGGAAGTAGCTGCTTGTAGGCAACTTCTCTGGGCTCTGTGAGAAGCCCTTGGTTTTGTTCTGTGGCTTTTGTGCTGTGTCTGCCTCACTGGGTACTGATGAGGTTAAATAATTAATGTACGTGAATGTACTTTGTAAGCTCTAAAGCACTGAAGGAATATAATTAATTGTGTTTATAATTACAGGTAATGTAATTATAATTGTAATTACTCTGGGTGGAAGTAGAATGAATATATATTTATATTTATATTTATATTTATATTTATATTTATATTTATATTTATATTTATATATCTCCCAGCCCATTCTCTAGTAGGATCTCCTTGGCAGATCTCCTTGGTGAGATACTCAATTTGTGTATTTGAGATTGACTCTCCTTCACTGCCTTTATTTTCATCACTGGGATATATGTGAGACTTTGGCCTGAGAACTTCTGGTTGTATTTTAGAAAACGGGAAAAAGTGCATAGAGTAAAGCTGGGCAATCTAACACCTCAGTAGTCATATTATTTGGCACTTACTTATCAGATACAGTTAAGGTATTTTAGCTATTAATTTGCCTATATTAAAGCAATAAAATATTCAGAGATCCTGTAGCTAAACACATATAAAAACCTGTGCACATACAGTTATGTAATTGATACATATTTATATATCATTCAAAGTGGCAATTATTTCTAGAAATACATAGACCCTAGTACAATCTAAAATGATCAAGCTATTGTTAAATTATTAGTCTGCTCTATGTACCAGGCAATGCTTATTAACAATAAGCTAAAAATGGATACGCTATTTTTCTAGTTTAGCAAAACAAGTGAGTATGATAGAAGTACTAGGGTTAGTTTCCTTTCTTCTGCTGAGCTTTGTCTTAAAAAAAAAATAATGGTGTCTGAACCCCTGTTCCAGAGCAACAGTGGTATTTATGACTGAGAGAGGCTTTCTGGGACTGGAAATTCTCACAGTCCATCAGAAACATCTCTACTGTTCAGACTACTAGCTAGAACCCTCCTTTGTGTTTTCCCCACTTTAAAGTTAATATAACATCAAGAGATTTAACAGGAAAAATTCTCCTGGTGTCTCACTCCTTGAATTGACAAGATTCCACCTGAGAAGCTAAGCATGGAGTTTTCTTGGAGTCTCTGACCTTCTGCCGGTGTTCTTATGCACTGTTAATTGTTGTTAATTTCTAACACCTCATTAATTATTTCCATTAAAGATGTGGGAGAGGGAAATGCCCTTCACTCTTGGGTGGTCACATGAAGAAGCCACTAATAATTACACAGAAAGTGCGTTACTTGAGAAGTGAAAAGTGATTCTGAGCCCTGTGTGTGGAATTTGCGGTGACACTGAGATCCCCTGCTGGCAGTGCAGGAGGGGACCCCCGGAATGCCACGGTCGGTCCGAGGAAGAAGCCGAGTCTCCTGCTTCCTTGATGACTGTACCATTTGGCCTCTAGAGCATGATGTACTTTTCACAGAACCTTTTCTCTGTACAACATTTTACTTCTTTGCCAAAGAAGCCTAGAGGTGGAACAGTGTCCTCCAATGTCACAGCCCAAGTCTGTCGCCCAATTAGTACTTAACGTGAAGTTCCTAACTCCCACTCCCGTTTATCCACCGATCCGTGCCAGGAGGCTGGCGCCCGCGCTGTGACAACTTCCACCCCCACCCTGAGATTGTCACAGAGATGGAGCCAAGGCCATTTCTCTGACATGGGTCTTCCAGTCTTTAAAAAATGTCTAAATTGCCACTTAGTGAGATTGTAATTTAGTGCCTATTTTGAAAGCGCAGGCAAAAGATTTTTCTCACCAGTTTATAGGAGTGTTGAGCATTAAATATTACATTGGAAAGAAGCATCAGATATAGTCTCCAGGTTTGACCAACTGGCAGAAAATTTTTGGGTATGCCCAAGAGATCTGGGAAAAATGGATGAAAATTATTTTATGGATGTAGATTTCAACAGTGAAACGAAGACAGCATAGCTTCCGTAACCAAAACTAAATTGGTTGCAAGGGTATTTTGACCTTAAAGGATGGAGTATAATTCCTTTTAGTTGAACCCCTCATTTTGCTGGTAAGAAAATGGAGAGCCAAGGAGGATCAAAACACCCCTTAGCTGAGAGTGTAGGAAACAGGACTGTTTTACTGAGGGGACTTTTATGGCTTCCCTTCAGGATTCTGCTCTTCATCTGGTCTATGAACTCAAGAGCAAGGGCGGCATCTCCTCTTCTTCTTCTTCCCTTTTCTTCTTCCTCTCCTTGTTCTTCTGTGTTAGCACAATGGGAGACCAGAGGGGCAGCTTTCTATTCCGCGAATAGACTGGAGGTAGCTTGGGGTATCAGGTGACATCATGGAAAAAAGACCTAATGACAGCTTGATCTTAAGAACGCATTTAACCCATTTAATCTGGAAAATGAGGCACTTATATTTTAAGTCCTCAGGCTGATTAGACCATTGGATTCTAAGCTCTATATTCCCCTGTAATTTCTTCCTGTTGTCTTAACCATTTCTTTAAGTAGCTATGTAGTCCATGGTTAACAGCGTCCACATTGTATTTATTCTGTCTTCTATCAGTGGTCATTTAGATTGTTGGAAGTTGCTTTCCAGTAGAAGTAATTCTTCAATAGATATTTTTGTCCGGATCTCTTTTGCATATATGTACAAAATTTCCCCCCGTTTCAATTTTATGAAATGCTGCCAAATTACTCTCCAAAGTGGCTTATTCCCATTTACCAATTTTCAATCATTCCACCTCTATGCCCATAAATGTCTGTGGGGGTATTCTCACTTTACCACTCAAACTTCTTAGAGGACACAAGTCATGTAGTTGTAGAGCCCCCCCCATCTCCATCCCCATTGTTTCCCTCCAATTTTTCTTTCTCCATCAATCTGGGGTGCCTTCTCTTTGGTAAGAGGTGAAAAGATGGAACCTAGCTTGTATTCACGTTTGCTCCCCCTCCTTTACTTTTGTCATAAGTCTTTATTTATTCAAGGGACTATACTTTTGAAATCTGCAAATTAGGAAGAGAATTCTTCTATTTAATGCTATCTCATCCTTTCCTTAAAGAGCGGAGCATGTCCAGCTCCTTGGAGGGAGGAGGAGGATGGTCAAAGGGGGAAAAGATATACTAGAGAAAAAAGCAGTTCATATTTATTTTTTTTGTCTTTCAGCAAATGAATCTAACAAATTACCTTTATTGAAAAATAATAAAGGTATATGAAATCTGAACTGTCTGGAAATCCTAGCACTTAGGTTCTTTGTTACTATAACACTTTTTATTTCTGACTTGAGTTATGGGATAATATTTAATCATGCGTGTTTGACTTGTATTTCCTTTAGGTGGCAATGATCTAGAAGTAGATAGACCAAACAAGCCTGTTACCTACACATATGACCAGGCAAGGAGAAGAAAAGAGTGAATGCAAGAAAGATTTTGAAGGGGAAGAGGTTTAATGAAGGGAAAAGTGAGGGGAAGGAGCTCATGATTTTGAAAAGGTTATCCAGGGAAAAGAAGAATGCTTGTTCTTTGACATGAAATGGAAGAGGAATGTAGCTTGAGATGACAGGTGGAAGTTGATGAATTTTATTTGGACATAGAGATTGTATTCACCCCATCAAGAGATGTTCATCCCAAGAGATCTTAATTTTTAAAAATACTGCAGCCCTAAGGAACAACACTTTGTTTCCATGTAAACCACAAGGATACCCATCTACTGTGTGGTATTTTTCCTGCCAACTCCAGGTTGTAGTCTCCTCGTTCAGCTTGCCACGCAGAGCATTCTGCTTATTTGGTGCTTTCTATTCTCATCTCAAATCCTAGACATCTACATGCTCCCTCCCTCCCTCTCTCTATCCTTTTCTCCCTCTCTCCCTCTGTCTTCCAGACCTGGATGCACACTCTCCCAGGAAAGTTTCACTTTTTTCCCATATCCTCGCAGCCATGGACTCTGCCTGCCACCATCCTTCAGTGGGAGGCAGGCTTACCACAGTCCTTTTGCACCTTGCAAAGAAAGCGAATTAGCACATCACCAGGTGAATATTCCACTGGATCTTCCCATTGGCATCAACTGTAGAATGACTCTCAGCTCCTTGTTATTATCCCTCCAGTGAATTGTTATTCCTTGTCCTATTTAAGTCTAAAAAAAAAAATATTCAGCACATTGTTTTTAGTTCCCCTGCTTTTACCTCCCCCCACATCAAGGCCATTGATCCCTGCGTGCTGACTGCAGCCTCGGTTCAACCCAGCCAGAGGCAAACAAAACAAGGACACTTCTACCTAGTTTATTTGAAACACTATCTTAACAGTCTGCTCTGAGTCATCAGCGATGTCCTGTTTCTAGGACAAAGAATAATTGCTCTGACCTCATAGTTGCTCTTTTCAAGGACTCAAGCTTAAGTGTTACCAAGAGCTATCCAAACTCAAGTATTTCTAGTTTCCCTCTCACTTTTTGTACTGTCTTTCAATGTGTGATGGAATACCCAATTCATAGTCATGCACCAATTAAAGTAATATATGATTCCATAATTATAGAATAGAGAGTTGTTCATTCCTTTATTTATTCTTTCAACCAACATTTATGGAGCACCCTGGCATGCTAGGCACATGTACTAGGTGATGGGTGGGGTGGGGGAGAGCAGGGGAGGCAATGATTTGGAGATGTCTTTTGGAGTAGAATTCAATAGCAAATAATTGGCTATAGATAACTTTTTTTTAAAATTGAGTTTTCGTTGAAATAAAACATTATATAAGTGTCAGGTGTACATCATAATGAATTGGTCTTTAGACACATTGCAGAATGATCACGATAAATCTAGATAATATCCATCACCATGTATTGTTGACTATTTTTTCTTTGATGATGACTTTTAAGATGTGCTTTCTTAGCAGCTTCCAAATAGGCATTACAGTATTATTAACTATAGTCACCATGCTGTCCATTACTTCTCCATGACTTTATAACTGGAAGTTTATACTTTTTGACATACTTCACCCATTTCACTCACCTCCCCCCATCACCTGTTTCTAGAAACCACCAATCTGTTTTCTGTATCTATGAGATTAATATCTTGTTTTGTTTTAGAGCCCACATATAAGTGAGAGTGTATGGTATTTGTCTTTCTCTGTCTGACTTATTTTACTTGGCATAATGTGCTCAATTTCTATCTGTGTTGTCACAAATGGTAAGATTTCCTTTTTTATGACTGGATAATATTCCTCTGTGTGTGTTTGTGTGTGTGTGTGTGTGTGTGTGTGTGTGTGTGTGCACGCACTTATGTTTTTCCATATCTTGGCTATTGTAAGTAATGTTGTAATGATCGTGAAGATACATATGCTTTTTATTTTCTTTGAATATACACCCAGAAGTAGACATACTGGATCACCTGTGAGTTCTATTTTTAATTTTTTCAGGAACCTCCATATTGTTTTCCATAGTGGCTGTACAAATTCAGTTCATAAGTATTCCCTTTCTTCCACATCCTCATCAGAACTTGTTTTTTTTTTTTATAATGGGACTATTGCTAACTTAAAATGAATTGCCTATCTTGTGTTTTTTAATATTTTTTATTCTTCTTTTTCTTTCTCTTGCTCTCTTATTTTTCTATATTTTCCCTTATTTTTGTCATCTTATTGACAGTATAAGGCAAACCTTATCTTTCTCTTTCCCCCCTTTACTTCACAATAACAATATTCTTCAATGGGAGGAGGACAAACTACCACTCTGCCCAATTCAGGGTCATTTGGCAACTCTGAGCATCTGAGAGTACACCAAAAAATATATATAATAATAATAATAATGGGTAGACCACTGAAAGAGTGAATCAAATAATTGGGAAAAGCATAGAGTTTTATAAACTGGATAGAAGGACCATATTTTTTGGACAGTCATTTTTTGGCATTACTCAGAACTGGCTGGGTTTTGCTGAAATAAAAAGCCTCCAAATGTCAGTGACTTAATTCAACAAAAATTTCTTGCTGGTGCTACATAGCCAACACAGGCTAGCAAAGGAGTCAGCTCCATCAGGTCATTCAGGAATCCAGGCAGCTCGCTTCCTGTCATCTATACCTTCCAGATCACTTCTTCAGGGAAGGAGAGAATTGAGGGTCATCCACTAACAAATACTTGGGCCTGGAAGTGACAATACCTCTGCTCACAACAGACAAATCACATGGCCTGTCTAACTGCAAAGGAGCTGATCCTTAGCTTTCACCTGCCTGAGAGGCAAGGGTGTCTGGCTCTTTGTGACACCCATAGTGTCCACAGTAGTACGGAGGGCCATCAGGTTGAAAATGAAGACTGAAAAATCTCAAAAGCCTGGCTGCTCTTCCTAAAGGACAAGTGTAGAATGAAAAGCCAGCCAGTGTGCTGCAGCCACAGACCTCACACCTGGTCCCTTCGGTTGCTCTTTTCCAAGTATGTCTCCCTGACTGCACATACTCCTCACCACCTCAGGCTACCTCCTCCACAGATCCTTGTACAAGAAGGTGGCGTTTTTAATAAACCCATGTGTGTCCTTTTGTGCAATAAAATGCCAATCTTAAATTACTAAGGTAATTCATCCCTAAGGTTGAAATATTCCTCTCAATTTACTTCTTTAATTAAGGGAGGTGCGGGGTTTGTGAGGCTTGTGCCATTAGGACGCATAGCTGCTCTGCGCCACGACAGGCGGCCGCCCCTCGCCGTGACTGAGTGATGGAGCATGGCTGTCAGGAAGCAGGGTGTCAAGGCCGACAGGACAGCTCTGTCTATTTGGCCACAACTTGAATATATAACAGAGTGCATCACCTCCCTGAGGCACATTCTCTCAAAGTGAAATTAACCTTATGGGGTGTGCAGTTGTAAAGTCTTTTTGGATGGTTTTAGGTAATGACCCAAGAGTTTTCAGACAGGTGACTTTAGGCAGCTGTAAACTAGAGTTAGTTCTGGACTTTCCGGAACCCCAAAGATCCAAGTCCCAGAGCTCATCTATTTAAGACTGGGCACATTCTCATGTTTGGTCCCTGATGGCGCCAGCCTAGAAGGGGAGAGAGCTGACAAAACCAGCCCAACACAGTGGCAATTGACAGCTGAGACTCCAAATCCAGGCTGATTCTGGGTTTGAATCTTGGCTGCCCTCTTGTGAACTTGTGCAAATTATAGAACATACTGATGTTTTAATTTCCCAGAAAATGAGGATGAAAATAGTACTTATTTCATAGGCTTACTGTAAGAATTAAGCGAGTTGATGCTACTTAGCTTGGTACCTTGCTCATATTAAGTTCTAAATATTTACTATTACTAGTAGCTTTCTTATTAATATTGTTCAGGGTAGCAAGCATGTGTGAGTGTGTACTTTAAAACACTGTGCTGGACACTGAAAAATATAACTGAGTGAGTATGTCAGAGCCTCTGCCCTTCAAGGATTTGCAAGTGTGTGTGTGTGTGTATGAGAGAGAGAGAGCGAGAGCACACAGACACTTGAGAGATGTAAGATGGTAGGATGAAGAGAGAAACAGGAGGGGAAAAATATAAGAGAACTCAAATAAAAAATAGCATCTAATTGAAGGCTCACTCTGAAATAGATACTTAAGATATATAGATCTTTTCCTGATCAATCTTGTTCATATCTACACCACCCTATGAGTTAGGCAATATTATCCTCATCCATCTCTGAAAGAAAGACTTAGAAAGAGGAGTTGATGGAGGGGGTGACCCAAAGGGCAGTGGAGGCTGCTGGGGCTGTGTGTTGCTAGACTGGAGCACAGGAAGGGCCTGGGGAGGAGGAACACGTGTGCCAGGTGCTCCAGGGAAGCCCTGTTCACCAGCACAGTTCATCACTGCCCATGCGGAGTTGAAAGTCTCCACAGTCAGTCGTGGCATGCTGTTTGACGGAGAAATAGAAGCCTGCCTGGAGGTGGTTGGCCCATCTTTGAGAGGCTATTGGTAAAAATGTCATGATGATCCAAGGTTGGCCACCAGATGGAGCCCTGCTGGGCATGGTGAACAATGAGGACAGTGGTCAGAACCCAAACCAAACTTCCCACCTTCTCCACCTCCCATTTGTCTTTCCAGATCACCATCAATACCACAGTTTTTTTTACCACTTTCCCCTGCCAATATGTTTTACTATGAACCAGAAATAAAAACTAAAAGCATAAGGAAACTTGCAAACTTCCAGAATCTTCTAGACATTTGTCTTATTAAACACTTAGGTAAGAAAAGCAATCTCCATGTAAAATCTCCATTAAAATAACCTGTGGTCTTATCTGAAATTAGCACCTTTAGAATTCTTTTGTGACTTAGTTGACCTACTTGTTTCTTGCTTTTATAATTGATAAACCTCTCTGATCAGAGAAGAAAAGAGTTGAAGCATTTCTGAATTGTAGACCAACCTTAATGTTATTTGAAAATAAGAGTTTGGCTGGGGGTTTAGGTTTTTTCCCTTTTTATTTGTGTATGATTTAGTGTTCATCCTGCACTAGACACTAAAATGCATTGTTTAATTATCTGAGCTCAACACACCATTTTATAATTCATTAGTCAGTTGCTCTTTGCAAAAGCTTATTTCTTATGAAACAAAAGTGGGAATCATGCAACTGAACTATTTATCTCTCTTTAGGGGTTGGGGGTTAATATCTGCTAGCTCATAACATCTTTATTATAATGCATTTATAATGATTTACTGGAATCATTCTATGGCTAAGTATCTAATGTCAAAGCCAGGATCTGGCAAGAAATAAAATGCTGTATCCTTGGGTAGCTCTAGGGAAAAAAAGGCCTCAGCCAATATTTTCTGTGTAATTCTACAAACTGTAATAAGGGTAGGGGTAATTGCCTTAATATCAATTAAGCTATTAATAATGCCCATCTTGTCACTCCTAAATATAGCAGCGTCTCAATCATACATTACTGTCCCCTGTTAAGACTACTCAGAAATGAGATCATAGTTTATGTGGATTGGGAAGTCTGACTAGCAGCCCGTCCTACCACCTCTGCATAAAAGGCGGCTTGGGGGCTGATTTACTTGTCTTTGATGAAAAATTTCTACTTACACAGATATATGTATTTGCGAGGGCAAAAGTTGGCAATACTTGTGAGCAGGGATCATCCAGCCTCCCAAATGGTTCCCTCTTCATGTTCTATTTCTAGGTGATGAAGACCAGTGTTCCAGAGTCTGGGCCTCGGACTAACAGTCCAGACAGTCCTAAGGCCGTCCAGGCATTTTAAAGTTGAGAGCAAACGTTCTGGCCCCACGTGGAGTCATGCTGTGTGCATCTGCTCTTGACAACTCTGGTGCATACAGTCCCTTCAGGACAGACAGACAACAGATAAGGCAGATCAAACTGTCACACCATCACAGAGTAAAGGGACCAGGGCCCATCAGCAAATTTCAGCAGGCAATGTCGGGAGGAGTGCATGGCTGGAATAGGGCAGAGGAGGAGGGACACGGTAAGATTTTGCTGAATGTTGCCAGCTCTCCCAGATCAGCTCTAAATCAGAACCACTCGTCTCAGGGAGAAGCAACAGGGCCAGGCCTCCTCCTTTAGTTGGCGCTTATATTTCTCCTGGGCTAAGATTTCTGAGCAGCCACTTCCTTCTGCCCTCTTTGTTGGCTGTCTTGGTGAAGTGAACTTCTACTTGATGATATTTAGAGCTCATTAATTTGTCCCAAGGAAGCTTATTGTAAGACAGTTTAATGACAGAAACCTGTTTTAATGCAAATGGACATGTAATCCCACTAAGCCACTCTGAGGGTGTAAATTTAAAACCATTGCTAGAAACTGACACCAGAGTTTAATAAGATGGAGGACTTGTTCCTAGATCCTGGTACGCCCAGGGGACCCCGCTTGGACACCCAGCCTTGGCAGTTTTAGTGCAGCTGGCGGTTACCATGGCAATTAAAAAGGGAGGGGGGAGAGGGAGGGGGTAGGAGCTACAGCCCCTCTCAGGTGGTGGGATGGAGCCGGCTGCCTTTGTGGGGGAGGACATGAAGGGAAAGATGGGGGCGGGGGGGGGGTGTCTTCTGCTTATTATTCCTTAAGGCTCAGATTGGGGAAGATGTAACTGAGATCCGGGAGGCAACTTTCTATGCTGGCTGGCTTATTATAAATGCTTGTTCCAGGTAAATTCTCCGAGAAAGAGCACAAAACCCTGTCTGAGACTCCACTTCTCCCAGTAGGTAAAGGGGGAAGCTGTCTGGGGGCTGGGGACAGGTGAAAATGAGACTGAGGAGGGAACTGTTTGTGAATATTTGCTAGATTATAATGCTGTTGGTGCTATATCATTCTCCAGAGAGCCCTGAATGAGGTTATTATGGGTGAAGTCATTTTTGTAATAAAGTTGGCTGTAACTCTGGGTCATAAATCATGGCTTTGGTGCTAAAAAATTGCTAAACATGCCTCTGTTACCGCATACTGTCCTCCTTTTAAATACTTTGATTTTACTACAAATCCTCCATTGACTGCAATGGGGAAGTACACACACAATGAGCAAATGATTCCTTCCGTCCTCGGCAGCAGCCCTGCCGGCATCTGGGCCTCCCGGAATGATTTCCTGAGGTGTGATGTTATTTATGGTGTGCTTTCTCTATCAAAAAGGCAAACAGCATCCCTGGTGACCCTGGAGCATTTGCATCATTGCTTCTCTTGCTAATTGATTCATCCCCTGGCAGGGCCTGAGACATGGGCTGTTAGCTGGACACTTTCTCCCAGCTGCAGATCCTGTGGATTAAGGGGCATAACAAGTGAAGATGTTAATAAAATTGTTAAATGTCAAAACTGCAAGCCCCACGCCCATTTAGAGTCCATCAGCTCTTCTGGAATGATTCTGTAAAATACCATCTCCTCCTCTCCTCCTCTTCTCAATCGAAACTTCATAGCCTTTGTGAAGTAAGGGGATTATGAACTGTTATTAACAACACTGATTGTTCCACTTCTTTCCTAATGTCTTCCTTTCAAAGAAGAGTCTGGAATGGGAAGGAAGGTTATCATATGAAGTGCATTTCAGATATAATAGAGCCAAAAGGAGAGGGTGGCCCCGGTGGCAGCTGTAAGAGGGACAAAGTGTGGATCTCTATAGCTCAGTGGCTGCAAAGCAGAAAATGAAGATTGTAAAAACGTCACATAAAGAAAAAATGCACAGTGGATTCATTTTGCGATGCCCATAATTCAGTAATGCCTTTAAGTAGCTCGAAGAAATATAATAAATGTTTTTCCACAACATTGATCATACTGTATCAGAGGAAATATTAGTGAGCAGGGAGCCATGATTATACTGGCAGTAACTCTCGGTGCAGAAAACTAGTAGAAGATGGGACCCTTTATAGGCCCAACTTTTATTGGCTGCAGTTATTTACCTTTAAGAATACGCCTAATACATTGTCCTATAGCTAAATATTTTTGTGAAAATTCAAACCAGCATTATCAGTAAATCAGAAATCCTGCCACCATTTTATAGAATTTACTTATATTTTTTTCCTGTGGCTGCTCTGATGTGTTCCAGAATACAAAAAACAAACAACAACAAAAAACCCCAGCCAACTGACCATGTAAAAATTCTAGAATGTCTGTAAAACAGCTGCTTCTTCTGTATTCTGAAGCTAGATAGAAGCAGACAGGTTTATGGCATGTGATTTCATACAAATGCCACCTGTATATATAACATCTCTCTAAAGAAATTAAATGGATTATTAGATTATATACTGCAGTAAAACTATGCTTGGTGCTGTAGGCCAGGGAAGGGTGTGCAACTGCCTCCTGAAACGCTGGAGAAAGCCTTGGTGAGGCAGACTTTTCCTTTAGGTAGGAAAGAAGAGACCTGATTCCTCGGGCCAGCCTCTTGCTGCTCAGACTGGCAGGGGCTGGTCATGCCCTGGTGGAGGCAAACTGGGTGCAGGAGGCCCAGTACGTGGAGGGAAAGTTCCGCCTTCACTTTGGTGGGGACCCAGGCTTCTCTCCAAATATACTTGACTGGGGGATCCAGGGTGCACGAGATGAGAGCTGCCCAGCCAGGCTCCTGCAGACCTAAGAGGAAAGGGGAGCCCTGGCTGTGCTGATTTCCCTCTGTCCCCCATAGGCCTGTTGTGAAAATTACCAAGAAGCAAGAAGCCAGAGGAATCTCCAAGTGAAGACACTCCGGAATCTGTGATAGAAGGGCAGCATTCTTCACTCAGAATCTGGATAATCCAGCCCAGAGTTCAAAGGCCTTGTAAAGGCAAACAAACCTGGTTAAAGCTGCAGATTTACCTGCTCTGTTTCAGTGCACATCTCCTCTAACTCTCACTGACACAAATGGGAACATTTCCCAGCCTGAAAGGAGATCATCCTCAGTGCTTTGTCCAAGTGCTCTACGCTTAATGCAAATCACAGGCTTCAAGCACACGTGTTCCCTCAGTCCAACATAGTTTCTGGAATGTTCTTTCTTCTCTACCATTTAGGTACAATGTTAGCTAAAGGGCATTTGGGGGTTTTGGTGGAGTTATGGCTTGATTTTTGTACCTTTTTATTAGAATTGGGTAAATGTTTTGTTTGATTCCCCCGCTTCTAACCAGGAGGAAAAGAGAGGGCACCTTTAAGTTCTTCCCATCTTAAGAACTTTAAAGAAGCAGGCGGTTGAAGGGAAAAACCCCAGTTTGTGGAGGAAGTTTAAGATTGAAAAGAGCTTTGTCAGGAGATGACAGTCTTCTGAAGGGGTGCCACCTGGGAGGCTGGGAAGCAGTTACCTGGGGCCGGCATTGATGGGGACAGAAATAACTTACAGGCCAGTGTCAGCTAACAGGCTCTGTCCAGAGGCAATGATTTTCCCAGCATCCTTTTACAAGTGGCACTGGTCTACGTGCTTTGAAGCAACAGCAGCTGTTCTCAGATTTTTTTTCTGTTAATGATGAAATTTATTACTTTAAAAAATCTTACTAAGTAAACTGCCTAGAAGTAGAAGGAGTACAATTTAAAACAAAAAATTTTGGAGGCTAATATCTCTTTGGAGTCTCTGTTTAGAAACAATATCACACTTACATATCTGTTGCCAAAACTTATTTACCGTCTGTGAGCAGACTTCTTTCTCTTCTTCAAAAATTTGAAAAAATCTTAATGAACATCTTAGAGCAATTCCAGAACAATGAATAGAAAATATCCAACATCGGATGTATTCACTGGAGTATTTAACAGTGGAGTCAAATGCAGCTTCCATTTTGCTCTGTATGCAGTATGCACACAGTCTCATTTATGCCTGCAGAAATATCTAAGTACGCCTAAGAGGGTTAGACAGACCTTGGAGAATAAAACCACTATAATTGTAATACGAGTGAAAAATAAAATGACAATAGCATAAGAACAGACTTTGGAAACTACCTAGTAAATAAACTAAGCTCATTTTGTTTTACTTGGCATCCAGTCTGAATTATTGACTTCCATTGTGGCCATTTAAAGAATGCAGACAACATTTGCCAGTACAGAATATTTGATTATAATGTAAAACTTACTTTGAAGAGATGCACTTGTAATTACCTCCACAACCGCTGGATGTCACTGTTGCATATGTCTGACAGTAAAAGCGTCCCAAGTAGTGCAGCAATCTGAAAGTATTTTAAGGGCTGGTATGTTACCTCCTTGGTGTTCCACCTTTGATTGAACACATGCTATCATGCTAAGACTACTCTCTTCTCCATCAGTGCATTCAGCCCAATTCTCAATTATGGCATTCTACTGGGAATTCTTCTAATTTACACAGGATGAGATTCCCCAAACACAATTATCTTCTTTACTATATTTAAACAAGGTATGGTACTTTTATAATTGCTCTCAAAATTTTATATTAATTATAATGAGTACATTTTGGATACCAAATGGAATGAAGTGAAAACATAGCCATAAAATACCTTGCATTTATAAAGTGCCCCCCAATTCCCCCAAAGAGCTTACAAGCTTTTCAAATCTACTTGCTCCTCTGTCTTCCAACACCCCTGGGGGGGTTACCTGCCTTAATGCTTTTACGAGTCAAAGCTGACCTATAAAGCAAATTGAATGAAGTAATTATTTGCATTGGCTTCTCAGGAGTAAAGCAAAAGCAAACTCGGAAAATGTGATCCAGGAAGTTAATTCTAGTTTCCAAAAGTAACTTGCTGAAATTTTGGTAGTTCTGGTGTCTTTAAAATTTCTTTTAAAATTCCTTAGTTCATTGATCCTTTAGCTCTTTAAAAAAATATTCATTAAAAATATAAAGACCATCTCATGCAGTTGACTTATACGGAAATTAGATCTAGAGACTTCTCCTAACCTGACAAAAGCCTGGTTCAGTGCAAATTAATCGAAACAGTAGTTAGTTTTCTGTATAGTTGGAAATGACCATGAGCTTCAGTTTAGTCATCCAGTTTAGTCTTTTTCCTAAAACCCTGGAGTTGTTTTCTTTGACTTCCTCTCATGCCTTCATTTTGGGGAAGCTAGAGAGCTGTTTTTTTGAGGACCATTGGCCTACATTTGTTGGGGGTGGGGGTGCTCTCTGTTCTAGTGAATTATCTGAGAGCTGTGTTGCCTGCCATCTATGGGATGCTTTGATCCAAAATTTCAGTCATTGTTTCCACATTTAGGGGTTGGAATGAACATCAAAGAAGTGGGTGTACGGAATTTACTGAATGCCAAAGAAGTACAATAACATACAGAGGATATAAGCAAATCCCAGTGGCAAAATTTGCTGCCAAATCTTGCACATAATAGAGGCCCTAAAGTGACAGTCTATCTTTGACAAATGCATAATGATATCAATGCCAAGGAAGGAACTAGCATGCTGAAAGGTGAATAAAAGAGTCGGGAACAATTCAGGGCACTTACACATTTCCTTAGTGTGTTTTCACACAACAAGGAAAGCAGATGACACAAATGCATTAGGTAATCACTGCACAGAGCTGCAAACACACGGCAATTTTAAACTGACCTGGCTCTTTCAGGATCCAGCACTAAAGATGAAAATAAAATGTGACTAGAAATCATTTTCCGGAATGAAAAAAAGGGAGCAAGTAAAGTGAAAATAGCTTTCTTGTTCTGTCTTGGATAGTTCCAGATTTTAAAACCCATATGCTGTTTGCTATAACTTCTTCGCCTCCCAGGGCCAATGCATTCCAAACCCTTCAGCTAGTGCACTGCGCTGAGCCGGCTAGGAAGTTAGGGCTCATTTGTATCAACAGTCTTTGTTCAAATATGGGTTAATTTTGGTTAATTTCAGTGGGTGCACATAAAATAAAATGCACAGAACTGAAACCACTGAAATCGAACCATTGCGTGATCATCTAAAAACCTACTTTTCAAGCTCCTTTAAGTTTTATTTTTGAAATAAAAACAATAAAATGACTGTAAAAAGTTCCAAAAGCATTGACATTATGAGCAATTGCTAACCAAGGCTATTCCTAGAATGATCAAGCAAATTTGGATCTAATTCTAGGAAAGCTAAGCCTGGCAGTGCCAGCTATAAATATTTTATTCAGGTGATTTGATATGGGTCCTGTGGTATGTGGCTCTTGCCTCCAGGACCAGCTATCTATTGTATGTAGATGCATGTTATGCTGGGTCCCCAGAGTGGGCATCCAGGGCAACCCAGATTCCTGCCTTAAGCTTTGATCCTGTTTTGAAATTGAAATTGTAGCCTGCTTTTGAAAAGCAGACGGGTTTGAATGTTCAGAGGAGTTTCAAAAAATGCCACAGCACGTGGAAACAGGATTCACCAATAGTCTGATTATGAACCCAGCACAAGCCAGACCAAGATGTGTGTGTTTATTTGAAACCTTCCTCCGTCGAGGGAGAAATTGTGCCAGCTGCAGCTAGAGCCAGCATCTCTGTCCTTTGCATTAGGTCATCCGAACAGATTTGCTTCTCTACACTAAGACTGTTTTCAATCCAGCCCCCACGGCTCTTCAGTCCTTCTTATAAAAATTTCTTATGGCCTTACACTGCATAATAGAGGAGCTCATGGAAGTTTCCTGCTCTATTGTGCATGTTAAGAAAATGGAATGATTTTCATTATTTCAAGCTCTATAATGAAATGACTGAACGCCCAGCAACTTTAGAAAGTGGACAAACAAGTGTTCAACTGGCTGGATGAACCATGACTTTCTGGCATTAAAAGTGTAATATTTATGAGTTAATTTAATCATAGGAGAAAATATTGAGTAACTGACTGAGTAAAATGATGACTGTGTATTATATTTTTGCCATGCAGCTGGATAAACATATTCAATGACAGACCTTGGCAAGAACGGCAAAGATGTTCTTGACAATGGCATGAATAAATATTAGGTGCTGCCTCGAATTCACTGCATTTGAGGTTTTGAGCAAAGCCAGATGAGTTTCAGCTGGAAAATATAGAAGTCATGTGTGCACACTGGGATTATGTAAATATTGGCGTATTTCTCTGCTGCCCAGGAGTTGCTCTAACATTCATTTATTTTTCATCTGCATCACTGACATTGTTTTTTACACATTATCTTTGCCCTTATAGGAGTGCACTATAACATTAAGACCTAGCTTCTGGGGACCACATGGTAAAATTTTCGACAGCATGGACTTGGAGACCAAAAAATACTTTGACAGGCTTATAGCGAGCTGACAAAAAAGATTCGCATTTGGTAGTGACCTACTCAAATCTAAGAAAAACAGTCAATTTAAAATTTCCTTATGATTGCTTCTTGAATTTCTTTAGATATATGGTTTTTTTTTTTTTATTCCAAGAAAGATCAGAGGAGAACACAGTTGGGTAGATATTTTAAGGGGAGGAGACTGGCAATATTAAGTCACTTAATAAAGCAGTTGATCCAGGGCAGAAGGAAGCAGCATAAAAGAGTATCATAGAAAGATGTCATTCTATGTGGCCCCATCCCTTGCAGGGTCATCATTTTGCTGATAAAGGTAATCTGTTTTATTTCCTAGTTTTATGGAGATATAATTGACATACATTGCGTAAGTTTAAGGTATACAGTGTGTTGATTTTCTACACTCATATATTGCAAAATGTCTACCACCTTTGTGCTAGCTAACAACACCTCCATCACTTCACATAATAACCTCTTTTTTTGTGTGGTGAGGGCATTTAATATCTACTCTCTTAGCAATGTTCAAGTATACAATACAATATTATTAACTATAATCACCATGTAGTACATAAGATACCCCCAAACTTTTTCATCTTGTAACTGAATATTTGTATCCTTTTGCCAACATCTCCCTGTCTCTTCCAGCCCCAGCCCATGGAGACCACCATTCTACTGTTTCTAAGTTCAGTTTTTAGGATTCTTAAAACTGAATCCTTATATAAGTGATATATATATATATATATATATATATATATAAAGTTCCAAATATAAATGATATCCAATAAAATTTATCTTTCTGATTTATTTCACTTAACATAATGCGCTCAAGGTCTATTCATGTCATCACAAATGACAGAATTTCCTTCTTTCTCTTGGCAGAATAATAGTCCATTATCAGCCATATTTTATTATCCATTCATCTGCTGATGGGCATTTAGGTTGTTTTCGTATCTTGGCTGTCATGAATAATGCTGAAATAAGCATGCAGATATCTCTCCAAGATTCTGATTTTATTTCCATTAGATATATGTGTGGAAGCAGGATTGCTAGATGATATCATCGTCCTATTTTTAATTTTTTGAGGAATCTCCCTACTGTTTTCTATAGGGACTGTACCAATTTACATTCCTATCAACAGTGTGCAAGCATCCCCTTTTCTTCACATCTTTCTCAACGCTTATCTCTTATCTTTTGGATGATATTCTAAAATGAGTTGTGAGATGACATCTCACTGCAGTTTTAATTTGCATTACCCTGATGATTAGTGATGTTTAGCATCTTTTCATGTACCTTTTGGCCATTTGTTTGTTTTCTTTGGAAAGAACCTATCTATTCAGGTCCTCTGCTTGGTTTTCAACTGGATTTTTTTTTGGTTGTTCTGTTTTTGTTATTGAGTTTATGAGTTCTTAATATATTTTGGACATTAATCCCTTACTGGATGTGTGATTTGCAAATATTTCCACCCATTTCATAGTTGCCTTTCGTGTGCTGATTGTTCCTTTTGCAATTCAGAAGCTCTTTAGGTTGATATAGTTCCACTTATGACTTTTTGCTTTTGTTGCTTGTGCTTTTGGTGTCACATCCAAAATATTATTATCAAATTCATTGTCAAGAGCTTTTCCTTGTTTTCCTTAGAAGTTTTATGATTTCGTGTCTTATGGTTAAGTCTTTAAACTATTTTGAGTTAATTTATTTGTCAATGATGTAAGACAGAGTTCCAATTTCACACTTCTAAAGGTGCTTACACATTTATTTCAGAATATATCCTTTCCCCACTGAGTATTCTGGTTCCCTTGTCAAATACTAGTTGATATAGATGTGATGGTTTATTTCTGGGGTCTTTATTTTGTGTGACTATTTTATTCCAGTATGATACTGTTTGGATTACTACAGTTTTGTAGTATAGTTTGAAATGAGGTTGTGTGATGGTTCTCACTTTGTTCTTTCTCAGGATTACTTTAGCTATATGAAGTCTTTGTGATTCTATGTAAATTTTAGGATTGTTCTTTTCTATTTCTGTAAAACAATGAAGTTTTAATAAAGATTGCATTGATTCTGTATATGACTTTGGGTGGTATGGACTTTTTAACAATATTAATTTTTGTCGTCACTAAACAAGGGATACCTTCCATTTACTTGTGTCTTTAATTTCTTTCATGTACGCCATATAGTTTCCACTATAGGTAGATATACATATATGTATATGCGTGTGTGAGTATATGTGTGTGTGTATTTTTCCTGTTTTGTGCCTAAGGATTTCCAAATGTAATAATAACAACAACAACAACAACAAAAACAAATTCAAACTATACTACCCAAAATAAAAGATAAATATAAAACAAAAAATCCTCATATTTTCCAAAATTGAATGCTCTGCTCTATTAAATGTTTTTCTTATGATATTCTTTTACCAATATCTGAAGACAAAACTCTCATTTCTGTTCTTGAATTATTATTTCTAGTATATTTAGGACAGTGTCCTAAAATACCCAAACAAGGGATCAGTCAGTAGCCAACTTATATGGCTATATGTATAAGGAATTATTATAAAGAGATTCAGTGCTCAATTTCCCTGTGTACAGGTACAGGTGAGAATATGCATCACTCGAAAGGGAGAGAAAGCTTTCAATAATTTTGTATATGTAAGGCATTTAGGGCAGTGTCTGCATCATAGCCCTATGTAAGTTTTAGCTGCTGTTATTGCTGCTAGTACTGCTATTATTGAAATTCCTAAGGGTTAGTGTATGACCACGGATCAGCTGAGATAGTTTCCTGAGGGCTACCAACCCCTTGTATAGACCTAACACACATGTGGTAGATTAAATTTGCTTCTCACCCAGGAGTGACCATGGGCCTTTTGGCAAGACCATCTTGGTAGGTCCCCATTTTTGTCATCAGTTGTCCCATGGAAACTGTTAGAGTGTCAAAGTGAAAACAAGGCATCTAGCATATAGGGGGCCATCACTCTAAGCCAGTGCTTCTCAAGCCATGTGTGGTGGCAGATCAATATTTTTTAATTACCAGTCTGTCACAGACTGATATTTGGTACAATGCAATAAAAATAACTTAAAATGGAATAAAAAACCAATATCCACAAAATTGAAGTTCCTTTTTTTTTATTAGATTCAGCAGACATAAACTTTTGCTGCCAAATGGCTCCCAGCAGTTCTAAATGCTTCCTCTCAATTCTGTACTTGCCTTATTTCTGAATAGTAACCAGCAGATTACAGATGGTAGGCCTCACTCGGAGTAGTGATGTTATAGAGGACAGTGAGGAACCCAAAAGATCTGTCATTTCCACCCTGTTTTCCTCCCATAGAGCCTAAAGGACTCTCATAAAAGCAGGGTCTGCTACAGATCAGCAGGCCACAGGCCCCATCCGGGGGCGCTCAAACGATTGGTGTGAAGCTGGGGCACAGAGGAGGTGACAGAGAGAGACTTATCAGGGAAACTACATTCTGCTGGGCCCTGGCCATTCTCTCAGCCAGGAATTTATGCACAGCTAAGCACTGGGCTGTTTAGTGCAGATGCACAGGTGTGGAAACAGTTTGTGATAGGCAGGTTTATGGCAAATAAACACACTGTATGATATACTGTAATCAACTATATAAACAACTTTAAAATTGTCTATACTTCATATTTCTAGCATTTGGTTTTGTTAATCATATGTCTTCCTGACAGCAATTAAATAACCTTGAGAGAAAATGTACACCTGCTGTCTCCCCTGGGGAAACTACATCTCTTTTGTGAATGACATAAGTTCCCCATAAAACATAACTGAAGATAGGAGAATTGAATTTGGAGGTACGTCTCCTTTCTCTCTTGTTTTATCTCTAGTTGAATTGGAGGGCATGGTTTAATATAGCTAATCTTTTTCTGGATCCCTCTTCTGAGATTATATTCAAAACAAAATATTTCCCTGACAGGCAAATTTGAGACAATAGATAAATGAGGCTGTGAGGAGCACCTCATGGGTGGGGAGGCACCCACCTCACTGGCCTGTACTTTTTCCCTCCCCAGCATCTTAACCACGACCTCTCAATTATTTCTGATTTCTACAGCAAGTTTCATTTGCTTTCATGAATGTCACATTGTTACTGTTGTCCTTAAAACAAAACAACAAAATGTTTGCTTTGCTTGAATTGGGTTCCAAACAAGTTTCATTCACTAGTCTGGGTGAATTAAAAGGTTTTTAAGTGTCAGGTGTTAGGGTTCCTGAGGTGAGGTGGTGGGTGAGCAGCTGGTGCTGCTGACGATGTAGGGTCAGGCATCGCTGTGTCCTGGGCTGGTTGCTTCTGGCCTCGGGACTCGGGACTTGCTCCAGTGTTAATGCACAGGGATGTTTTCTCTGTGCCTACTTGGGGGCAGAAAGTGGTTCTGGTGGCATTTGAAGAGTGAGGGGTCCTAGCATCAACTTTTCAGCCATTCCAGCTAAAAGGGCTGCAGTTCACTAAGCACCAAAGGGCAAGTGGGTCAACCTTCTCCAGGCCACAAGGCCAACAGTCATGATTGCTTGACTATGCTAATGTCAAGGAGCGACCACATACAGCAGTGGGCATAATGGGCTATACATATCGCCTGAGTGTGTAAAGGCTATGCATTATAGGGTTAAGTATATTCTGTGACTAATGCACAAGGAAATGGCCTAAGGATGCATTTCTCAGAAAGTATCCTTATCATTAAACTCTACATGACTGACGGTAATCCTGGAACAAAGAATCATGAAGGCCTGCTTGTGTCACCATCTGGTTGAATCCTATGTCTGGAACCAGAGCTCTGAAGAACTAGGGTTCCACCATGATTTAATGAATTGAGGATTTGGGATTTGTCAAGAAGAGGAATACACACCACCGGCTTTGATCACTCACTTTTAGAATGAGTGGTTCCCTTTACTCTAGCTACTAAGAAAAATGGTTTTAAAACAGCTTTTGTCTGTGTGAAAGCAAAGCTAGATGACCTTCCTAACAGGTACAAGCCTGACGTGATCTGACGGAGCTTGGGAATGTCCTGATATTTATTGGAACTCTGTGAACTTTCTTTCTTGGCTCTACAATGATAACCCCTTTAAAGATGAGGTGGTAGTAAATGACCTATGGGTTGTAGAGGCTGCTCTTACTGTGTAGGATAATGCAACTGGCAAAATAAATTTGAGTCAGGGCGGTTGCTAGGTCACAAGTGGTAGATGTGTCCACCCCCTCCTTGACAAGCCATTCTGGGACTATGTTGGGAACGTGACCATACCAGGCATTGCATTTGAATCTGAAATCATTTCAGGACTGGTTAGTCAGAATTTGGGAGGAAACTATCTTCCCAACATTGTATCAACTAGAGCTTCCTATCCACTAGTCCTCCAACTAGAGGATTGATTGTTCCTGTCTTCTAAGAAGGTCTGTTTGCTACTGGGGAAGACTGAAAAATCAACAGAGTGGGATTTATCTATGTGCCCTTGAAGCTATGGAAGGTGCGGTCTGTATGTAGACTTCAAAAGAAACAGCAGTCTTAAAATTTCTGTCTCTCATAACTACCACAATTACGAAGGGAAGGGTGGTAGAAATCCAAGACCTAAAGTGGGCCACAGATGTAGATAAATGTCCCTCACTTGTCTGCCCCTGTCACCACCCTCTACTCTCCCAGTTGAATTTATCTGGACTTTAAAGCTGGCAGGAGTGGAGTGACTGGTGAAATTCAAGAAGAAAAGGGTACTGCCTGCTGTTTGTTGCTTTGATTTTTCTCATATAGCACCATTGCTATAACACTAGCTTCTCTTCCCCACCCAGAGATGGGCTTTTCCAACACATTCTAAAAGGAACTGAGTCTATTATATTAGTGTCCCGAAAGACCAAATATCTGAGCTCATTGCTAACATACCTTGTTCTGGTCAGCAGACTGAACAATTAAACTCTGAATTCCTACCTTTGGAAATTATCTACACTGGAATCTTCTCTCCATCCTCTCTGTTTGATAAAACTACTTTTTTACTCAATGAGTTAAAGAATAAGCCAAGTTACCCTACTACCTATGGAGGTGATGAAATGAATTTGGCAAGTTCAACATTGTGCTATTTATTTAGCATCAATTGTTGCCTCCCCCAGTTCTCTCAAGTGTAGGAAACTCTTGAAGAGTAAAAAAGACTTGCTGCTTTCTAAACTTTTCAGAAGTTTTTGAAGAAAACTAAGAGCTCTGAAATTAAATCTGTTTACAGTGATACCAATTCAGAAAGTGATTGTGATCCTACTCTGCCTTTTAGATCAAATAAATTTGCATGTCAAAAAATTTTCTAGGTCTCCCTATTGGTCCAAAATTCTTTTTCTTTTTTTTTTCCTTTTGGTTGTGATTATTGTTAAAGAAACTGTCCTGTGGGCCCTAACAGTTTGGATTTTGCTGATTGTGTCCCTGTGATGATGTTAAATGTGTTCCTCTGTTGTTTGCTATTGTAAATTGGTAAATCTATAAGCTTGCTAGGATTCAGATTCAATTATTTTGTAAAGAATATTTCATCCATAGTGTTTGGCACTGACATTGGGAAGTACTCTCTTTGGTGACCTAAGTAGCCATTAATGCCCATTGTCTAGACCCATTACTTCATTAGGGGATTGCAAAATGATGATTGTTCAATTCTATCATTTCTAACTCATTTATTAGCTGAAAAAAATTCTGTAAAAAGTAAATTCCCCTGGACTCTTTGGTTACTCTGAGAACAGGTGTTTTTTTTGTTTGTTTGTTTTTTTATTTTTTAATGCAACAAATTTGTTCCCTCACAGTCTTCTAAGGGGGATTAGTGAGTTTAGCTTTTTGGTACCATGCTGAACTTATGGATTTAAATATACTTGTTCTGTTTCAATCTACTGCATTTTTCATACTACTGATGTTCAAATGATCCTATCGTTGGCCAATTGGATTCTCTTTAAGCTGGTGCCCAAATCCTTTGGACGGAATCCTGGTAGTTTTTCTTAGCTTTCTTGCTACCTAGTATGACAGGATATTACAGATTCACTTAATAAACATCCTGCCTCAGACGTAGAGTCAGTCGTCTTTCCAAAAGACTTGGTTCCTTTTTGTGAGAAATAGTATTTAGAGAGATAACCAGCTTTCCAGACATACTCATTGCTGCTGGGTTAACATGGTCTTCAGGTCTTCTCAGTGTACAGAGTCAGAAAATGCATATTTTTAAACATAATGCACATTATGATTAGTATGACTACCTCAATTTTTTTTCAGAACTTCAGAATTTATACTTAACCTCTCACCCAAGCTGAAAATCCCAATTCTCAGTGACATCAGTATACTGACACATTTGCTTTGTCCCATGCCATACATAAAACATTTTCAAATACCACCACAAAATGATTACTGAATCAATAGATATAAACAAAAAACAATTAGCAGGTATCATAGAGGAAAATACCACATATCTGATATCTAAAATCAAAATAAAGTACTTCAGTATAAATTTAACAAGAAATGTTTAAAGTTTATATGAGGACAATTATAAACACTCATGACAAAATAAAATTAGACATAGTTGGAAAGATGAACTATGTTCATTGAAAAACAGCATCACAAAAATTATTTTTTCCTAAATTTATTTAAACATTTTATGGAATTCCAGTAAAAATGTCATCAATTTATTTTCCCTAGAGTTAGGTAAATTGATTATATATTGTGTTTGGGAAAGAACATGCAAAAATATCCAGGAAACCCCTCAAAAAGAAGAGAAATGATATATTATCAAAACATATCAGGAGCCTTTTTAGTGGTTTTGCTGCATGAACAGACAAATGGGAAAAATATAAAATTCATAAATAGACATAATTGCATATGAGAATTTAGTGTATGATAAAAGTGGCATATCTAATTGGTGAGGAAGAGATGGACACTTTCTAACTGATATTAGGATAACTGAATAGCTTTTGCAAAGAGATAAAATTTAAGGCATTCCTTGCACCACATACCAGGACAAAGTATAAATGAATGGGAAGCTTCCATATAAAAGATGATATAAAATATTAAGGGAAAATCTTTGCAAGAATTTCTTTATAACCTGGAGTGGAATAATAACTCTTTAAATTCCAAATTAAAATCCAAAAGTAATAAGTGAAAGTGTGAACACATAGGATTACACAAAAAGAAGGACTTTACATTTAATCCATGTGACTTACATCAGGCCCATTTTGCAGTTAAGAAAAGTGAAACTGAGAAATTAAGTATCTTACCTATGTTTAAGCAATTAGTAAATGGCAGGGATTGGATTTGAACATAGGAAACTGTAGCTCATGGTACACTGGGCCACCTGGACATCTGTTCATGCTAAGCTATTGAGAAAAATAAGAAAATGAACATCTTCCAGCTCTTGCACAAGAGCTCTAAAAGGCACAGCACTCCGTGGAGAAAGTAACTTTGGTATATTTTGAGAATAAAAGTTATATATCTGTGACACTTACCGTGGAAATTTACATTTCTTAGTTTTTAATTTTGAGTCAGAAACTTTTTATATCACTGCAACACTCTTGTCTCATTCTTCTCCCTATCTCTTTATAACAATGCACCCTACAAGTTCTTCTTTAAGTACATGAAAGTTGAAAGAATCTTCAACATGTTTAGTTTATTATCAGTAAAGACAGTGACTTGGCTAAGTTATATTTATGGGAACATTTCAAACTGGTTGTTTGATTTATAAATGCTGAAGGGATCAACTGATTGAAGATTTCATTTCTCAGTTGGTATTTGGTGCTTATGCAAACTAAACAATTAGTTACCACCATTATTTCCTGTCCTTCCCAGTGTTTAATTTGTTCACATTTTCATTATTCATTTACCTCCAAGGCATCTCATACTTGGCCAACAAATACTAAATTTCTCTTTTTGTTTCTTCAAGAAAACTTTAAAGCACATTATGCCTTCTGTCTACTACAAATATATTTATAGGGGCTTTGAGAGCAATGCAATTCATTCATTTATTTCATGAAGATTTATTAAGCACAGACTAATATACCAGGCATTGCTCTAGATATTGGAGATATGGAGAGGGCAGAGAAGACAAGTTTTGCTCTCAAGGATCTTATCTTCTATAGGAAGAGACACAGGAAAAGCAATGAGCAAACAGAGTCATGTAATACTAGAGAATGATTTGTTCTATGAATAAAACATTGAACACAGTGATGTGACAGGGACTAGGGCAGCAACTCCCTTTGCTTGAATGGTCAGAAAAGTCCTTGCTAAGAGTTGAGCCATATGAGGACCCATGTGGAGTGTGCAAAGGCCCTGGGGCAGGCAAGTGTCTGGTGTGGTTGGAGAGAAGGGAGAGCATGCGGGGCTGCAGGAGTATGAACTACATTGAACTGTAACTGATCTCCAAGTGTTTAAGATTTACTTGTGTGTTAGTTTATTCATTTACATTCTTTTGTTCCAAAAGAGATTTAAAAAAAAAAAAACCTCTCTGAATGTTGCTGTTCCTTAGATTGCCTAAAGAAAAATAAGTTTGATTTAGATTGCCTAAAGATTTAGATTGCCTAAAGAAAAATAAGAAAAAAAGAAAGAAAATTTTATTTTTCTTTAGAAAAATAGCAGTGGATTCTTCAGCTGGTAAAGTCCAAATGATAGGACCCAGATAGGATGTAAAAGGTCATCAATGCAGGATGTTTACTTTAAAAAAAAAAAAAAAAGGCTCACATACCTTGATATGTCATCTAAGAAATTATTTTAAAGAAAATTGTTACACTGAATTTAATCTCAAATCAACAGACCCATTATATTCTCTAATTAATCATGGCACATGCTATTTACCAAACTTCTGTAAAAACAAATTTCTTTTGTACACATTACAAAGAAATGCTACATAAAATTAAGCACCAAGTAATGGCTTTAATTTGTGGTTAGTTAATACTACACAGATGATCACAAGGCTGAAAAGGAAACCGCTTGGGACATTAACAGATATGCTGGCACAGAGGAATTGGAACAGGCAGACTGAATTCTGGCTGGGGGATGAAGAGGGCTCAAGATTCAGTGGACACAAGATGCTTTCATTTCCAGTAACAGGAAGAAATCTACTAAAGACCTTTGGCCAGAGGAGCGTTTTGGAGTGAATTTCAGATTTCTTCATTATCCTCTAAGTTCTATTTTTACTTCTCTTTCAGCAAAAAGGTTTTCCAAAACTTAATGAAATTTTATTTAAGATGAGTTTTGCTGAACAACCTTGACTCAAAACTTCTTCTTTGCAGCTTTGCAGGAAGCTGTAACTGTCATAGATTCTCTAAGCCACTTTATTTGGTTAATTTCATGGCACTCAGTAATGCCAAGCCAAGACACTCAGACTTTACACTTTTGGAAATGAAAATAAAATAAACCCTGATATTTGAAGTTACAGTTCCCTGAGGTCTGCAGGTTACATAAGCAATCATATCAACAGACACACAAAAATGAAAATTCTCTGTCCCAGGTTGTAGCAGATGGGGCAGAAAACCAATGGCCCAAAGAATAGTGGTTAAAGTTTCTCTAAACCTCTAGAAAGAAGGAATTTAAAGTTGCTAGTAGACTGAAAATGGCTCACCCTTCTCTTTTGGATTATTTGCTCCATTCCACTTTCTCCCATCTAAAAGCCATAAAAGTATGGGAGTACAATGAAGGATTGTGGTGCTCAGCCTCACAAGAGGGTTTCAGTGTCCTGAGAAACATTCTTCCAAGGGTTATTCAAGGCCCCCCCACCAGTTCACAGTTCGACTCTTGTCATTCATCTGTCCATGTGCCTCCTTTGCTTGGTACGTGAAAATTGGTATCAAATTTTCACAGCTTCATGGTGATGTCTTAGCTTTCAAAACAGGTGATGAGCGTCCTCTGGGTCACAGGTCACATCAGTGTCATCACTGCTTCTTTCAGGCACCTAAGGCTGGTCTCTGTTTCCTCAGAACACTAGGCTAATCTATGGAAGGGATAGAAGGAGGAGATCTGTGTGACTTAATCTAGAATAAAGGCTCACCAAGCCCTTCCCAGGCTTTGGAGCAATAAGATAATGCACTCATACAAATAGGCACACACCCCATTACAGGACTAATGATGAGCTAAAAATATAAGGGAAACTTAAAGAAAGGAAGTCTCAGAAGGGAGTAATCAACAACTCCAAGGCAATATCACGCTGTGCTTATGCTTTCTGCAAATATTGACTTTGAAGAATAAAACATGTGACTAAACATTCTCATTGTCCCTGCCAAAGAAAGTTTCTATGTGACTATTTCAGACCAAAGGAGATACAGAATGATAGAGGTGAGAGTAGACCCACAGGACAAACGTCACTTTCCTCACCTGTGGGGAGGGGAGGCGCTGCGGGTGTGCTTGCTGTTTTCGTGCTTAACCTCTGCTCACCAGTGAAAAAACACAGAACAGTACAAGCATGCCTCATATGTGCACAATATGTGATTTGAGCTGGAGGAAGGAAAGAGTGTCAGGGAGGGACCTCTGCTTCTTCCCTTGGATCTACACAGCTGTCAGAGACCTTCAGAAGTAGCATGGGCTGGGTAGAGACGTCAACACGGGGATTCGGAATGAGGGTGAAGTATATAGAGAGGCAGTAAACAGAAGATTTTGGTGTCAGGGCAGTTCAAATGGCATGGGCTACAGGTCAGAGAAAGAAGGGGTTTCTTGAACGACAAGGCTGAACTAGTTCTGGAAACCAGAGTCCCTCACTGGGCAAGTCACAATGGTTTCAACAAGACCAAGAAGCTTAGGGGTGGTGCTTTGATGTGAAATATTTGTACAATAGGAGACATGAGTGTCTTCTTCCACGGGAACTTCTTCGAGCAGGCTTTGGGGCAATGGCCACCTTGCCGCCTCGCAGCATGTTTACTGATCCTGTAGATGAGCAGTTGGGTGTGAGGTAGATTAGATGACTGTTTGGCAAATATTTCCTCCCTCACCCTGTCCTCAGCTCCTGACCCTCCACGCTCTCACGGAGGAATACACTTTCCTGCTCTGATGATGTTGGGCTTGGCTATGTGACTTGCTTTGCCCAATGGGATATTAGCAGATGTGGCACAAGCAGGGATGGAAATATGCTGGCCCTTCTGCGCTACCATGAGAAGTGCCAAGGCTAGCGTGGTGGTCTAAAGAGGATGAAAAAAACCCCAAAACATGTGGAGCAGATCTGGACCCAATATGTAGTTTGAAATCAAGGCCAGCTGAATTGAGCCTGAATCATACTAATCCAAATGTATGAGAATAAATGATCGTTCTTTCAAGCCATTGAGATCGGGGTGTTTCATCATATAACATCAGGGTGGCTGTAGCCGGCTGATACAAACAGACCTGCTGATGGAGCAGGTCGAGGGGGTCAGGGACGTGTGCTGTATGGTGTTTGCAGGGCGCACAGCGAGAGAGCGGGATGCAGACGTCCCCAGCAAGGGCTTGTGGAGTCATGGCTGCTGGGAGCTGCTGTGTGGAGCTGACTCTCAGCTCTCGGTGGCTTTAGATGCAGATCTAGGATCAGAAATTGGTTGCTTGTGGAAGATGAGAGACTGTTCTATGTCTCTCAGTACATATGTAGCAGTGATTTATTTGGATACCACTTTGTACAAGTATCTACATGAGTTTTTGTGTTTGGAGCAAGAGGGAGTATGTTGGTGATGGTAAAGGTGGTGGTTTCTTTGTTTTTGCTTTGCATGGTGTTGAGAGGAGCATATAAACATGGAGAACGGAAGAAACGGGTTAGCCTCTGCCTGTAGCTGATTCCCTGGGTTATTACCTGATGGGGAGAGCTGGAGGAGCTGTTTTCATGAGAGACTTTTTTTTTATCTGGTCTCTGGAGTGGCCCCTCTTGTGTACTTCCATATGTGGCACAGAAGTAGGGTCAGGATCGTCCATCCTTCTTACTTTGAGGAAGATTGGAGGGTTAGGGAGCTGTTGCCTATGCTGCAAATGGCTTGCTCTCATCGTGGGCCCCATCACTGCCGCTATGGTGAGGTTCTCTCCAGCTGTGTCTTGGTGGAGCATCCAGAGTGGGAGTACAAGGTAGGGGGCAACTGGGAAGCAGTCTGATTGGTGAGTGTGTGAGCTAGATGAGCCACAACTGGGGGACTTGAGGGATACATTGGGAGAACTTGATAGGAAGCATTGGAGCAGGGTGGGGCCACAAGAAAGAAATTTGCGATAATTAGGTCAAAAAGAGCTCATTTGAATGCACAAGCTAATGAGGCCATGCGACGTGCCAGTTCCTCTGTGCCTGTTGAAAGGTCTAGCTGGCCCAATTCCCACTGTAAACACCCATGAACTATCTTGATGATGCTGAGGGGAGGAGCCGTCTCTCTCTTCAACTGTGTATTTGCCCTGACAATGACCCAGCCCTACTGGAAGGAAAACAGAACCAAGTTATTGACTTTGTAGAAATTCTACTACATCACTTTAGGATGATAATAACACAAAGAAAAATGGAGGCAAAAAATAAAAAGATGAATAAGAAAGGGTGGTGTATTGAGTGGATCAGCACATCTATCAGGAAGCCCAACACACATTCGGCCAGGGAGCCACCGATTGCGTTCTAAAATAAGAAGTAGCTCCAGGCTACACCTGAGAAAGAACATTTTTCTCAGGTGCAGACCCCTGCATCTTCTGTACCACTTTCTATGTCTACATTTCAAATTCCCAACCGGGGAATTAAGAGAGAACAGATGTGCTAAAGTACATAGATATTAAATATCCCGACTCTCTGTAGCTCTGTTATCTTGGGCAAAGTACTTCATTTCTTCATCTCCCTTTTATTCACTTGCTCACTATGTGCCCTCGTACACTATTTGGCAGTGAAACAGAAGATACACAGCCTCTTCACCTTGTGGAACATAATGTACTAGTGAGGGAGATGTTGAAAAAAAAGAATAGACTAAAGCAACAAAGTATGAGAAGTACTATGAAGAGAACAAGGAGCTGATATGGAGGAAAAGCTATTTACGTTACATAAGGTGATTAGGGAGAAACTTATCATAACTGTGTTATAATCTTGGGAACAGTAATAAGCTTATGAATAAAACTGGGATAATAAAATAAAATCTCCATTGTATCATGGCGAAACTTAATTTGATAACGCAAGTAACATATTCGAGTTAATGTCTGGCATATAGGCAATAGTCCATAAATATTTATTATTTTATCCATCCTGAACTTAGCACATAGACTAAGTACATACTATGTAGTACATATACTTAGCAGAGAGTACTTAGCACATGGCTTTGCACATAGTAGGGACTCAAACGTGTGCTGTTGAGGGGTTATGACACAGGATGAGGGCTTGTTGCCTCCGCTCCACTCCATCACCATCCACTGTTTCTGGCAGCATCGGAGGAGCTAAAATTGCTCTCTTAGGCACATACATATGACAGCAAGGGATATATCACCCTCTGCACCCCCAGAGCAGGTCCCTGCAGGATAATATTGTTCCAGGCAGAAATCACGAGAAACTTGGTGCTGATTTGTGTCGCAGTTGCTCACAGAATAAACAGCAGCCACTAGGCTGTCCACTCAGCACTTCTGACCAGTCACCGAAAAAAAAATGCTTTTCTTTTTTCAAAAGAATGATGGAGGAAGGGCATCTTTAGTGCAGGCTGCAGCTCCTTATGACATAAACTGCTCAGCCCGGGGGAATTGAAATGGATGAAGCGCATGCAAAGTGAGATAATGAATGGAGTTTGGATAAAAAAATGTAAAAGAAATTGCTTGATTTTTATTTTTCTATATCCATAGTGCTGTTTGTTCTTAAAGTGTCAGTGGTACAGATCTTATTGACATGGAGTATTTGAGGGACGAGGGTGGCAGTATCTTGTGAGCTCACAGTGGCTGTAAGAGGATTTAGTACTATTAATTTATTTGTAAAACAAAATTTCTAGGCTTGACTTTATTAGTCACCAGAACTATAATGACCACATTTGCTGGTCCACCTGTACATCTAGGGAGACATTCTCTCCACCCTCGAGGACAGTGTATCAGTCAGATCTTAAGTGGAAATGCTCCTGAGAGAGAGAAGAGAAGGCAGACTGGTGGTGGATAATCCCGCTCTGACCTGGCCTGTCACTTGCAGACCTGGGCCAGTCATTGTACTTCTCTGACTTCCTGAGGGCTGTGCAGGTGGCACAGGTGTATTGTGAGCTAGTGAGCCCTTGCTGTTCGAGGCCTGGGGTAAGACCTGAGATGTTCTACTGGGCGGGGCTTGCCAAGGGAAGCCTGCGGGGCTCTGCCCACATGCTCCAGAGGCCCTGCAGATGGCCAGTTCCATCTGGCGCTCTCCTAGATGCCTTCATTCTGTGCTGCTGAGCCCACTGCTGCCCACCGTGAGCAAGAGTGCTGCAGGGATGCTAGAGACTTCTTGTTCCAGGGGCCCGAGAAAGCTGATGGGCAGCCCAAGCCTGGATTGCAAGTGGAGCTGGGGAGGCAGGGAGGCCGGTGGAACTGCGTGAGGCTAGTGCAGAAGAGAGTATGCGCTTCTCTCTTCCTCCACATGGAATAGTTATGTCCACTTGGGTGCCCTTTCAATGCGTCCGCATCACTGGCTGGACGAGGGCCTGTGCCAGAGCTTTCTTTTGAACCACCTGGAATGAAAAAGTTTGACTGCAATCAGGAATCCATTTCTATTATGAAAAGAAACTTCAACATTTACATCGGTCAAAGAAAATAAAAAAGAAGTGCTCTTAGATTCTATAAAGATAATTTCCACTGCTGTAAATTTTTGAATGGCTGTAAAAAAAAAAGGCTTTAAATTTTTTATCACCTACTTGTGCAAACAGTTTCTCATCAATGGTGACTATCAAGAATTTGAAGAGATCATTAAAAAGCCTAGATCAGGACTTGCTTGTAGCCATTTCAAACATAAAACTTGGTATAAAATAGTTACGTGCATGGAAGCAAGCTAAACTTTCTTGTTAAAAATTTTGGGAAATATTTTATTTTGAGGCTGTTATACAAATTCAATAGTTAATATCTGCTAATGTTATATATTTTAGTTTTAATATCATAGCAATAAAATACAAATCGAATGTAATAAATATTTTTACCTAGCCCATATAGATGTATGTCTTCAAGTCAAGTCCTTCCCAGTACAAATATTATCTAACATGTTTTGACTTGAAGATCATGTCAGAACACTGGGATGGGAAAGCCAGCTTGCAGTTAGCTTTCTCTGACCCACTCACTTGAGCAACTTGAGCTCAGATCTCCTTTCAGTTAGATGAGTGGATTAGATGAAACTATTTTCTAAACTTTACTCCCATTGCCAAGTTATTTTTAACAGTCTTTTTACTTCTAAGTCTTGACAAGGATTTATTTCTTTTGAGGATACATCTTAGGAATTGATCAGTGATTTTTGCCTAACTTCAACTCAAAATGGTCTTGCTACACATCAAAGGAACTTGTTTCTGCTACACAAATAATGGAATTGGGTATGACTCTGACCAAAACACTTACTGGCAAGGAAAATGTAGCCAGCACCTCGACTCCAAAGTGTTCCAGGTAATGCCACAGGCTTATCTGCTCAAGCTAAAATCCCTGCAAGTCTTCATTCCCCTTGTGCTTTAAGTTTGGAAACACAGTTCAGTTTGAAGGAGCGATGGTACAGTAGCCTTTCCCTTTGCATCCAGAGGGCACTGCAGATACAATCTGCCCATGCCACTCAATTTTGCTCCCAACAGGCCCGCCCACTGACTTCTAGCCCTCTCTGCTCACAGTGGAAAGGAACTACTGCAGCTTGTGAGTGAGGCTGAGGATCCGAATGGCAGCCATTCCTGCCTCATCCAGTCGTTTTGGTCCAGAATCCCACCTCACCTGCTTTCTCCTCCCCAACCCTTGCTCCTCTATAAGAAGACACAGAATTTATTCATTCATTTATTTATTATTTATTTATTTATAAATAAATTCATTATTTATTTATATATTTTACATTATTGTATTCCCCATAGGCTGCCCACCAGCAATTTACCCGTAAAACGTCACCACAGTCCCCTGTGCTTCTTTTCCCCCCATTTTGAACCCTTATCCTCCCCTCCATCACTGAAGTTCTCTCATTTCTGGTTGCCTGCTAGCTTTTGTTTTGGTTTTGTTGTTGTTCTTATTTTTCTCCTCCTGATCTCTTATTTGTTTCCCTTATATTCATCCTGTGAGTGAAACCATTCGATATTTTTCTTTTTCCTTCTGGCTTATTTCGCTGAGCATGATCCCTTGTATCTCCATCCATGACACAAAATTTAAATAATAATAATGAATGAGCCATGTACATCCAACAGCCAAGAGCAGATGAGCTCACTGCAAACTCAAAAATCAACATACCTTAGGAAGAAGTCTGGGAAAGTACTTCATAGACTATAGAAAACTTGAATGCATTAAAGTATTCATGTGAAAGAAAGGACTCAGACGTGGGCAGCTAGGCCACAGACCGTCTGTAAGTACATGACTCTTGAATGCTTACAGGTACTCCTAGAGCTAGGGATCTGTGAGTGGAGAAGTGGAATGGAGAAGTGTGAGTGGAGAAAAAGGTGTAGGTATGTATGTATGCATCACGAGGCCTCATACTCCCTGCAAGAGAGGCAGCCAGTCTTTCTAGGAAGACTGAGCATCAAAAGTTCTATGTAGAAATGATCTAACCGTGTCAGCTCATTTGTTTCAAGGATTAGTGTCAACATCACTCAAAACAGTCTCAAGAGGGTGGAAGCAAGAGTTCAGGGTTTGGCCTGTGGGTGAAGAAGATAAAGCAAAAGTCAGGAATTAGTAAAGACTTGAAAACAATGGGGTCTCTAGGGTTCCAGCAGGAACTCAAGTTGCATAAATGGAGCATTTAGGAAAGATGAAAGACATATAGTCTGTAAAATTCGAGAGCCTATATTGTGAAGCCATAGGAAGGAAATAACATTTATTAAGCACCATATGTAGGGAACTGTGATAGGTGCTTTCATATCCTTCCAGCTAAATATAATCACAGCATCACTCCCCTACCTAATCCAGGAGAAAACCTGCAATAATATAAAAGCTAAAAAATTTGTCACAGGTCAGACCGCTCCTAGATGATTGAAACCTGCTGAGCTCAGACTCAGTATAAACTCTAGACATGAATATGAAGGGTTCTAATGGAAAAGCTGTGGACTTCATTGAGAGGAAGTTCTCCAGTATCACAATATCTTACCTCATGGTTTCATGGACTCCCACAGTTGCAACCAAGTTACTTAAAATCTTGAGAAATTTTGTTTTAAAGATTTTAGATATAAATTCAGCCACCCAGGGTCTGGAGCACTGTAAGTAGTTCTCAGGCATTTATTGGAAAGGGAAACATTTCTCAATGGGTTCAAACAGAAAGCCAGGAGCATGTCGGGGTGTCTCTGGGATGGGACTGTCTCTTTTGGGTTCCAGGGCACACTGTGACAATATATTTTTTCTATACTTATTGGTTTGCATTTTTTATTGACACTTTATATGACAATTTCATAATATTTACTATCTAGCGAATAGAAAGATAATTCAGTGTTTGCTCTAATAATCTTTGCTCTGTTAAATCAAAATTTGATATTTATTATTAATAGATTAGAAATGTCCCCTTAAGTTTCAAATTTTAATACTGTAAATGCCCTATTTGTGAATTTCCACTGCAGTTACCTTCTCAACACAGGAAATACTCCAAGGAGAAAAAAAGGTCCAAAAAACAAACCTGTTTCATAACGTGGCCAGGGCTAACTGGAAGCAGATTCACCATATAGTTGGAGAAGTTGAAAGTCAAGGTCTTTTCCAAGACTCAGGAGAATTGCCTGCAGGAGAAAGCAGGCCCTGGAGCATGGAGACAAAGAGCAGGGCTGCCTCAGCTTGGGACACCGCTGCCCTTGCTAAAGGCATGCTTGAGCTCCTGACCCCTTATGCCTTCAAGGGGAAGTACCAGAGCCAGGTACCAGCGTTACCACTCTCACCTGGGCTTCCTGTCACTGTGTCCTGACCCCTCTTTCCAGGTAAGGTCTGCTGAGGAAGGGGGAGGTGAGGACCTGGGACTGGCAGGTGGGAGCAGGGGAAGGATTCCCCAGCTAGAGCAGAGGGCAACAATCTCGAAAGGCATCACTCCCCTATCGAACTCAGGAGGAAACCTGCACTAATATAAAAGCTAAAATATTCGTCACATGTCAGACCTCTCCTAGATGATTGAAACCTGCTGAGCTCAGACTCAGTATAAACTCTAGACATAAATATGAAGGGCTCTAGATGGAAAAGTTCTGGACTTGACTGGGAGGAAATTCTCCAGCATCACAATATCTTCCCTTGTGGTTTCCTGGACTCCCACAGTTGCAACCAAGTTCCTTAAAATCTTGAGAAATTTTGTTTTAAAGATTTTAGATCTAAATTCAGTGGCCCAGGGTCTGGAGCACTCTAAGAAGTTCCTAAACATGTATTGGAAATGTCAATAATAGACACATTTTGAGAACCATGTTAGAGCTTCTGTCTCTCCTTTTTATAAGAAATATTAAAAAATCATCATCATAGAGATGAAGCGTACAAAGGCAAAAATATAGGGAAATTAACACTATAGAACTGTAATTAATAAATGAAAATGATTACTTTTTGGAGTTTTTAAAAAACTTGTGATATTTAATAGGAGAGAGACACTCAGCAGGTGGGGGGCGGGGGGAAGGGAGGGTAAGGGCACAAAATCGAGTAGAAAAGAACACAAGGGACCACGGAGATGGATCACGGGTGAATTGGTGGTGGGTTACCCAAGGGGAATACAAAATGTAAAATATATAAATAACAATAAAAATATGTACATTAAAATGAAAAAAAAAAACGTGATATTTGTCAGATTTAGAAAATTTCTGATCTGATGCAGTTTTCACTCATTCAAATTCATTTCCCCTTTTCCTACCTGATTTTGCCTTCATTGTTTAAATTTTTTTCTTCTTGAGTGCCCTATACATTTAAACTTCAGATGTCACAACTGGAATCTGTCCTTGGAACTTCTGGGACAGAGACAGGCATGCCTAGTATCCCATGTGCTCAGGCCTGGTGTCTCTGCCTCTAGGACGGTTAGGAATGGGTGGCTGGTTAAGTTCAAGGAAAGAGCAATGGATTGGAGTGGGACTTCAATTCTGTTCCTAGATTAACCTTATTCTAATTATTTGCCCCTGGGCAGGAGTCTGTAGTGCTCTGTGGCTGTATTTTCCCTTCAGTAAAATGGGATATCTCTCTCCTTCCATAGGGATATTGTATATGTAACATTATAGCATAGATGTGAAAACCTTTGTAGGAGAAGACAGCTGATCAAAACAGAGAGAGACATGACCATCACCCCTTGCAGTGTTCTCAGGCTGAATGCAAGCTGGGGTTACTGGGAGTGAGTTTGTAAAGCTTTACTTCCTTATATGCTGTTCTCACACCTCCCTAAGACCAGTTGAAAATTGTCACAGGTCCTTTTAGAAATTTCCCCAGTATGGTGGTTGTGTATGTGGCAGTGATGGTGCCTTTTTTTTTTTTAATTTTTAATAATATGGAAGAAGTGGAAACACTCCCCTCTTGCTCCCATCTCCCTATCATGTCACCTTACCCACCCCTTCCTCTTCCGTATCCTCATTAGCCTTCTTCTCCCAGGTAAACAGTCCAATGCCACCGCCTCTACTTCTGTCAGATACAGTCCTGGCTATTACCCGCTTCCAGTTCTTCCCACGGCTAATGAAACACCCTGGAACTGGACAGATATTCCACATGCCTGAACCAGTAAGAGATGATGGCAGACTAGCAGGGGGTCAAATTTATTCACATTTGGGGTGGGTCCCCTAATGATGGCAACTGCAGTGCTTTGTGTTCTTTACTGGTAACCCAGTGTGGTCACTTGAGCTCCAGTGGAATGTGAAGAAACCCCTGGCCTGTTTTCTTTTCCTTTCCATACTCTTACCCCACCCCAAGCTGCTTTTGGCTTTTGAAATATGCAGAAAATGAGCAAATGAACAGGGGGATAGAATCCATAAAGCTAGTGGCTAATCAGTCACATTTAGATGTCTAAGAAGGGAGCGTAACATCCTCCAAGGTGTCGTCAACTAACAAACAGGCAATGAGTTGGTCTCATTTGGAAATCTTCTGTGTCTCTATAAATATGTTTCTCAAGGTAAATCGCCAGTCTGTCTAGGCACATTTGTTAACAATGCATGTAACTCTTAACGGCATCTCAAAAGCATACTTACTCTCAATTTCGCTTCTCATTCGTTTTTATGATGCTAGAGAAATTCAGATTATATAGGCTTTCTTTGTGCTGAGATGGTAATTTTATATCACTGTAGATTAATAGCATTTTTAGTGATATTTGGTATCACTCATTTGTCTCCTATAGTCGTAAAGATATATATATTTTCTAATTTGGCTTTGCCAACAAATAAAAAATAAGAGTCCTTTTCTGTTGAATGAGCGAAAAAGACATTCTGATCATGAGGAATTATTCCCTTTTAACATACCCACGATCCACCATCTAATTGTTTTTGTTATTGCGGCAATACAGTTTTGACAAGAATGTGTGCGCTTGCATGCATGCATACAGTTGGGCCTGCAGAAGAATTTCTCCTTAATGCTACTTGATCTTCACTTTCTTTGAGCTCTGATTACTGTATCTACAGATGAATCTGTTTTGAGTCTGTTCACCCATGCACCCCTGTCGAGGAAGACTCAACCCTGCCCCCTTCTCTCTTCCCCTTCCTCTCCCTTTGTCTCAGAGTTTTGCAGGTATCCTTACTTGGTGAACATATTGACATGTCTGGGATACTATTCTGAGTGCTCACTTGCAGAAAGTACCCATTCCAAGGATGGTGATTGTGGAACAGAAAGGCTGTCAGACTGGGTTTAGCCATCAGCTTTTAAGAGCTTCCTCCATCTGCTAAAATATGCATTGCAAAGTTGCCCATAAAATGCTGATTAGTACCTCAGTGCAGATTCATGTAACGATCCACTCTCTCTTGGTTTACATCACACTCTCCTAACTACCTATTCACCTGTTCTATTGGAGAATTTTAATCATCTCTCTAACATTAGCTTGGCAATTTCAGCGGCCACTTCACAATCTTTCAAAGTCTTTCTGCTCCATTTCATTCCTATTTCTTTTCTGCTTGTGTTAATTATTTTTGCAGATAGCATACGTGTTTGTCAATAATGCATTACATTTTCCATGTGTCAGTTTCTCAGCCCATCAAGGAGCCCTGTTTTTTACATTCTGAATCTATTTTCTCCTTGCCCAACTCAGCTTATTTTGCTCTGGGCTGGCCTCTACTCCTCTCTAAATCCAAGGGAAGTTGCATGCAACTTGGCACTTTCAAAGTCGTCCCCATTAAATTGGGTTTAGTTCTGCACAAAACCACTAAGTTTGGATTAGAAATGGGCTGCAAGTTATCTAAAAGCTCTGACTTTGGTACTAGAGATGCCTTCCTGGGGACTCGCTTCTGGACTGGCTTCTGCTGTAGATAGCTCTTGCATCTCAAATCAACTCCCAGACTTATATTTCCCACTGAGCTTTGGGAATCGTGAAAACCACTCCTGATCCCACCAGCCCCATTTGCAAATGTGATGTCTTTGCTTAATGAAAAAAAAAAAAAAAAGGCTTCTCTTCATGGCCACTCAAAGAAACACTGAAGATCTCTAAATATTCACACGATCGAATGTGATGTAAAATGCCGAAGACCCACAGGCTCCAGGGACTGCATCTGGGCAGTGCAGAAAGAAGGCGTGTTACTCGTAACAAAAAACCTGTGCCATTCTCACGTATGACCCAGCATAACCTATTTGTGGGAATTTTCTAATGGTTGCCATTTCCTTTTTCATGATTACTATCAAGGGTCCCTACATGTTGTCATAATCTCAAGACTTCTTTTGTCAAGTATATCTGAGAATTCACTGACTAGTTCCCTCTCACAGACCGAGCGAACGCCATTTTAAGGGAATGCTCCTTGCTTCTCAGAATGAATGTCCTTTTGGTGAAGGAAGTTTCTTTTCTTGCTTTGCTTTTGTTTCAGATGCCCTTGGGGGTTACATGCATCCTGTTCTAATTCCTCGGTTCCTTGGGGAAACGATCAACCTGTGACGGGAAGAGAAGGGATGCAGGCCCCAGCTCCAGGGGGGCGGGGGGAGATAGACCGTGGCTCCTCTGCGTCTGTGTTGCCCACTTTGTTTTCTCTTCTGAGCAAGCACGTCACTGGTGTGCACCGGAATCACCCGGGTGCCACACACTGACCTTTGGTACGGTTCCATGTCTTACTTTCCTGCACTCTGACCTCCCTTTGCCAGCTCCTTCTGATATTTTTAACTGCTTTCTATTCCTAGGCTCCCCTCATCTCCATGCTGCAAGAAAATGCTGGAAAAGGCCAGACCCAGAAAGCAGAAGGGTGGCCAATGGGAATTTAGGAGGGTAGGGAGACAGACGCAGGGTCCTGTATGCATCAACACTTTAAGGTATTTCAAGTATGTTTCATCCTTAGTTGTTTTCTAATCATAAATCACAGTGATCATTTTCTGTTAGCTGTCCCTCAAAGAACATTGCTTTTCAAATGTTCTTAGTATACTCCTTAGGGGTCATTCTGAAAAGAAAGATTATGACAAAGTTTAACTAGGGAGACAGAGAAAGAGACTAAAAAATCCTATTTCATTTATCATTCTGATACCCCCTGTTTATTTGACTCCCCACAGAGAAAGAGAGGCCTTCTCCTCTCCTGTTGGTGTCCTTTTTATTCCTAAATCTTCCTGGAATTATCTCTCTTGAGCTTGGTGGCCCCCTCTAGATATTATTTTCCAGGATGAAAGACTTCTGGTGGAGTCTTCAACTCACAATAACAGGAAGATAAAGCACCCTTGTGCCATCTCTGGTCTCAGTGACCTTGTATATGAAGTTGGCACAGGATTGAAATCGCCATTTCATGTTCAGCGCTAAAACTTATGTCACGCTAAGAAATTACCTTCCCTGGCCACTCCCTGCTTTGCCCGGTTAGATAAAAGTGAATTGTTAGTTTTATTTGGTTTCTGACTCTCAGAGTCAAGGGTAAGCTAAAGAAAAGTAAAAGTAGGAGAGGAAGCTATAGTCCTCTATAGCTATAGACAGGCATTATCTGGAATTGCCATCCTTTGAGAAAGTGTTTCCTTGGAACAGGCTCAGCAAATAATTTTGCTAAGAATAGTTGAGGGGAGGTGCCTTTGCATTACACCCTCGGGGCTTCTTCAAACCACTTCATATAACTTTAGTGAGAGTATCTGGTGTATACATGCATATACAGTAAGTGTTCTATAAATGTTAGCAGTTATTATTATCAACTAAAGAAATTCCCTGTTGCTCTCACACCACATGACCCATCAGGGAGAGGCTGCAAACGAATAGCTCAGGAAGAGATGCTGTCTGTATGAGGAGAGTTTTAGAAATTGTTGTTTTAGTTCCTCCATTTAAAATAGTGATTTCACTCACACAAGCTATTTCCAATTTTGCTTTAAAATAAAAGGACCTGCGACATGTGTCTGCTTCCCTGCAGGGCAACACTGGACTGGAACTGAAGGACCCTGTCACAGGGCATGTCCTGCTAGTTTCCAAACTCCCCCCATATCCTCCTGTCCTCTCCCCCTGCCACAGAACTCCCGAAGCCATTTGCATTTCCTCTCTGTCTTATTCTGCTCTATAAAGCGACTTTCCAAAAGGCTCTTCTATTTTGTTTTACACAGACTAAGTCAAAAGAGAGGTTCAGCAATTTTATCCACATTTTATTGTTAAGGAAACAAATAAGAGATAAGTTGAGTGACTTGAAAAATGTTGCATAGTGAATCCCTTGGGACTGGAACTAAAATCTAGAGCACCCTCTTCTCTCCAAGATCAAGTAGCTTCCCGAACCCTGTGAACAAACTCCTTCCTCAGATTTCATCAAAGCAGTTTGTCCCCTGTCAATGGCATCATATGTTCCTTGCTTGACTCTAAGCAGCAGGGTAACATGATGTACCACTTTCCAATGGTGAGTTAAAATGTGACCTCAGGTAGCTGAGGACTGTCCTCTCTCTTCTGCTAATAAACAGGGCAGCCCCTAATTATTTGCTCCCAAGATAATTCAGTGTCCGTGTGGCTCCTTTTCACCTCTACTTATTTCCATTACCTTGCACGTTAGCTGTGTCAAGTTGATGGCCTGCCATTCCCCAGGGTGGCTATTATAAATACTGGTGTTTCCGTGAAATGTTTCCAGTCTTCTGGAACCTCATTTGAACTAAGCAAGTTCTCCATAATGATCATTAATGATGTATTGCTTGCATATAAATGTTGAATATTAATCTTTTGTTTACTTTCTCTATGTTGACTTTTTTAGAGGTTCTTTATAATGTGCTCTTAATTGATGACTAGGAGTAGCTTCTCTATTTGAGTGATTATTCTAGCTGAGAATTCACTGTGGCAGGTGAAGGCTTGGTCTTAAAGCTCTGGCTGCTGGACCCATTTCTCTTGGCAGACGGTCACTGTGTCTCTGGGAGGTCATGTGTCCTTAGTGCCCAGGTACAGAACCTTGCCTGAGTCTTTGTGAAGCAGTGGGCCCAAATGTTTTATGAGTTGGGGACAGAAATTGTCTGTGCCAGGAAGTCCCTGCAAGATGACGGGAATGGGTCTAGTCCCTTATCCTAAAAGGAGAGTGATTGGGGTGCTGGATATAGCCTGTTCCCTCTAATATGACCTGTCCATGCTGTAGTGAACCTGAGGGCTCATCTGGTTTGAATCCTTTGTTTGCTTGTTTTTTAAGATTATTTATTTATGCATGCAAGAGCTGGGGTGTAGGCCACAGATGTGGGGGGGGGAGAGGATTCACCAGAGACAGAGTGGGGAGCAGAACAGGCACATCGACTGAAATACACTGCTGAGGGGAGCAATGGGCAAGGCAGGAGAGGTCTGCTGCGCCATGTGGGAATCTCCCTGGCTGAGGATCGAACTCGTGCTGCAGTGGCTCTGGATAGCTTCATAGTGCTGCATTTAACAGGTTGCGCCACCAGGGAGGCCCTGGTTTGAATCCTTTGATACATCCCCTTGGTCAAGACCCTGTTTCCAAGTGCTGGACTAAATCTCAGAGAGTCTCCCATGACTTGGGACAGCCTCATTCTCCCTATGCTGAATTATACTGAAAGAAGTGCTGCAGTTTGGTTTAGTTTGACCTTCAGCTTGGAGGTGGACTAGGAATAGATTAGCATCCACGCAGGAAATGATGAGGTGTCAACATTCTTCACGGAACAAGGTCACTGAGCTTGAGCTCAAGAATAAGACAGCCCTGGATTTGAGCCCCTGCTCTGCCCCCTACTGCTTAATAAAATGTTAAGAAGTTTCTGTGTGTTATGCGCATGTGTGCACATGTGCGCAAACGTGTGTAGTAGACTGTGTAATCTTTTCCAAGTTTTATTGAGATAGAGTTAACATACAATATTTTATCAGTTTAAGGTATATTTAGGAAGGTTTCCTAAAGTCTATTTAAATCTTGACTTTCTCTCTGTTTAGCAGGAATATAACAGAACCTACTTCATAGGTTGTGACAAGTAAATGATGTAGGTTGTTGTGAGAACTAAATGACCAAAGAGAGCATGTAACACATGGTTCAGAGTCCAGTATCAAGCAAGTGCTCAGCACAAAGTCCAAAGCTGTAATATTACCTAGTAGTACTTATGCTGGGCTCAGCAGTTGAACCCCTGCTGACCTTACTCATCCCGAAAGAGGCTGTTGGCTGGGCTGCCACCATGGGCCTACTACTTGGTTCTGTGGCCACAAGTTAAATAAAGTAGATATAAAGAGGATCTTGCCAAGCTTGGGATGAGCAGGATGAAGAAATGGCCCTGTGCCAAACTGTAAATTTATCAGAAGACTCTGATGCAAGGAATGCACATTAAAACCTATTGGAAGCCGACATGCTTTTATGATATGTAGACTCATGTCTGAGTAAGGTGTGGAGGCCCTGGACAAGGAGGTCACTGAGGTGGCATGACATGGGCTGGGGTTCTGAGGCGGTGTGCTAGGCCCACAGTGTTTTGACAGTAGTAACTATAATTATGGAGAAGCCGATACGTAATTGCTATTTTCCTGCTTCCAATGCTCATGCACGCTCACTTGAAGCATTTGAAAAGCTAGGAGTATGTTCCCTGTTATCATCCTCTTCCTTCTCTAATTCATTCCTCCACACTGTTATCAGAATGATCTTTCTAGAACACAGCTCTAGTCATTTCCCCTCTTTGCTCAATGGTTTTTGTTGGTGCCCATTGCTTTCTTGGGTAAGTCTAGTGTCCACAACCAAAATAATAACCCACTAGACTTATATACTTCGTGGTTACCCCTTGAGCCTTCCTTCCAGCTGGAGTTGGTTGTCTCACACTAGAGGACGGAGCTGGGAAGAGACTGGAAAACTCAAGGAAGGCTTTTCATCACTCCATTCCCCCAGTGATCTGAACTGGGGGGGAGCTTAAGGGAGACACATGAGTTCCCCCTCTTGCCTAGAGATCATACATGTCTCACAACTAAGGAAATGTTTATAGCTTCATATATACCTGGAAAGCTGTTCTGTCCCTAAAGTGGGTTCTGCAGTGTTTCTGAAGAGTTTCTCTAGAGGATTTGGTACTCAGGTTTTTCAATTAATTCCCTTTTCCCTTTGGAACCAAGTCTTCATTCCTCTGCCCCAGTGCCTCTGACATGTCACACCTCTGCTTTTCTTGAAATGCAAGCTTATATTTTCTGGTTGGAATTCTGTGTGATTTCTGGTAGTCTAGTACATGACTTTTTCGTAGTCCCTGAACAGCCACTTAAATCATGTGTAAATCGAAGTTGAGCCCACTCATCTTAGATTTATTAGAAAATGTGAGTCTTCCTTGACAATCAAAGTAATGACTTTTTCACATCCAGGAGGACCTAATTTGAAAGCAAGACAGGTCACTTTGGCAAAAGTAGAAGGTACAGCCTCTCCTGTTCTTCCCCCAACTTTTTTTTTCATTCTCTTAGTCTGCATACCAGCAACTGGAGAATGTGGTCTGAATCTTGGGGATTTAAGAGATTGCCTGGAAGCCTGCAGGGGTAGGAGGGTTGCAGTCACCTTCTTCAAGTCCTCTGACTTTGCTGTAAACATGACCTCCATTACATGACATATTCCCATTGCAGTACTCAAAATTAAGAAAGAAAAAATTAGAAATGATATATGCACCCCTGTGTTCACTGCAGCACTACTCACAAGTCAAGATATGAACAACCTAAGTGCCCACTGACAGATAACACTGGTCAATGGAGAGATCATAACTGACTTAAAAAGGCCCTAATCTGTAGTATCTTGGTGTGCTGAACTTGAATATAACCCTGAAAATTTTTTATTAGTTCTCGTTTTGAAGATATTTCATATAATTCATTTTATATGTTTCACTATGTAAATTTATCCCGTAGGACTGCAACAACATCCTAAATCAGTCTAGAATGATGTCGTATTGCATCGCATTGCATAATACCATCATGCACACATCATCCAGAGTTGATTGCATCATTTTCTTATGCAATGCAGTACTACTGCCAGGCGGCCGCTGAAGTAAGCCAACGTCAGCAGTGTACTACATAAATCCCTGTCGGAAAGGTTGAGCATTGAAAATATTTCAGACTTTGTGCGAGACAGTTTAAGCTACTGTTCCATAGAACTGTTATTATTTTATCCATTTAGGCACAATACAGAACAGTAATGCCTCAAAAGTGCGTTAATAGTGTGGACAATTTCTGCTCTATTTGTGGGGAAGTGACATTTGCCAACCAGAAGAATAGTATCACTTCTCAAGTGAAGAAAGCTTATCATCTTTACTTCGGATGCAAGGTTGGTGACCAAGACAAGCCTTGGGTCCTGCATATATGCTGTGCTCCATGTACAACACAGCTTTCACAGTGGTTAAATGGCAAAAGACCATCAATGCCATTTGCAGTCCCCATGGTGTGGAAAGAGCCAAGCAACCACATAAAAGACTGTTACTTCTGCTTGGTTCCTCCTCTTTCTGGCAGAATAATGAAGCAAAAGAAGTCAAGAATAGTCTACCCAAACATTCTGTCTACACTGAGACCAGTTCCACATGGTGAGGGACTTCCTATTCCAGAACCTCCAGCAGAATATTCTCTTGATTCATCTGATGAGGACAAGGGTGAGCCGACCTGTTCTTCTCTTGTTCCATCAGCATGCAGTGATCCAGATTTTCATGGTGGTGCATCATCAACCCCACACAGACTAACATGGGAAGAACTAAATCACCTGGTTCATAATTTAGACTTATCCAAGAACAAGGCAGAATTGCTAGGATCAAGTCTCCAACAATGGAATCTTCTAGAAGAAGATGTCACAATGACTTTCTAACGAAAGCGCCACCAGCAGTTGGAGCCTTTCTTCAGAAAGGAAAGTACTCTGGTATTCTGTTCCAATATTGAGGGCCTCAGGAATGCCTTAGAAATCACTCATGACCCACAAGAATGGAGACTATTTCTGGACTCTTCGAAACTGAGTCTTAAGACTGTGCTTTTGCACAATGGAAACTGTCTTCCATCTATTCTATTCCTGAACAGCTATACAAGAGACAAGCAAAGAAATCTAAGAAGTAGTCTATGACTTGATTTTTTTACAGGTATTAACCATAGACCTATTACTATTGGCATGCATTTTGTGATGTAAACATCAATTTATTGCAGATTACAAAAAACTAGAGCCCAAATTAGAATTTGACCATCATATTCGTGTTGAGCACATACAAATTGATAGGAAATGACTAATTGTATTTCAGTAACATGACTTTTGTAAAAATTTGTTGCCCAGTTATAATTGGATAAAGCTGTAGTACATATACACAATGGAATACTATTCATCTATAAAAAGGATGAAATCTTGCCATCTGTGACAACATGGATGTAACTTAAAGGATTAGGCTAAGCAAAAAAAAGTCAGAAAAAGACAAATACCAGAGGATTTTACTTATATGTGGAGCATAAAGACACAAAGGAAACAAACAAGTAAAACACACACACACACACACACACACACACACACACACACACACACACACACCCCTTAGACTCCAAAAACAAAATGATGCTTACAGTGAGGGAAAGTAAAGGTTTGGCAGGAGTAGGTATAGGGGAGTCAATTAGATGGTGGTGGGTGCTATTGGAACTTTGATGGTGGGCGTGGTATGGTATATACATTTATCAAGGGTTGAAGCTGTACTCCTGAAACCAATTGTAAACTAATAGTGCCTGAACTAAAACAAACAAACAAAAAAAAAAAACAACATTGTATTTAGCCCTTCCTCCTTACTGATATCATAAATAGCATAGATTGGGAAGACACTTAAACTTTTTTTTAAGCAGTGATATCTGTGGACCCCAGTTTGCCTGTCTGGCACCAATCAGAAAATCTATGGTCTCTGTTTGAGTTGAGTCAAATGCTTTGGCTTCTGGCACAGGGGAGACCCTGGGGAGTATGAATGTCCCTGGACAGAGATGACTGTTCTAGCACCAGTTACTGGTCCAGCACCAGTTACTGGTCCAAAAGCTTCATTTACCACAACTTATTTATAATTTTGTTACAAATGCTGAATAAGGAGAACTTCAAATCTATTTTATGACAGATATTTCATGAATATGCATAGAATAGCTATTAACTTTTCTCCTTATCAAAGAAGAGGACTTGTGAGATGGCAAAAATTTTCAAGTACTTTCTGGAGAAAAGACTCAATGGTTCTACAGGCAAGATTTCCATTTAGATGATCATTACCTCATAAGGTCTAACAATTAAGGGTCAAGCAAAATGTTTGGTTCCTAAGATTATAGACCTATGTCTCAAATCATTTTCTTAAACACAAGACTATTTTGCTCCTGTCACCCCTGTTTGTCACTAGAGATATGGTCTAAGAAATGCCTGTCATAAAAACTTGAACTCAGCAGCGTATTTCTTATTAAGTTAGCAGTGTGCAAAACAAAAATAGAAGTTAGTGATTTCCTACAGTCCCCAAACTGCTTTGTTCTTCCAGCAGAAATGTTGCAGCACATTACTCCAAAATGTAGACAAGAACCCTTGGGTATTTTACAAGTGAACAATGGCTGAGTCATTTAATTTAAGAAACACAGCTAGCTAAGCATTCATTTATTTGTGCAAAAAATTCACAGGGATTTTATCATGCTTGCACAGGGTCCAGCTACCTGAAATCTGTAAATCCATACATACCCTCTGGTGTGATGTGCCATCACAGCTTTTAAAGACTTGCTGCTGTCTTTTGCATCAAAGTTGTGCTTGACGGTGAAGCCTGGGAAGAAGATTTATATGTCAGCTATTTCAAATCATATCTCTATGTAAAACTCACTATCTTGGGCCTGAACTTTAACCTATTTTTGCCTGCTAGTATGAAGCATTAAGTTTCCCAGTTAAGAATCTTAAGAACATTTCAGTTCTGTAGGTTCACATCTATATACATCTGTAGCCAATCTCTTCCCCTTTTCTTCTCCCTGAGGGAATGAAACTCAGTTTGGTAAGATAAGTCTCAAAGTCTAGGACCTACCATTTAACTCAGACCTTACCCAAGTTACATCAGTCACTTAATCTTTCAGAGAAATGAGTGTTGGGATGAAGGATTGAATTTCTTACCAAGGGTTGCTTATTAATTTTTTGCTCATGACCAGAAGGAGAAGCAGGATGGTTGTATCTTGCTAAAAAAAAAAAACAGAAGAAAACTTCAAGAAGCTGGAATTAGTGAACAAAATCATGTGGGAAAGACTCTTGAGAATAAGAACTCTGAAAAGAATCTCAGGTTTCAAATTCTCCCTCATCTCATCTCCACACCCAATAGGTCATTCAGTCTTATGGAGTCTACTGCCATGGTGTCTTTCCAACCCAGCCCCTCTTTCCATCTCTTCTGCTCCAGGATTAGTGGAGGCCATCATCATCTCAGGACTATTTCTCTCTGCTCCTTATTGTTGAGAGCAACATCTCTGTAATATGTAGAACTGATCATGTGTTGTATGTTGCATGTAGGATATTGGACTGGCCTTCTACAAGGTGTTTCTTCCACTATCCTGACATATCCATTTCCTGAAAACATCTTGACTTATTCTGGCCCCTCTGCTCAAAACATCCTCTCATATCCCTGTACTTATCATTGAAATCCTAAATTCCCATGAAGTCCCGTTAGTCCACTCCATGAGAATTCATAGTTCTGGTCCTATGCTATATCCTCAAAGCACTGTCTACTGAACACATAATATCGATCGCCTGTCCTGTTCTATATTGACTTATCTGTGTACATGTGCCTTCCCCCAGATTGTAAACTCTTGGAGGACAGGGATCATGTCACCTGATATCTAGCACGGGGCCCTACATGTAGCTGAAGCTTAGTAGATATGCGTTGAGTAAATGAGTATTTGTACACATATACTCATTAGGCATTTGATTTGAGATTTGATTTTTGAAAAAGGAGTTAATGGAGTCAAAGAGATGGAATGCAGAATTCAGTTCAGTAAGCTGAGAAAGGGTAGTAAGAAAATAGAGGTTCTTTGCAAAATGCTATTATGAAAATATGACTTGTATGCACAGAGTTTAAACTTGCAGCTGGCCTCATGTTCTACTAGCTTCTCTCCCTAGTTCTCATCTGTCTATAGCCTAGGGACATTTTATTTCTTATTGTTCTCCTATCTAGCACATATATAGTTATATCCAGCTCTATACAGTTAATTGTATATAATAAGGTCTTTGCTGACCACTAAGCCTTGCAGTACTTAGATCTGCTTAGTTAATGGGATTGGCATCGAAATATTTCCAGAGTTTGGTTTAATTTTTGCTTCAGCCAACACAATTGCTGGTGCATTCTGACACATCAGCTATTTTTCAATCCTGTTTATCTTCAGAACATTTTGGAATTATCCCTGGTCAATTCAGGTCTCTTATTTTTACTGCATTTCTTATTTTCCCTGCAAATTAAAACACATTTTACTCTGTCACCTTAAAATAATCGAAAGTACTGTCTATTGTCATTTATATCTATTCAGGCCCTTTTGGACAGTTTCCTCCCCTTCTTCAATGTCACCAATTTCCCACAAGCACAAAACCTTTCCACTTGGACCACCTTCATCCACCTGTGGTGATTGTAGAACCTCTGGTCTCTAGAGATCTGCAATCAGCATTGACGATGTCCCTATGATGACAGTCTGGAGCTGTTCTCACTTTGGTTCCCTTCCTAATAGCGAACATTACCCTCAGGACTCATCTGCCCATGTCCTCATGTCTTAATACTCATGTGAACAGCTGTGAACCAACTCTTATCATATCCAACAACTACTGAGTAAGTCGCCACACAATTCTCATACATTATTGTCACCAAGCCAGCTTCTAGAATCATCTCTGACTTATTCTCCCACATCTACCACTTGCTTCTGATTATTCCAAAGCTTTTGATCCCTTGGATGAGACTCCTAAATAACAGAGAACCCTTCAATGCTAGGTGGAGAGCAGATCATCTAACTCTATTCCTCGCCCTTATGTGTCTCCACCCCACGGTGCCTTCCTCCAAGTCTCTTTCCTCATCTCTGCCTCTCTGATGGCTTTCTATAATGCCTCAAGAAAGTCTCATTTCTCTCTCCTTCCCTTTGCGCCTCTAATTCACTCATTCTTGTCGGTGGAGTTATTTGCAACAACAGCTAAAATGAGTTCATTCCTTGTTATGACTTCGCACTGGACTTTGCGCTTTATTTGGATTATTTCTTTTACTCCTCATTATAATTTTAGGAGGAAAGTACTATTTTTATGCCCACTTTATAGCATAGAGAACTGAGGTTTACAAAGATGAAATAACTTGTTAAGCTCACATAGCTAGAGAACAGCAGCAGCAGGCATTAGACCCATCCGCTCTCTTTTATCCATCCCACCAGAATGGCTTCTCGGGCAGCTGGTGCGGCTCACTGATTGCTGGTGCAATGTGCAGGATGGAGACGCTGGCATCTTGTATCCAGTCCACTGGGTCCCAGACACTTCCCTGGCAGAGTGCCTGTGACGGCTGCCACAGAGATGACCTTTCCTCACACCTGCTCGGGCTTCTTCTGTCTGGGGGGTAGGGGAGGTGCTCCTCGCAACCTTGGCTAATTTTGGCCTGATCCCTCCTTCCAGCTGACCCCACTTTCAGGGCAGGTGACTCACCAACTGGTATTGGGCAGCCAGCGGCCACTGAGGCCTAACCAGCCTTGGAGAAACAGCATTGAAACAAACGTACACACTTCACAGCCTGCACTCCCACCGCCACACACTTTGCCTGAAGAGTTTCCTGGAAACATGTCACCACGCACCACATCTTCCTACACTTGCTTACAAGTCAACTGTTCAGTTTATCAAGAAGGAATGAACAATCTAAATACAGTAAAAGTTGAATCCAGATATGAGAGAGTCCCTTTAATTTTTCCCTGTCATCTTTTCCTGCCCTTCACTTAAATAGACTAATTTCTTAAATGAGTTCCTTTTGTTTCCCCAAATGAAATGCTTGAAATCAAGTGAATTATTTGAGAGCGAGTAATTGAAGCAGTATTGCCATCACGCCGATCAGCTGTGCATGCGATGTAACCAGGGAAATATCAGATTGGGTTTAGTTCTAGCTCTGCGGCTGAACTTAAAAGTTCAGAATGTTTCCTCTTTGTAAACCTCAACTGCCATTCCAACCCCTCACCTATCAGAAAGGTTTTTGAAAAACAAAGATTTACTAGATGCTGAGTTTTTTCAGGTGCTCTAGCCTGAATTTAAAACAAAACAAAAAACAAGCCAGTCGTCCTCAAAAATTCTTCAAATGTGTAGAGAGCTTTAGAAACCAAAGTGTTTCTAAATATAATTTTTCCAGCAAGTTAATATCATCATGGGCATTCACTTTCTCAATAGAGTCTAGCGCTTAAAATCACTGCCTGGAGAGTTAGCACCACTGATGTGGTATTTTCAAGTGACTGTGCTCTCACCTTTCATTTGAAGGAAAGTATCTGGGAGTCCAAGGCCCCCACAAGCTCTGGTGGGAAAGGACTAGAGATGGTTAAACTTTGATGGTGGAGGCAGAGGGGTGACCAGGAAAGAGCACCCCTGGCCATGCAGGGGCAGCATGATAAATTAGCCGGCTGAGGAGGGGGGATAGAGTGGATGAGAGGAGGCAGGGGTCTGCGGAAAGGAATGGCAGTGCGAGCGTGAGGGCCTCGCCTCACCCTTGGGGTGTGCCTCCCCATGGAGTTAGTGTCCATGCTCTCCTTGCTGCCAGTTGGGTCACCCCTCCTTTGGGGCTCTTTTTACTTAACTAATCTATTCTCTGTCTCTCTCTTGCTCCTGCACTAAATCTCTCCCATTCTTTTCCCTTCTCCCAGACTTCAGCTTCAGCACAGCTTCAGCTGTGCCTCTAGTGCCCTTTTGTTCTTGCTGCTGGCTCCAGGGCCCCAGGCGTTACTGTTGCCAAAAGCTACAGGCTTTGGGGGTTGTGGTTGAATTTCTATTTTGTTAAGGAGGAAGCAGGAGGTTTGTGTGTCTCTGGCGGGCTGGGACTTGCACTGTGAACTCCTGGCGTGTCTGCTGGGGGCTGTTCCACATTTACTGCACATCCAAACGATGTGCTTAGTGCCTCATGTCACTCAGTTGCCCCTGAGCTTTGAGTTACCTCTGGTGCAACAGAGAGTTTAATTTCTAGAAAAGCCCTGCAAGATTGTTCCGGGCACATTAGCTGGAGGGAGTTCTCTAAATTCTCTGCGAGGAGCTGCGGGCAGCAACCTCGCTGATCCCGCGTGGCCCTCGGTGCTCAGCTTCTCAGGAACAGGGCAAACCGCTCCATTAGAAGCTATTGCACAGAGGAATGAATGATTGAGTAAGTGGGTGAATGGTTGAATAATGTCGAGAAGCAAAAAGGGGTAGGACACGGAAGGAAAGGATCACTTGGAAAACCATGTGAAGGGTACTAGTTCCCCAACTCGTGATGCTCCCTGGCACAGGGAATCCCCCACCCCTCAACCCCCTCCCTCCGCCCCCAGCCCCCATCCCCCATCCGCTGCTGCTCTTGGAGCTGGGACACTGCCTCAGGTACTAAAGGCGCTGAGCGGGCTGCTCTGCTCCACGGCTTTAGATAAATATTCATACTTAATACCGGTTCGAGGGTATGAATTTTTAGACAATAATTCTTTATAATTTATTATAGTTTTAAACTTAATTGGGTGAAAATATTTATTGGTGGGGGAGGGACGCAATTACCCAATTATCAAAGCTAGAATGAATCCTAGGAGGGATGCTAAAACTATCCTTAAGTACTGAAAGGATTTTATTACAGCCACTCTTAAAACAATAATGAATGTTACGTGTTCCTCGGTCCTTTTTACCATAGAAAAGGAACACACAATTTTCAAACAGAAAGCAGATTTACATTTATGGAGGATGAAACAAGAAAGGGCTCTGTGCCAACAATCTCCTTGCAAACCCTTCCCCCCGCCCCAAAATCGCTTTTTCTTTGAACATTAAGAAAAAGGAGGGGGGGTTGCGGGTGGGAAGGGAAACTCTAGAGAGGTTTCAGACAATGAAATGGAGATGTGGGAACTAGCATTCCAAATATGTTGGCATTTTCCCAAACAGGGAGTGCTGACAAGTATAATCCTATTACTAAAATCACATCAGCAATGAGATAAATGAAATAAAAATATGATCTTGTGCGACCAGAGTGGCTATTTGTCCACCAAATCTCATTGCATTGTATCAAAGTCTCCCTCCCCAAATGGTACAGAGCAGGAAATGATGTTAAGGAGGCTTTTAAAACACATCATTGAGATTACAGCACCTTTTAAAATAAACAGCACTGAATACCAACACAGGTAAAATGTCATTGTGCGTCAGGGATCCGATATTCAGCCGCGTGCTTTATGGCTTTCCAGTGTGTGATAAAATCTGTTCACCAGATGTACTATTTGTCTCCTGTGTAGCATACTTGAGCATCCTGTAGGCCTGAGGCCCATTTATTTCATGTAATTGCCTTTCCTGTGCACACCTTAGGGCACCCTAATTCTCCATTTTATTTCAGGCACTGTACAGGGTACCATCTGGTAGTTTAAAACTCATCCCATTTTATTGCACTACTGCAGTGGCTGTATTCAGCCGTACTGCCGGCTTTCGGTGGAAACAGACTTCTTACTACCAGCTATTTATTTTTGCTTGAAATAAAGTAGCCTTGAACTATCAACATGCAGGATTCACACGTAGATCATCACTGGTCCGTACGAGCTTGACAGAGTTTCCTGGGAAACCTGCAGACTCAAAGCAGTTTCGAATGCTTCACGCACAGCTGTTAACTCGTAGAATTGGGATTCTAAATTCTTCGCCTACTTCTGCACATAATGATATCTTTTTAGTATCTCATTTGTATTATTTCAGTTCAGATGAGTACAAAAATAAATGTATTCCATCACATCTGGAAAAGTATCACAGAGAAATCACTTAATATACAAAGCTGCACACCTCATTACGAGGTTCGTCACTCATTTCAAACCCAACCTTACCTCTGTCCCTCATCAACATGACTTTTGTTTCACTGTTGTTTTCATTAAATTGTTAAATCATTTTTCAAGGGAATTTGCAAGATTTTGAAAAGGCAAGTTTGGAATTAATATACTTGGCAGAAGGAAAATAAATCTCTCAACCACGCAGCTTTTCTGCAGCAGGTCCCTGATGAGACCGCCTTCCCTCAACTTGTGTACAAATTAGATAGAAGTAACTTTGTTCTTGGTGAGAATTCATCTCCTGCCTCCTTTCCAGCCCCTGCCCTCCTCACTCCCCCCACCCCCGCACTGATGTGCCCACACAGCTGGGCAATCCACTTTAACAAAGGGTCCAGATATGCAAATCACACACACCCAGCTGTATGTTTCCAAATGAGTCATTGTTCACCTGCTGGTTCCTGCCTCACCAGATCCCTCTTGCTGATGGAGATATGTATCCTCCTCCTCTCCCCCTTTCCCCAGCCCAACAGTTAGGGTCTGTGGGCTCCGAATGGCAATGAAAAGGCTGCAACAAGAGAGGCAGTGGCACTAGGTGAGTGATGAGTTGGCTTACCAGCCACTGCTGCCTCTTAACATGTGTTATCCTGGCATTGCCCAGGGAGATTGCCAATCTTTCGCCTGCGATGCAGAAAGGCTTCCAGTGTACAATCTGCTAGTTGGCACCTGTGCAAATAAACAAACCAGTCAGAAGATGTGGCTGTTACTAGAGGCACCTTGGCCCTTCCTTATGGTGACAACGGCTCAACCACAATTGGGGACAGGAGAATATTTAAGGTGGAAAAGGGCTGGCTAGAAACCTTTAGCAGTAGATTCTTTACATGTTTTGCATTCATGGCAATGACAAATGTAGCTAAATGCACCTGGTTGTAGCTGTCTGCTATGATCTAAAGCCTGTTTGAATGAAAAGAATAACTCCCTCTGTTATTTATTGTTGGAAGCAGAGTTTACTTTGCTGTCTTTAACCTCAGCCGAAATCAGAAATGCCAGTTTGAGAGCAAACTGATGAGTTCCAGGCAACAGAGCCAAGAGTCGTTGGTTGGTGTCTTGTAAATCAGTAGAAGAAGACCAGTGACCAAATAGATTCATATTTATTTTCCTGGAGCTTCCCCCCACTTCTATGACTCTCAGGCAATCTCGTTCTATAAAAATGTTAATGCTGGTCTGAATATGAAGGGTAATTTTTTTCCCCCACAGCTCTGTCAAACATATCTTCCCAATAATTAAATGTGCATCCTTGGGCTCTAAGAGCAGTCTTGTTGAACAAAGCAACCGCAAATCCAACTAACCTTTGAAGAATGAGAGTGTCAAAGTATAAACAGATGTTTTAATTTGCACAATGCTGGGATTTTTGGAATGCCAAATGTTGCTAAAATAGTTATTGTATCTAGACAGAAGAAGAAAAATCCACTCAGAAATAACTTACAAGCCTCTCAGTTACGACTTTGTCTCATTCAGCAGAAATGATAACAGAGGTGTGGTTAAGAAAACTCTGTGTTAATCATTATCTACTGAGAAAATATCATATTTCTATGATTATAATATATGAGAAGAATAAAATAAGAGAGAGAGCAAAATTTTAAAGTACACACACACACACAGTGTCTTTATACTCCATAGCTAAATTAAATATGGGATAAAATAAGAACACTAATACTATCCCTTGTATTACCTTAAAATTTTCTAATAGGGGATGTATGCTATTTTTTTAAAAAGTGGATAGCCATGAAATTACACTATCATGTTGTCTAACTAGTTGAACTTGCATTGCATTGGGGAAATGTTAGCACACGTTTTTTACAAGTGGATGTCTGCAGGAAAGATTTATATTAGACATAAGGAAAAATGTCCTGACTTTCAAGAGAGTTGTGAAAAGTCCAAATAGTTTACCCAAGAAGGCTGTGGAATTTACCTCCTGGAGGTTTTTTTGCAGCAGACAGGAGACCCATATGTTTGGGTTTCTTTCAGAGTAGCTTGAAATAAATAGAATTAGCTCATCAAGAGCTTTTCAGCCTTGTCATTTTCTGTCATTCTGTCACATGTCTGGTAACCATCTAGCTGCCATCCACTGAGGCATCTCTGTCCAGGCCTCCTTTTGAAGTCTACTCATTTCTCACCAGTAGAAACTCTAGTCTAAAAGATGACTAAGGAGCTCTCATACATTGCTTATGGTGGGCTGGGGGTGGGGGAAGAGAATATAAGTTGGTGCAATCTCTATGGTGGGCAGTTTCCCAATATCTATCAAAATTGAAAGTGCATATACCCTATGTCCCTGCACTTACCTTCCAGGACTTTATCTTATAGATCTGTTCACACATTTTAAAATGACCTATATAGATCAGTGATTAATTGCATTAATATTTGTAATAGTAAATAACTGGAAACAACTTAAATACCCACAAAAAAAGACTGATTAAATAAGTTAAAACACACATGTGTTAAAAGATATAGGCAGCTCTATATGTCCCTGTGTAAACAATTTCTAAGCTTCTAACAAATGAAAAACTGAGATACAGAAAAGCATGTGTAATATACTAGAGTTTGTGTTTTAAGAAGTAGAGAAAGACCTCCACAATTAAAAAAAATAACTTTTGACCAATTATGCCTCTTGAAATTGAAGGTATAACCATTAAAATAAAATACATGACCAGGGAAATAATAAAATCTTTTAAGCAGGGGTTTTAGTCTTATTTCTAGTTCTCCTGGGTCCTCATCAGGAAACCACTAGAATAAGGTGGCCTTCCATCCATCAGGGACATTGACTCCAGCTATGTCTTCTCCTTTTCTGCAGCTTTAAACTTCAGAAGAGAGAGAAAGGAAAAAGGAGGAAGAGCCTGGTGAAAAGGGACTGGAGACCATGTCCTTGCTTCACTCTTCGGTCTCCTGTGTAAATATGAATCAGGTAGGCCTCTCGAAGGTAGCCTAGAGGGTAAACTTCTGCTTGGAAGTTTACCATGGAAAAAGGCAAGAGGACCCAATGGCCAAGAGGTGACCAGTTCTATAGAGGAAATGTAGGGCCATCTCTGACTGGGCCCCACTGGGCACTCAGTCCAACCACAGGGATTCCCTTCATCAAAGTCTATGCTGATAAGACCTGGTAGGAATGCAACCCAATTATGTTAATTCTTGAAAGTCTCCTCCAGAACTCTCTGGAATGTATCTGAAAACACAGTTGTGGAATCATTCGAAAAACCCAGCAGTTGTGTTTAACACCATGTTTGATACAATCACTGGAATTTGGGAGTTAACAGATATGCATCTACCTCTGAGAGATGAGAGACCCTGGCAAGTGTTTAACTGCTCTAGTCTATTTCACCATAAGGGATATATCCCCACCTTATAATTTAATCAAGAGCCAACTGCAGCACTGAACAGAGATGGCCCTCAGAAACAGTGGCCAGTAGTATTCTCTGCTAAAATATTCGCAACCTCAGCCACTTTGATTCATTTCCGGAAAGCTTCTCCACTTAAGGTGAAAAGATCTTAGGGGGTCATAGCAGAGCACCCCATTGCTGATACAAGCCAGGCAAATGAGAGATGCTTCTCAACCCAAAGTCAAGGTATCGGTTTACAAAAGGCAGAATGACTGGGCAGACAACTGTTTAACACTTTAGATATTATATTCCCTCATCGAAAATACCCTACCAATGGGGCCTCCCCGATGGCGCAGCGGTTAAGCACTGCGCTATGGAGCTGTCGGCAGCGGCGACGCGAGTTCGATGCCCGGCCAGGGAGGATCCCACATGGCGTGGCAGACCTCTCCTGCCTTGCCCGCTGCTCCCCTCAGCAGTGTATTTCTGCTCTGCCTGTTCTGCTGCCCTCTCTGTCTCTGGTGAGCTCTCTCGCTGCCCCGTGCCTCTGGCCTGTACCCCAGCTTGTATATATAAATAAAAAATAAATCTTTACAAAAAAAAAAAGAAAATATCCTACCAAAAAAGAGGGGATAGTTAAATTTTAGGCTTATACTCCTGAGATTTTTATTTAAGGAATACCCCATCTTTACTTGCAGCTGAGAGGCTGAAGATTAAAAATTAGCCACTGTATAGTAGCTGAGCAGTAACAATTTTTCATAAAGGTTTTTACTACACATTTGGGATTATAATTTCAATATTATGCAAATGCATTTTATGGATCTATAATACAGAATGTGTACTGGCGTTAATGTGCATTAGCGGGCAAGCACAAAAAGGCTCCAAATGAGCCATTTTGGTGTCTGCTTTCAACATGTATTATGAATAATAAGTAAAATGTTCTGGTTTAGAACAAATAATATAAAATCTGAATTCCTCCTGAAGTATATCAATGACACAGCCCTATGCAACTCCCAAGTAATCCTGCCATTGGACACAATTAAAAACTGAGTCTTAATATATTCCTGTTTATGGCTCTCTTCTTGAATGGGAGATGAAAGTAAAATAAATACATTAGTATAAAAGGGGGTGGTTTCCCATTGATCAAAATCAGGCATTAACCAAATGAGTGATTTTGAAAGGGTGTGACTCTTTACAAGTGAAGACAGTGCCCAGGCTACTTCTAATCGTAGATGTTCTGGGTATGAAAATTGATGAAGCATCCAAACGGGGTTACAAAACCTGTAGCATGTTTTCCAATTAATAAAATTAACAATTTAATGCTTCTCACATAAAATATTTTATGCAGGATAATCGTGTTATTCCAAAGATACTTCAATGATATGTAAATAATATTTCTCAGTTTTAGTATTCTGCTGCATGCATTGTTATCCATTATAGGCACCTAGGTTGAAATTTGTCTGATGTGTTTTCTTTCAACCCTGTCAGTGCATCTTCATGGTTATAAATTAGAAAAAATGTTCAAAAAGTAACTGGAGACTCTTCCTAAAATCAGAGGCCTGAGCCAAACTGCTCTTCTGATTTTTCTGAAATAGAGCCTAAAAAATATTTCTTCCACTTTTAATCTTTTCACATTTCAATTTTGCTTGATAGTAAAGAAAACAAGACTCAGTAATGTCACATGTATTGAAAGTGGTAGCTGATTATTTTTAGTGCAAAATTTCTTTTTTGCATTGTTAGAACTTCGGTGTCAAATGATCTTGTTTTTTGAAAAGTGGATTTGACACCTGCCCCCTTCTTTGGCAGTCTTGGGGAAGGCAAGATTACACTATCCAATGAGTATGCGCTGGCTTTCAGTTGAGTAAGAATAATGTAAAAATCTCTCTTAAACAGATGCCCTTAGTGTATTTTTAAATGCTTTCGATTTCATTGCTTATCTACAAAATGATAAAAATATCCATGCATTGGGTTCTTTCTGTGTTAAGTGTTACATATGCACTATGTCAATCGACTCACAAAGCAATCTCCCAAGCAAGCTTTATAATCACCATGAAATGGCTGAAGCATCTGAGGTTTAAAAAGATTAAGTAATTTGTACAAAATCACACAGCTGGATTGGTCTAATTTTGCAACTGAAATTCTTGGCCACTGTATGGTGGACAGTAGTCTTGGCTTCATTTGTCATGTAAGCTACAGAAATGAGGTTTGGTCCTTCAATCCAACACAAGCAGTGCAATTAACACTAAAGTTTGATCCAGTTTCAACCACTGCTGAAGTTGGTTACTGCTTTCCATTTTCCCCTGACATTTATCCATTCTAGATAGAGGTCTGTGAAATGAAAGATGGACACAGCGAGAAGACCTACATAAGAACTCCATAAAAATGTGACGAACAAATAAATCATGTTTTTTAAGTTCTCCAATTCAAACACAACAAAAGTCTTTATCTGCAAAATGTAAAGTATGGTTTCTGTCCTTAAAATTTTAAAAAGCCCCAAACTAAAGCTTATTGGTAGCAAGATGGTCCTTCCAAGTAGGTACAATCAATATGTGAAGAATCTGGGTCTATTGTGTCCTAATTTGAAAACAAGGCATTGGCTGTATATAGATCCCACTCCTATTCTGAGACATCTGCCCAACAGGTGAAATATGTGATGCTGAATAATAAAACTCAAAGTAGAGTGGAGCAGGCCTGAGAGAGTAAGTGGCCCATACTCTTGAAATGATATTTCCGGAACCATTTGCTGAGCCTCTTCTGTGCACTGGACCCTTTGTACAATCTCAACCTTCACCACGCCCTGTAAGGGAAATATTATTATCTTCATTTTACAGATGAGAAGTTGAGGCTTAGGTAAAGTAAATTGCCCAAGGTCACACAGTTAATAAGTGGTTGAATGAGGATTTAATTCCAGGTCTGCTTGATTTCAGAGTGAATGAGAGAGCAACAAAAGCAGACAGTGATTTTCAAAGAATGCATCTCAGTGTTCTGGAACCCCCAGCAACTCTCCCCTTTCTTGTGGCCACTATCACGTTCTGCTTTGTTATTTCTGAGTTCCTTACATCTTCCCAATTTAGTTATAAGTTATTGCATGTGAGAGGTGAGAGCATGTGCAAATCATTTTTCTGTGTGTGTTCTTCATTGGGCCTTGTTCAGAGTCTGAGACTAAATAGATGTTCATTCAGCATTTCATTTATCCTTCATTTATTTACCCAGTGCTTCCTCTGTAGCCAAGTCCGGTGCAGAATACAAGTTATGCCGTCCAGGTGGTTCCAGCCCGTTGGGGAAGGTGGTTAAAGAACCAAAGCTCTTAAATGGGTGCTCAAGTGCTGCATTCGGGCGCACAGGGCAATAACCAGCCCAAGGAGCAAGCGGCTTCCCAGAGACTTCCTTTGAACCCCGTCCTAGGACATCAGTAAAAAATGTAACAGAGAGTCCAGAGCAGAAGGAACAGAAGCAGAAGAAACAGGATTACTCACAGGCCCTCCAATTAGAGACCAGCACAAGGCCAGCTCTAAGCATTACAAATCACCTGGAGCTTATTGCTCACCTGTGGAGTGGGGGGGCTGCTGTGGGAGGGAAGGAAAGCATCCATGAGATGAGCAGGAGAGGTGGTGGAGAGGTTGACGAGAGCAGAGTGCACCAATCAAGTGCTTGTGCTTGATCTGGGCTGTTCTGAGGACAGCGTTCGGCAAGGAAGCAAGACAAGCATACAATATAGATGATCAACTAAATTGTGGAGAACAGACTGGAAAGGAGTAAGACTGGTGATCTGGAGCAGGTAAGAAAACTAAGTGTTTGCTAAAGTCAGAGAAAGGGAGGGTTTTGCCTTATGGAGAACAGAAGGCCATTTTGTATATAATTTAGAGGAGCACATAGATATTGTATTATTATTCTTAGAGCACCCACAAAATCCATTTTCTTTGATCATTAATTTGTGGGAGCCACCTGTACTAAAACGCTGAAGGAAACTTCACTTTGAATGTCCTTGTGCTTGGACATCCCAATGTAGTTCTCAGAGATTTAATTAGAGCTGTGTTGAGGCACCTTTTATCTTAACAATCTCTGTGGGCAGAGGTAACAGAATAGCAGGAATCGATATAAACAAACCTAAGAGGAATGCCTCAGAAATAAATATTTTTGCTGATGCACATTTTTTGAGAAATCATGAAGATCTCCATTAGAAAATCACTCTTCCCTGGCACTGGGCTGCATGCTCAACAAATAGAAGGTAAATGTGCAAAAATTGGTGTCTTTTTCACAAATACCACATAGCTATAAAGCTCTTTGTTTTACCCAACTGCTGAAAACATTTGTGTAGGCAATTTCAGTAAACATTTGGAGAATTGGAAGTGCTCTCTCCTCCACATATGGTTCTTTATGAAGAGGTAATTTTTATCTATGTTCTACTCAATTGAATATTTATAAGTCTGTTTGGCCTCAAAGGTACCTGGTCTCCCCCCAAAATACAATTGCCCTGTAAAGCTAAAGTAAGATTTATTCAGTTACCCTTTAAGAACTTTGTGAGTTATTTTCATTTTCTCCCTATGAATTTATTCCCAGTACAATCCTAAATTTGTCTAATTTGCTATGTTATTGCAATTAGTCAATTCTCCCTTAGTTATACAAATAATAGCCTTATAAGTTTGAGATTGTAAATCATTCATCCATTAAAAATGCCATTTCCTTGTACTGCAAATTCGATTCATTTAGAAGAGAAAAACCATGGCATGGAACAGAATTATGCAATGTCATGGACACATTAACATTTGGATCAAAATTTTACATTGTGTCAGCCAGTAAACAGTATAAATGGTTCAGATTTGCAATAAATAATTGTCTATTAATACTCTGGCATGCTGTAGCAAATTACAGTCTCACTTCAGTAAGCACAGCTGTAGGTAGCTGCCAGGACCGAGGAAGCGAGCGCCACGATTGGTTTGCGTGGCAAGAGCTGGTCTGCAGGGATGCCGGGAAGCCCTCTCCGCAGCAACAGGAGCACAGCTGTGGATTAAATGCCCTTGTTTGTAAACACACAAGGGGAACTAGTGGACCCGTCTTGGAGCTGAAACCTGGGAGCCCAGGATGCAGATCTTTGCTATAAAGTCTGTAGGAAGCAGAGCTGCTAAACCCAGCTAGTATCTTTTATGTTATTTGCTCAATGTGGAGGGGACAGCGCCATGTTTTATTAACCAGAAAATGTGCTCCTGGTGTACAGGACTGACCTAGGTGGGAAACTGGTTTATGGCTGGAACAGTCTCACAAGGAGTGTTGATTCTAAAGACTCTCTGGGACAGCCAGGAAATCAATCTCTCCTCGGTGTCTGCTTTATGTGTAGGGGTGATTCAGGCCCACCTTCCATCTCTCCTCTCCAGCTTCTTCCTTGCTAGTCAACTGAGGAATCTAAAATTAAGACCATCTTCTCTATTTGGCTTAAGGCTTTAAAGTTGTTAAAATAGAAACAATGTGTCTGGAAAAGTTGATAAGTAGATATATTAGTATTCATTAGCATCTTGGCCTGCAACAGGTTATCAAAGTTGCCCAAATTAGGGCTGAGTAAGGTGAGATGGAACTCAAGACAGACCCCCTAATAGGGGGAAGGGGAGAATGAAGGTTTGCCCAGAAGAAGACACCATGTGGGCACTGGGCGCTATGAGGTTGTGGTGCCAACAAGGCACAGAGCAGATCTGGGCAGATGGGCAGAGGAGTCTTGGAGGCCTCAGTGGCTTTTCAGGCTTTTAGGGATCTTTCTACACCATTTGTGGTGAGGCAACCGGGCGCAAAACAGGCAAGGAGGCCTGTGCGCCAGGAGGCTGGCAGGCCTCCTAGCCCCCGGCAAATCTTCTCTCTTTCTGGGCTCTCTAGCATTCTCTCGAGTCTTTTTGCTGGTCTCTACCATCCTCTGCCACCTTACTCCTCTGCTGCTGCCCTTATAAGCTCAGTCTCTTGGCTCAGGTGCGCCCACTTATTTATGCCCACGTCAAACTCCAGGCGCCGCCATCAGGCACGCGTGTAAGACCACAGGTGTCGATCACTGATGCTAATGGCGGGAGGGCAGAAAAACCTGATCACTTCCACTTACCCTACAGGGTGCACAGGATTAGGGGGAGTCACAAGAGTGCCTTCCATTTGTTTAGTGTAACTGTGAGGGTGAGCACTACTTTCAACATACCCATTGCCCAGATGAGAACTCGGAGGCCCAGAGATATTAAGGAACGAGTTCAATTTCATCCAACCAGTGTGAATTTATTCTAGAGAATCAGGTAGCTCTAAAAAACTCATTTATCTTAGTGCATAATTAAGCCCAGCTTTCTCTGGAAATAACAGAACTTATTTTAAGGTCATGTGGTTCAATTGAAATCATCACCCTTAGCAAAAACCAAAGTTTTATGGAATTCCCTATAATAAAGATTCTAAATTCAATTAAAAACACTAAATTTATCCATTTTTCCTACTACCATACTATCAGTCATCATCTAGCTAGTAAAGAAAAAAATAGTCCTCTATTCACTTCCAAATTTATCATTCATTTACTCTGCATCTCTACATTTAAAATACACAGAAGAGTTAAAGCAACTTTGTAAATCATTAACAAAGTTTATTGATAACTGAAAAAGCTGGAAATTTAGAGGAATCGATTTTCCTCTAAAATCATCAAAATTCTGATAAGAATTTACTGAACACTTATTATGTACAGGGCGTTGCCCCAGAGTTTAGAGGATTGCCTGATTTTGCTTTTTCATGTCTGCTGAAGGCCTAGATTAATTTAGAGCTATTTCTTAAGAAGTCAGAGCAGCTGTGACTGATTTGTTTAAATACTTTAGACATTTGAAAATAGTTTTTCGAATTCACCAGAGAATGATTAAATCCTTGTGGCTGTATACTTTCTTGAACAGCCTTCACTTCTCCCTATTGGTTGGACAATTGCTGTAGCCTCATAACTGCATCTTAATCAACAATAGCTACTTTTTCCTGCACATGACTAGACTAATCCTCATAAAAAAAACATTTTTATGGCATCACTGTCCTATTCAAAACTTTCAGTGTTCACTTTTTCTAAACAAACTCTTGGGCTTACATTCAAGGCCTCTGCCATCTGGGCACTGTCTACCATTCGGTACACATTTTCCATTGTTGCCTTATGCAGACACTGCATCTGGCACCCCCTCGGGCCCCTGGCCACTGCACCCTCCAGCCTCCACACTTGCCCCTCCCCATTCTCTCTGTCTCTAATGTCGCAATGCTTCCCTAAACCCTCTTCCACACATCCCCCATGTCTTCCCTGAAATTGTCCTTTCTTCTTTAAAACCCATGACTGGGTACTTACCACACTATGGTGGAAAGTTAGAACTGGCAGGGACATGAGCAGGGCCATCTGTCATTCTTTTACATGGCTTCTCTCAGTGAGTGGGATTATACTGTACTAATGATGAGAAGACCCGGTTCTACCATTTTCTCAGCAGGTGACACTGGGCCAGCCACTGATTACCTACACATTTGTTTTGAGCATCAAATGTTACCATGAATAAGAGTGATTTCTAAGTTCTCACGTCCTTAGGTTTGTTACTGTTTATCAGGTGGCTTGGTACATAGTGGCCCACCTGTCTCCCCTCTCCAGTGGGAAGAGCCCTGTGTTCAGGTGGAGAGGATGAATTAGCAGACACTCTAATAAAGATGAACCACTACTCAAGGGTATAGCTCTGTTTTAGGGGAATCAAAAAGATTGGTCATTATTCACTTTAGATGTTTTTTTTGGTGGAAATTTCTGCACCTCTTTTTTTTTTAAAAAAGTTTTATTTATTTACACATACAGCTGGGGTACAGGCCAGAGGTGTGGAGTGGTGAGAGGCTTCACCAGAGACAGAGTGGGGAGCAGAACAGGCAGATCAGAAATACACTGCCGAGGGAGCAGCGGGCGAGGCAGGAGAGGTCTGCCGCACTATGTGGGACTCTCCCTGGCTGGGCGTCGAACTCGCATCGCTGCTGCCGACAGCTCCACAGCCCAGCGCTTAACCGCTGCGCCACCAGGGAGGCCCC